>JAYESA010000004.1:2739025-3339025 GCA_036927795.1 Iris macrosiphon | reverse complement strand
TAGTCTAAATCGTGTCGGCAGTGCGCCGTGCGATATGAGAGGAAACACGGCGAGACTTACCATTTGTCCTTCCCTGTCCAAGGCAAACATTATTGATTTAAGCACGGGCAAGTATAAACCATTCAGGAGGCATACTTGATGAAAACCAAACCAATAGCATATGCAACAAGAGAGTCGTTTTATCATGATCGTTCAGGTGTTTAGTTGTTCATTGATGCGATGCAGTGACTCGCATGCGGATAGCCGCTAAGCGAGGATGACTTATCTATATGAACAGTTGTCGCTGGCAAAGCCATAAAGGACTGTTTATAGTCTTGGGCGGTTGGGTGCGAGAGGTCTTGTATCGCTACACGTCACCTCGCCCGGGACGGTATGGAGCGAGACGCTAGGCCATTGGGGCGTTCACTCCATGCCGCCCACTCACGTTAGACTATCAGAAAGTTCCGTCCGGATCGGATCGGCTCTGGTGCCCCGGTTGTAGCCGTCCGCAGGAACTTAAACGTTCAATACCTTGTGCACAGGTTGTCCGCGACATGCAGTGGTTGGGTCAGTCAATTATCAGGAGATACACGGGAACAAGAGTGCACTGGAATTGAGGACGCAAATGCACTTTGAACACGAGAACACGAGATATTTGAATCTTGATTCTGTACAGTGATTGACTTGTCTTGATGCATTCCCCTGGTTCGGGGCTGCCTGATGACCCAACGGTCTTAAATACTTGCAGGTTCAATCACGCACGGGACGACTACTTAGTAGTCTCCCGGGGTTTGGATGAAAACAAGGCAAACATTAAGCAGACAAGCATGCGTGTTTCTAAGGAACATAAGCAGGCACGTTGCTCGGACCCGAAGGTAAGCCGAGAGTTGAAACCGTTAAGGGACTTAGCATGCGAGGGTCTGAACATAAGCAGTATTTCAATTTCCATGTTCTAGCATAAGCAATATGAGTTGGGATTATTCCCTTAGCTAGGTGCGTTGGATTTATTAGCATGCAGGGGTGAATCACCTAGCGACTAGCATAATATTCCAGATTTTATGTGTGCTGGGTAAGCAAAGACAAGTTCACCGTAGCCACCCACCTTAGCGATGATTCGCCTCGGTAGAGCGATACGTCTGAGCGAGCCTCTGAAAGTCCAAGCCGGATCCCTGTAGGGACAAGTCTGGATACCCTTTTGCTTCTTGATCGAGGCAAAGCAGGTCGGGACAGTTGCACGATCGCCGATTGAGACGGCAGTCCGCTTGAGCGGAACAGGGTGTTACATATGCCCCCTTATACGATAGCATTTTCGGGGCAACAATCGAAACCAGGATTCGGGGTCTTCGGGACTGTGGCACGCCTATCGCTCCCTCGGACGATCCAGTACCTGCAAGCAAGTAAACTGTTGGTGGGTCAGCACTTTATACAAGTACTGGTGAGATAAATCAACTGAACAGAAACAAGCATTCACTCAAACAGGCACTAAGTAATCATGTTATAAAACATTACATTACTAGTGATCTTTCTAGTTTTACCGAGGTTCGTTTCATGCAGTTCTAGCAGAGTCATATTACTTGTTTGTAAACATGTTTGGAAACAGAGTTTCATATTGAATATGCAAGCAAGCAAACCGTTCATGTTTCAGGGTGTGCGCAGTGTGTCTCGTGCGACTCGAGGGTCTGATGCAAGGCTAGACACACGATGCACAATCTTAGGGGCAGTCACTATCCAAGCCAACACAATGACTTAGCTATATGCAGGGCGGTCCCCGAGTATCTCAGTATCGGCAGCTGGTGGAACAGCATACCAATGACTCATTCTCTGAAGCTAATGGCAGCTGTGACCCATGGTGGCATGGACGCATGCAGTTCAGCTCTCCACCAAAAGCCATTGTCCGACCGCGTGCGAATGCATGGAACACTATCAAATAAACTCTAGTATGCAGACGAGACGAACCATCAGAACAGTTATCGTTGTTGCGGGGCAATCCGACTTATTACTTGAACACGTTCAGGCACAGTATGGTTCTCTCGAAGCATAGACGATAGTGAACATATTCATGCACTCTAAGCAGGCGATTCAGGATTCTCGTTTAGCAGACATTGATTCAAAGACAAGCTAGGTGAGTTCGTTCATTAACATGCAAGGCAGGTTCTATCATTCTCTTAAGAAAACATTGCAAGCAAAAACTCAGGTTATTATTAAGGCGTGCAAGAATCAGAGAACGAAGTTCTGCCCACTCACCTTGATATATAACGCCGGCGCGGGGCGGGGCGTTACACTTTGTACTTGACTTGGCCATTTCCTTCATTCTTGATTTTGAACACCCATTTGTTCTTCAAGACTTTTCTGTTCTTCGGTAGCTCCACCAAGTCATAAGTGTGGTTCTTATGCAAAGAATCTATCTTCTCTTGCATAGCTTTCTTCCACTTGGCATGATCTTCATGAACTTGTGCTTCATGGAAACTTTTTGGTTCACCTGCATCTGTCACCATAGTATATTCTGAAGCAGGATATCTAGCTGAGGGTTGTCGTTCCCTCTCCGACCGTCTCAACTGAGGTGCTGGTGGCTGATCCATATGTGGCGGCTCTGCATGTTCATGCTTCCCCTGATCAGAACCTAGAAAACCTATAATGTCTTCTTCTTCCTGCACATCTTAAAAATCATTATTTTCTGACATAAGAGAAGGAATAACATTAGGCATGGAGATTGGATCTGGGATAATGTGAGTATTTGTGGCTCTTTTTCTTTTTCAAAATCAGCAAGTATTTTATCTTCAAAAAATACATCCCTGCTCCTTACAATTTTCTTGTTTATAGAATCCCACAACCTATATCCAAATTCATCATTTCATTATCCTAAGAAGATGCATGAAATGACTTTGTCATCAAATTTTGTTCTTTTCTCCTTAGGTACATGCACAAATGCCTTGCACCCGAATACACTCAAATAGGAATAGGAAATATCATTTCCACTCCAAACCCTTTCAGGAATATCTCCATCCAAAGGAACTAAGGGGGACAAGTTTATCAAGTAGCAGGTTGTTCGCACTGCCTCTCCCCAAAATATTTTTGGTAATTTGGCTAAGGATAGCATACTTCTTATCATTTCCACAATTGTGCGGTTCATTTTTCTGCAACCCCATTATGTTGTGGTGTGTGTGGAACAGTCTTTTGGTGTCTAATGCCATATTTAGAACAATAATCTTCAAACATCCTTGAAGTATACTCACCACCATTATCCGTGAGAATACACTTCAAGAGCTTTCCGGTTTCTCTTTCTACTTTGGTATAAAAGTCTTTAAAAACTTCAAAGACTTGATCTTTGGCTTTTATGACAAACACCCACACATTTCTAGATGCATCATCTATGAAGATCACAAAGTAGGAGGCACCACTAAAGATTTTTACATTTATGGGTCCGCACACATCCGAATAGACTAAGTCCAATATGCTGGTTTCTTTTTTGTTATAATTTTTAACAAAAGCTACCCGATGTTATTTTTCAATTAAGCAATGATCACAGTGGGATAGTGTTGTACCTTGCATGGATTGAAGTAGTTGTCGCCTTGCGAGAGTTTGTAGTCATTTCTCGCTCATGTGGCCAAGCCGCTTGTGCCACAAATCCATAGAGGTACCTTTCACTGTTCCAAGTTCATCATTTTCTAAGTGAAACTGAGTCTTGTAGAGAGTGCAACACTTCTTTCCTTTTGCCAGTACAAGTGATCCTTTGGTAAGCTTCCAGCATTCTTTACCAAAGTTGCTTGTGTATCCTTCTTCATCAAGCTTGCCGGTGGAGAGAAGATTGAGACGAAGATCGGACACAAATCTAACATCTTTTAGAACCATCTTTGTTCCAAGGTTAGTGGTAACACAAATATTTTCAATGCCAAGAATTTGAGAAGAGTTTTTGTTACCCATTTTTACCATTCCAAGGTTACCTTCACGAAGCGAAGTGAAGTAGTCCTTCCGGGGAGTAGCATGGTAGGAGGCACCAAAATCAATCACCCATTCTGAGTCTTGGCAAGTGAGATTTGCACAGTCTTCTTCACATGTCGAGAAAAACACAATTTCATTGTCGATGGCAACTGCTGCACTTTCATTCTTTTCTTGCTTCTCATTGGTCCTTCCTTCCTTTTGTTCTCACTTGAGCTTGCGGCATTCCCGTTTTATGTGTCCACTCTTCCGGCAGTGATAGCAACTAATGTCCTTCCTAGCCTTTGATTTTTCTCTTGACTTGTCTCGGTTCTGAGGCTGTCGGCTTTTGCGCCTCCCCCTATTCTCGGTGACAAGGGCATGAGAATGGGAGGATCCAGATGACTTTCTTCGGATTTCTTCATTCAAGAGGCTGCTTGTAACTTGGTTCATGGCTACAACTCCGTCAGGTACGGAGTTGCTAAGAGACACCATCAGAGTCTCCCAACTATTCGGTAACAAGCTAAGCAGAAGAAGGGCTTGAAGCTAGTCGCCCAACACCATCTTCATAGCTGCAAGCTGATTAATAATACTTTGAATTTCATTCAAATGTTCAGATATGGAATCACCTTCCTTGAACTTGGGATTGACAAGCTTCGGAACCAAGAAAGCTTTGTTGCCGGCGGTCTTCCTCTCATAGAGAACTTCAAGTTTCTTCCGCAAGCTGTTCGCCGAAGTCTCATTCAACACATGATGGAATACAGTGTCATCCACCTATTGTTGAATGGTGCCGATGGTCTTCTGGTCGAGCTTCTTTCATTCTTCCACCGTTATGGAATCTGGCTTGGAAGATTCACCTTCAACCGGTGCATAGAGGTCATTGCAATAGAGAAGGTCAGTCATCTTCGCCTTCCATATCATCCAGTTGCGGCCATTCAAGTTGATCATCTGAATGCCACCAATGGGAGTTTCCATCTCAACACATGAAGATTAGCAACCTGTGCTCTGATACCACTGTTGGAAAAAATAAGACATTTTTCGTCTTTGTGATGAGATAAAAATAAAAATGGAAGAGAAGAGAAATTAAAAGAGAGAACACACACAAGATTTACCGAAGTTCAGCTCAATTTGAGCCTACGTCCTTCGCCCGTTCCTTCTTTACCGTTTTTACTATAATCAAATAAAAGATTACAAGGGCCTTCTCTCAAGTTGGTACAACTTAACTTGAGGATCACTTTCTCTCACAAACCCACTTGAGGTGGATTACAAGTGTGAGGATTACAAGTTGTGTATTGTTCTTCTTGTTACTTGTTGTGTTCAACCTTCACCATCTCCCCTCTATTTATAGGGAGGATATGTCTCTTCGGTACATCACATTCGTTGCATGGAAAAGTCCAAAGGGAAGATTCGTTCATTCTCCCAATATTCGTTCATCTATCATCAATGTTGCATGCAAGCTGAATGCATGCAGAATATGAATAGATAGGCTACTTCAGATGGTCATAACTTCTTCAATACACCTCCAAATGACCTCGTTCAAAGCCTAGATGAAAGAGAAAAAATTTCTCAACAACTTTTGTATTGAAGACCGAGCTAAATAATGATTGCAACAGTTTCGAAATAGTCTCCCAAAATTGAATCTTATCACAGAAACTGCACCCAGAAAAATGGTTAAGTACTTGGCCGAACCCAACCATGGGTGACCGATTTCCATGGATCAAATCCATGTTTATTCATCATGGGGATGGACCCCGTTCCCATCACCTATTTCTCATTACAAGGAACAAAGTGGCTATCAATGAGAAAATTGTAAGAAAACAGAACATTTGCTCTTCTACTGAATATGATGCATAAATTACTCCAGGAACAAAAAAAGTTTCAAACAAAGGCTGTGTTGTCAGATATACAAGTATAATTTTCTGTAATGGTCTGCAAATTGCTGCTTAGTTTTGCTTACGTGTACGGAAATGACCTTGCAGAGATTTTGCATTGTAGACTTTGGACAACAGGAAGACCCAGATCTTGGAGGTTTAACAGTCTTTGACAAATCTGACCACCTAACATAATGTTTTTGGCCAGACTACTAAGGAAAGGTTTCCTTGTCATCTGTAGAAACAAGGGAAACTCTCATGTAGTCTTCAGATATACAGGAAGATTTTTCCCTTTGTGAATTATTCATTTTTGCATTTAAGATATTGTGCAAAAGGGAGAGTGACAACAATCGCTGAATAAACATCATTTACGAAAATAACCTGCAGGATGCCGATTGCAAAAAGTACAGACCTTTAAATCAACTTCCTAAATAAAAATAAATAAAGTAAATACAAAAATTCCCTAAATTCCTTCCCAAATTCATCATCTAAACCCTTAATTTGTTTCCATGATTCTTGAAGCCTCCTTGAAATCAAAAGAACACTCCACCAGGAAACTCTTCCCAAGTAGAGACCAATCTTGCAAGATCAAATCTTCGTTACAATAAGACAATGAATACAGGATATACCTTGACCCACTTATTTTGATATTTGTATGATATTAGACACAGGAAATTGCTGTCACATTAATTCACAGTGCGTACAAAGGATGAAGAACTCAGAATAAACATTCATTTTGCTTGTTTAAGGAGCAAACAGTCATTGTAACAAGAGAAGAAGAGAACCTAAAGACTTGTATAAATAATAGATAACAAAACCAATGCTGCAATAGGTTGGCAAAATACAAAATGCAAAATAATAATAATAATAAATGAAAAAGACAAGGGGAAAAAAAATACTTATGTTGTAAAGCTGCTGGAAACAAGAGTTTACAGTGTACAAATATTACTGACAAAGCTCACCAAATAAGCATCCATTTTACATGTTACACATGAGCCAACAATGAAAATAACAGAAAATAAAAGATATCATAAGGACTACTAAGAGTAATAAGTCAAACACCATTGTCACAGTACTATGTTGCACGGACACGTGAGACAACACGGTAAAGACAATAATGAGCAATTAAAAATAAGTGCAAGAAAATAAGTCAGTATCGCAAACACTAGATGTATCATGATATCCCCCGATGAGACACTCTAGTTTCGAAACTCTCTCCAGTTTTAACCCACTATTATAAAAATAGTTACAACCGCGAACTTTGATTTGAAGAAATTGTCAACTTCAAACACACAAACTTTGATCAAAATGGCTCACCGACTTCAAGCACGAGCTTTGATATGAAGGGTTCACCGACTTCAACCTCTTTCGCAAGAGAATGGTTAATCTTCGTGAACAAGATGAATATCCAATGAAACTCTCCATTTCACTCTCGCTTTCATGAATATGGGCAAGTGGAAGCTCTTAGGTATTTAGAGAGTTTCTCTTGATAATATGCAGATTTGGATGCTTGGAATTGGCAAATTTATGACGATAATATGAACTTGTAGAGAGAGATCGGCGAGAGCTGGAGAGAGACTCGTGCAATAAATATGGATTTTTTAAGAAGAAGATAAAAATATCTTGAGGACGAGTATCGGGAGTCTTAGATCTCATCTTCGAAGCTCAAAATTTACATAAAGATCATTTGCATGGTTATTTGATGTCAAGATAAATAATACTTAGTTTCTTGTTATTTTGATGAACACGTATTAAAAATTCTCCAACTTTCTTTTCAAAAAATTTGTCCCTCTTTTACTATTTTGGTCATGTTATGGGAAGCACTCTCTTCGCAAGGAAAACATCTCTAGTTCGAACCGTACTCCCAAGTTACTCCTAAGTAAGAACCATCAAATCGCACTTCAAATTGAGATTCGTTGGCCTCCTAGGCATTTCTAGCTTCTAAGGTTCAAAGGACTACAATTGCCTTCCCATAATGTATTGGACCCATCAATTCTTAGCCAACACGATTGCTTTTTGTTTGGAGGTATATCTGAAATATTGGTCCACAATCTATGTTGCATGGACACGGATATGACATAGTATAGTAAGAACATGGCGACAAGGACATGACACATACTTCCAAGTTGTGTCGGATAGGTATCTCACATGTAAACTAAAGTTAACTAGTTATCAAACAGGGTCGGTCCAGGCCCAGGGCAACCAGCGCGGTCGCCTAGGACCCACGAAGCAGGAAGGTCCCAAAAAAAAACCTAATTAAATGTGTGAAGAAACCCAAAAGGCATCTCATTAAAAAAACAAAAAAGGTGGATGGCCGGATCTCTTGTAAAGAGAGAATTCTAAACGATAAGTTAATAATTTATCGAAGAAGAAATTGAAATTCCAAACAGGAATGCAATTCCAATTCTAAACAGTCCTGGTCCTCGTCCTCAAAATATTGTGAATTCATCTCTTCCCTAATGGCCAAATCATTGTTTTATAAAGCTTATCTCCCTCATTGTTAATCTGCATGTGAATCGCATTATCATCGATATCTAAAATTTCCTCTCCCATCTCTAATGTTTTTCCAATTCTTCCAACATTCGACCTTCTTGTTATCATGTTATGTGCTCAGGTTTTTTTTTTCTTTATTGCTCCCAAATGATGGAGGTTTAGTAATTAGTAGACTTGTCTAATCCCGAAAAATCAACAAGTGCATCATAACACTGTATTAGAATCTCATGATTAGATGCTGCTGCTTTATACTCTCTCTTAAATTTCCCTTCACTTGCAGTACTCTTTTATCAATTTTCTATGTAGTACTCGAGCATTATTTTATATATCTTCAATTCAGTATTTCCAGTTTTGATTCTTTTATATATCTTCAATTATCATACTTTTATATATCTTCAATTCACTATTTCCAGTTTTGATTCTTTTATATAATACACTACATAGTAGTTTTTTTTAAGGCTTCTAATACCTAGCCTCCATGTTTTAACTATAATATATCAAATGTTTTACTTTCTTTTTCCAATCAGCATATGGCACCTCCATTTGCATTCAAGAGTAAACTGACATTTCTCTATTGTGCTTTTGTTTGTTCTCAATTATACAATGAAACATGAGCTTCAGATTTCTCCAATAGAGTAATTGATTAAATTTAAAGTAGTAGTGCTAATTTATCCAAGTTTTTTTTTATTGTTCTGTTACTTCTGTATCTCACTCACTCCTATTAATTTCCCATCAGTCATTAGATGTGTGAATTGAGGGCACATTTTAGATTCTTGTCCCGGGCCTTCAAATGTCTTGGACCGACCCTGTTATCAAATTAATTCGTAATTATATTATGATACTTGAGTTCGTATCAATTAAAACTATAAGTACGAGTATATAATTATGGTTATTTTCGTAAGGACTAGTAAATGTTATTGCCACAGCTGAAATATCCGTGCAGTGCTAACAAGCGACGACGACAATCAAAGGAAAAATAGTAGAACAATGTTTTCAGAGACACACGCTAAGAAGTACACTATCATTAAACCTATAAATTCCTCTTTCAATTCTGTAGTAAATATAGATAAAGTAATTAGTCATTGCATACCTTTAGAATCAGAATTTATGTTCCCGTCCCCCTACGGATAATAGTTCGTATAATCTACAAGAACAATCAAAATTAGAAATCAGGATATAGATTGAATCCGAGCATTAAAGCTACAATGTCGTCTGGTCTTCCTCCGACGAAATCTAGGGTTCGAACCGGAGCTCTCAGGAACCCTAATCCATCGCTACTGGGGGGGGGGGGGGGGGGGGGGGGGGGGGGGGATGGCGACTGGAGAACCATTTCCTTGGAGAGAAAAAAGAATTGATCGAGGAACCTTACTGGTGGATCGAGGGATGGAGTGGACGAGTTTGAAGAAGACGATCGGCGCTGCTTGGGATGGATCGTGAGATTCTTTAGAAAACCCTTAAAAAAGAAAAAGATTTACAAAAAAATAGTGGAGAAAAGAAGTGCAAATTTCGGGGCAATTTTATGGAGGAGAACATATTCCGGAGTTTGGAGGGAAAGTTTTGGTATCAGAAATTTTAAGATGGTCGTGTCTCGTGTGTCCAAGATGCGAAATGGCCGGGCGGCCCAGGACCGGTCGCTCAAACACGGACTGGGCCAGTTATGCCCAATCAAAGTCTTTAGGATTGGGTTGGATTTGTCCACACCCCCATTCAAACAAAATTTATGTAATTAGAGATTAATTCATCAAAATATATCACAACAAATTTTTGTTTTCAATCTTTTCTGATGTCCAATTAATCTTGTGTTATGTTCAATGAATTATTTATTTCTTTAGTACCAAATCTAAAGACAATTGATAATGAACAACAACAATCGCAAGGTCCGTAATCTCAATCGGCTCAACCATAAGGGATACAAGGCAATGGAGGAAGAGAGCCTCGTTGTAGCAGTTGGTCTAATATTTGAAAGAACATTTTATTGGGTTTATAGGGAGAATGATACAATACATGTATGATGCATGGGTGTATTGTGAAAAATAGCATACACCCATGCATCATACATGTATTGTATCATGTCGTTGCTCCCGTCTTGAACATTTTATTGGATTTATAGGCAATGTTCAATGCATGAATTGTGGAAAAAAAAAACAGCTCAAATGGGCATTCTAACAATAGCATGGGAACACCATATTAGGATATAGTCGTTGCATCTAGTATATATCCTCTTGAGTAAAGTAAAAAAAAAAAAGGACATGGAGGATGGAGTTCTATAAAATTTATAAATGTCTATTTCAATTTATTTATTTATTAATATTAAGAACTTATGTAGTTGCAATGATCATGTAATAGTTCAAAAAATTAGCTATAAAATTTTTCATATAGTTGTTATTTTTTTGTATATGACCAGTTTGAATTAATAAAGTGCAACAATTGGGGGGGGGGGGGGGGGGGGGGGGGGGGGCGTTGGGGGCTATATCTCTTAATGATTAATGATTTTCTTCTACTCTACCAATTTGATTTTTTGCATATTAATATTAATAATATCACTATTGTGCAAAAAAAAAAAAAAATTAAGTATCCTAGCACAAGCCTAAGTCCAATAAATTCTTTTAAATAATAGGTTGGCCCGGACCCAGCACGGACCGGCTCATACAAGGTTCTGAGATGGGTTTACTCTTTAGTCTGGCATGTACTAGTAGAAGAGACCGGACTAGTCCGGTCGGTCTCGACCCGATCAAAATTGGTCAAATCTAAGTCGGGTCGGCCCAAACTACTTTGATCCATGCCGGACTCAATCAAAGCTAGTCAAATCTAAGTTGGGTCGACCCGGACCCAACCCACTTGTCACAACCCGTCCCAATTAATCGGACATGGGTCGTGGATATGTTCAGCCTACGCCGCAGCATCGGCGGTAGAACGCTGTGTTGGTATTGTCACGCCCCAGTCCCAAAATACGTAGGACTAGGAATACGTAACACGCCAGCCGTATGTATACGAACTCCAATATATGGTAACCATATACACACGTATGTTATACATGAATATCCAATCCACCAGCAGTAATATACTGTCACAATCAGTCACATGCAATCTATATCTCATCCACAGCACAAATAAAGAGATAAAGGAGATAAATAGCTGAATAATAACTGAATATCAAAGATGAGTATCAAAGTATGATAGTCGGATGGAAACAAATCCACTATAAAATGACTATACTGAAATTACTAAAAGAGAGAAGAGAATTAACTCTAATATAAGATAAATGTCTCTAAAAGAGTAGCAACAAGGATCTTTAAACAGCGGTAATAAAATCACAGATACTCCGAAGGTAAGACCTCCTCAGTCTGGTAAGTAGCGTCAGGTCCAGGTCCGTACTCATACGGATACTCATGCTCGTCTATATCTGGAAAGGGATCAGATCCTCAGAGGGACGTAATAAGATACATAATAACATGCCAATAAAGTACTGAAAAGTAAACATCCAATGGGGTCGCCTAACCGCATAAGTGAATGCAGTTTGAGAACAACTTTCCAACACATAGGCTATCTGGCCAAAAATGGGATTGGCATGATTCTCTTGGAGATCCAGGGGCCTACAAAGCATGTCGTCTTTTGAACGCCAGAGGCCGCATGATAATATAATATATAGTGGTTATCACCACCCGTTTCTCCGGCGGAGAATCCGGGCGCACAGGAGAAAATGTGTAAAGGAGCCCAAATGCCTTACTTGTTGTTCTCTCCACCCCATGCTTTAAGCATGTCACATCCATGACACAATAAAACCTCTAAATAACTGTCAGGTCTGCTAGCATACAAAGTTTCTATCGACAGTTATCCCTATCCGTCGCACGACCTGTACGCACCAGTGGCCAGCCGAATACGCAAGTCCGTGTCCTACATGTGACTCACACTCGTGTAAGAATAGTATCATGGCCAATGAAATATAAAATACCTCATAATAATGGGGTGGTCTCATAAAGTAGGTCCAATGCATATACATAAATAAAAACAGAATACGACGACACCGTCGTTGCACCCAAGTTTCCTTGGACGCGCAATTTATATAGCAGTTAAAATATATGAACTAAAATAAGCAGAAAATAAATATGCATACATCATATGGAATGTAAATACAGTACAATGGCAAGGTATACTTGTCTGGCAAGAAATCTGTATAGTGTAAGCGTCCAAATGTCAAGGATACGGAATCTGAAACTAATGTCTCCAAACAAACGTCTCCGGATGCTGAAATAGACATCATCAATGTTTCCAGAATAAGCAAAATAGCTAGAAAGTACTTCCCTTTCGTCCAATCTGGACACAGGGACAAAACAGTAGTTTCGGGTCGAAGTGGGGTCCACGTGTGGCCCACTTTGCACCGAAAAACGTGCTAGGGGTAACAGTCTCTAAATAGAACAAATTATAGGTTAAATAAACTCTAAATGTCAGTACGAACTCAACAGTATGTCCAAATGCGGATTTTGATGAGCCGAACACAATTTCGCCCAAAAAGTCAACCGTGAGGCCCGCCAATTGGCGACTTGGTCAACTATCTCAAAATTGCGTAAAAATTGGGTCACAGGACCAGCGCGTTACCACGAGTCTAGTGGCATAAGTTTCGTCGTATTCTGACGAGCGTGCACTAAATGCGTAGGGCTTTTGTAAAAGTCACGATACGGGAAATTTCTTGCGGATACGGGCTGATTTCGACGCGCACACGCGTCCAAATCAATTTTTATTAAATTCCACATGTCCGGGTATACTGCATGCACCTTTTGGTATACTTGGTACACGACAGGGCGGTACCGTTTGGCGGGACGCGCTCCGTATCATAATTTCTGAAATTTGGAAAAAGTACATTTTTGGGATTTTCTAACTGGTTTATTTCTACACACGGCAGTTAATAAATTATTATAAATAACAGAAATTAAACTAGGTTAGGTGATCTTCGCATACTAAAAAGAAAAATTAAATTCGGATCTCTGTGGTGGGAGATACGAGTCCATGAGCATGGGTAGTTATCGCAGTTTTTTGCGATACCCGAAAGTTGTCATTTTTCGTCAACTTGGATGCTGTTTTCGCCTAAGTTTACATGTTGAACGAGGTAAACTAATATACAGGATTTAGAGAGGGATAGGTGGTGAACATACCGGCGAAGACGGGGTCGAGTTTGGTAAAGCGAGGAGACGAAAAACGCGATGAGAACACAGGTACGTTGCTGTGTATTTTCTGTCTCGGTGCGCTAGAATCGTGGACTTCGCGCGGGCGACCGGGGCGACTCTGGCGGGCGGCGCAGCGGCTGGAGGCGGCGTCTGGGCTGGGCGGTGGCTGGAGTGGAAGGAGATGGAGTAGGGTTTGAGTTTGGGAAGTGTTGATATGTATATAGGAAGAGAGAGGCGGTGGAGGATGAGTCACACGCGGGGGAAAGGGGTCGAGTACACGCGGAGGGGGAAAATGAATGGGTTAAGCGGTTGCTATTGCTGCTGTTAATTTTTTCCTTTGCTAGTGGGTAGTGGGTTAAGGGGTTAACGGGTTAGAATTCGTTAGTGGTTTTAGATCCAATAGAAATTTAAATTCTTTTCTTTTCTTTTCCTTTCTTTATTTCTAATTTCTTTTTCTTTTTCTTTTTCTTTTTCTTTTTCTTTTCTTTTAAACTAAATACACACACACACACACACACACACACACACACACACATATATATATATATATATATATATATATATATATATATATATATATATACCTAGAAAAATTTTAGAAATTATATTTGTGCGTACCATTAAGCTAACAACTGTCTAAAGGGTCTCCTACATGGAATAAATTAGAAAAATATTATAATGGCTCAATAAATTCCCTAAATGTACAAATACCTCAAATAAAAATCAAATAATTTTTTTTTCTCTATTTAGCTCATAATTACTATAATTCAATTAAATAATTAATAAAAAAATTAATACGGTTTTTAGAATGAGGGGTTTTACATTCTACCCAACTTATAAAAAAATTCGTTCTTGAAATTAAATTCATGCCTTGGTCTACGAATAGGTTCGAAAAATGCTTGTGCATGTCGTCCTCGCGTTCCCAAGTTGATTCTCCTGGCGTGCCATGCTTCCATGCCACGCGAACCAAGGGAATAGACTGGTTCCTCAACACTTTCTCTCGACGATCAAGGATTCCCACGGGTTGTTCTTGGTATGACAAGCTCGGCCCAATGGTGATCTCCGAATGGTCGAGAACATGACTGCTGTCTGCCACATATCGCCTGAGCTGCGACACATGAAATACGTCATGTACTCCCTCAAGTAATTTTTACTTGAGGGATATGGTCCAAGTTGACGGAAGCAATTTTTACTTATTTATTTTTTGAGAAACAACAACATAAGTTAGCAATATCAACTATTTGATAAGGTATTTTTATTTTTTATTTTGAACCAAGAGAGAGACTGCTTTAAAGTTCACTTTGATTTTTTTTTTTAAAAAGAAGGTTTTTTCAAAATGGATTTTTATAACTCACATATTTTATTATTTGCGACTTTGTAAGCAAATACGAGAGTTACTGGCATCGTTGATGGATTGCTAATGGGACGATACAAGATTTAGCAAATATTGAAACACATAAAAAAAATCAGACCCAACCCACAAAACAACTTGACGTGTCTGTTTTATGTGTGTGTGTGTAATACATTTTTTTTATTTATTACAAAGTCTTTCAAGTAAATAATATGCTCCATTGTGACCATTCCGTCACATCTTAATCATTCTCCTTCGTTGCTCTATCCATCTCATAACAATCATCACAATATCCAACACTAGCTTTAATATCTACTACTCCGAATTCATCATGAGTACCTTCTCCTTTCTCCACTTCCGACTAGCATCGTGATATATCCCTTGTTAGAGATTGTTCAAGGGAAGAGAGAGAGAGAGAGAGAGAGAGAGAGAGAGGAATAAAGATAGAAATAATCATGTTTTATATCTTGTTGAGGTAAATCGAGATGTATTGTTTACGTTGGACATAGTCCAAGTTGTCGAAAGCTATTCATATTTGTTTATTTTGTGAAGCAACAACATAAATTACTAATATCAACAATTTGATAAGATATTTTTATTATTTAGTTTTGAACCAAGAGGGAGTGTTTAAAAATTGTTCACTTCGGAAAAAAAAAAAAAAAAAACAACAACAATAATTTTATTTTTAAAAGATTTTTTTTTTCAAAATAAATTTTTATAACTCACATATTGATTATTTGCGAATTTATAAGCAAATACGACAGTGACTTGCTAGTGGTCCGATACACAGTAAGCGAATATCGAGACATCAACCAGAAACCGGACCGGGTCCAGATTAAACCCCACCTATCTAGGGTTTTTAAGATCATCAGACGAAAGACGGAGAAGAGGAAGAAAAAGAGCAAGCAATGAGTGGAGGAACAGCAGATTTCTTCTACAGAGAGGCGCAGCGTCTCGGCTATGTCGCCAGATCTGCTTTCAAGGTTACACTCTCTTAAAAATTTTCAGAGATTGCCATTATATTTGACTGATCGCTCGATCGAGAGAGTTATTATTGTTTGTTTGTTCAGCTTCTTCAGCTGCAGAAGCAGTTCAAATTGATAGCCGGCGGCGCCTCGGTCCTCGACCTCGGCTGCGCTCCCGGCGCTTGGCTTCAGGTACCCCACCCCACCCCACCCCACCCCCATTTGATTATTCTTATTCCTTCCTGTCGCAGAATTATTCTTCATTTCTTGTCCAATTTTTACCTACAGGTGGCCTGTCAAAGTTTGGGTCCGTTGGAAAAGGGCGGAGCAGTTGTGGGTGTGGACCTGAAGGTTAGTTAGTTTCACTTGAGATATTTCATCTTGTTTTTTTTCCCTTTTCCGCAATTGTCATTTTATTGTTTTATGGGGGATGTTGGGTGCAGAGCAGAAGGTGAAGGTTCCTTCCCATCACTGCGACTCGCGGGTCAGGACCGTCTCAGCAGATGTTATGGACCTGATGAAGAGTCAGGCTAGGGAGCTGTCTCCTCAGGTTATTCCCCTTTTATGTACATGCCGCGAAAGGTTTTGCATCTGTATTGAATTTATGTACTCGATGTCTAGGAAGCACCGGTACTCAAATATCGGTGCAGTGTGCATGCCACGTTGGACACGTATTGTCACTTCCCGATCCCGTAAGGGTCGATCGTCCTCGCTTGGGCGTGATGCCGTGCAAGCCTAAGTTGTGCTTGCACAAGGCATAGTACCTGCATAAAACACAAGTAAGACAAAAGTATACATATATAGAAGCACAAAATGTAAAATGCAGAGAACCAAAGTTGAACACATTTGATAGAAACACAATACTTTCTTTATTAAATACTTGAAGATTGGATTACAAAGAACTTGTTTGGCTGATTACAAAATGTCATAGATGGCTACAACACTTGAAAACCCAAAACTAGCCACAACGTCCATACATCATATTCTTTTAGTAGGACAAAAATCAAAACACCTAGCAGAAGAAGAGCTTGCACATTGGAGAGGAAAGCTTTGGGAAGCAGCACGAGCACGGTTCCGCTTGAAGGGATGCGCTCCTAAAGCTTCAAAATGCTTGTCAAACTCTCGCTACCAGAACCTGGAGATTTGCCCACAAACGTGGGTCAATATTACAACATGTACTTGTGAGCGACCGTGGCCAAACTCACCTAGAAATTCACACTAAGTAAACATGTGAAGCTAGATTACTATTATGTGATCTTTCTAGTTGTCTAGTTTCTTTTTAACAATTCATGCAAAGAAAACATAAACAATAGATAGACTACGCATATGGTAAATCATATCCACGGTCGAGCGATTATTCCTGCAGCAGACACACAAGTTAGCAATAATTTGCATATATGTATATAACTTATGCATCTGTGTTGGCATCAAGTGTCAAGTGTGTATAGAAGGTAAACTTAGCATGCGACCTAACTACATGATGGTCCATGAAAAACCCATGCTATATAGACATAAACACCCTTCTGATCGCGATGACTTCATTGCCTTAGGGTGTTCCTCTGATCCCCCCTAGGCCGAACGATCCCCCGTGCCCCAGGAACTATTCGTGGGATTACCCTTGTGCACAAGTTGTCTAAAGACCGATGCATGGTATGCAGCTCTATAATATAAACTCTTACTATGTAGCAGTTAGACTATAATAGAACATCTCTATCTCTTTACTCTTTTTTCTGGTAACCAATGCGAGGTTTCTCTAAACGTCTCTTGTGCAACATATGAGTAAGGAACAAATACCTGCCTATTTAAACAAGCATTTGCAACAATTTATATATCAAGCATGCAATTCATTTCTTTTAGCTTATCTTGTTTAGTAAGGTATCATTTAACATAGGAATATGCAACTCGTGTAGACTAGAGATCATTTTATTAAGCGTGCAGACTAAAGGATTCATCGAAGGACCGTAGCCACTCACCGATTGATCAACACGGGAGAATGGAGAAGCCTCACGTAACGATCACTCCTTGGTTATGCGTCCTGAAATTGCAACAACACTTGGTTAGCCTCATTCGATCTCTTTCTCTTACGATTCGAAATGAATGCGCAAGCGATGGAAAACGAACTATGAAAACCAAATCATCGAAAGCAACACAAAACATAAAGCAACACAAAGTATCACGTATGTTGCAAACACTGATATGGGTACGGATGTGATACAAATACTGGCACCATTTTTCCGTGTCCGTGCAACATAGATGAAATGGAATGTGTATGATCATAACTAGTTTTTTCTAGTCACACAACATTTATGACAATATTCTGTAGTGGCCACCGTTAACCTAGCTTCCAATGGTGGTTATATACTATATAATTTTAGGTTATTTTAGTGTATCAAACTGGGACAGGAATATCACTTGAAGTCTCTGGTATGTATAATTGCAAATTCTTGGATCCATACTCTCATGCCACTAGTAAACATTCAGACCATATGAGTGCTTCGAAGGCGTGAAATCGTGTGTTGGTGGGGTGGGGGATGCGTTTTTATCGTTTGTATTTAAAAGTTCAATGAGAAGCTTAGCCTCTAAGCTTTCGTATCCGGGGTGGATACAAAAGTCACCAACTCGCTTTGCTTGGAGTCCCCAGTCTGCATGTATAATATTATGAAATTTGGCATATTATTCATTTTCTTGGGAAGCTAATCTGCTGGTACAATCATAAATCGTTATACATCCATGATTACAAATGCTACCCCAATCTTTTCCATTTCAGGAATGAAAAAAAATCAAGCAACATTAATTGTTTAGCAATGATCCCACAACTCAGTGTCTGAATTCCTAGACATATGGATCTGTTTAGTGGATTTCCACAGGGTTTCTTCTTTTGTTAGCCTTGCCTTTGCTTTTCTTTTTTTTCCCATCACTTGAGGTGTAATTTAGGCTAGAGTAAGTGGTGCACTAGTTGAAGGTTTAAAAGATTATTTTTGGCTCATGAACTAGCTGGTTCTATTCAAGGTTCGCAGTATCGGCTGAATCGTGTCATTTTTGGCCTATCCCCGATTCGATAATGACCACTACAGATATTAGTTGTTACTGGCCGATACCAACACTGGACTCTTTTCCGGTCAATTCAAAGAAAAAGTTACAAGATAAAAAGAGAAGCATGGGGAAAACAATGTTCTCACAATACTTCGACATGTTGAAGATCTACATGCTACAACATATCTATAAGATTCTTTTATTGACCCATTGTAACCGATCCATTTGCAAAGTTGTATATTTATAGATTCACGAAGTCCATCGATCTTAAGAAATAACAAATGATACATGGAGTTATGCGTAATTATATGAAACATTTTCTAGTAGATTAGTAATAATAATTATTAATTTTGACATAATAAATGCAGAACTCCGAAACTTCGATTCGAAACCTCTGAAACTAGTCGATACCGTCAACTGATACTGATGAGAACAGTCTAAAACCGAGTCTAGTACCAATGCTGCGAATCTTGGTTATATCGTGTCATATGGGGGTTGCTATTTCTTTCTTGTTGAGTCTGAAACCGAGTCTAGTACCAATACTGCAAATCTTGGTTATATTGTGTCATATGGGGATTTCTATTTCTTTCTTGTTCCTTTTTAGAAGTTTGTAGCTAAGCTATGAAATATGCCTGCCTTCATAAGGACATTTACTGGGTAAGTGAATAAATCTTTTGCTGCTGTTTCAATCTGGACATGCTTTAATTTTGTTCCTTGATTTTAGAATATCTTGGAGATGATTGTGACTCCCTAAAGCGCAACATTGTCACTCTATCCTGTTGTCGAATTGTCTTGAAGCTTGTGTCTTGTCCATTTTACCTGTATCACACACCTTCTCAAGGAGAATTACCATAACGTTGCTGAGCCTTCCAACAAAACCTTTCTTACATTTTTCGTCCTATTTGCTTGGATGACGATGCTAAACTGTTAAGGGTCATGAAGCCTGTGTCTTAGTTGCATGTGGCAATCTCCTCTCTTGCCCGTTTTACCTGTATCACACACTCGAGGAGGATTACCATAACGTTGTTGAGCCTTCCAACAAAAGCTTTCTTACATTTTCATCCTATTTTGCTAGGAATTTGCTTGGATGACGATGATGATAGTGATGCTAAATTGCTAATATCTAAATTTTCTTTTAGCTGATGGACAATCCAATTGAGCGTGGGTCATTATTTTCCTTTTTATCTGTCTAAGAGCATCATTAGTAGTTGGGACTCTCCAATGCAATTTGGGGCCCAAAATTCCAAAAAAAAGGTAAATGTAGAATGGGTTGGGTTTGTATGAGAATAGTAGAAAATGATAAAGTGAGCTCCGGTCCCAAAGATTGTGTGGTCAAAGATGTGAGGAAAAAAATATGTAAAATCTAGAATCTAGAAAGTTTGGTTCCAAATTGGGACTAACTATTCTACAAAATGGGTTCCTACAATCTAGAATCTAGAAATTGGGAGGCCCAACCTATAGCTCCCATGGGTGGGATGGGACCGAAAATCTGAAAATTGGGACTAGGGATGGAACTTACTATTCTACAAAATGAACTTGGGATGGGACCTAAAATTCTGAATCTAGAAATGGGACCGTAGATGAGCCTTACTAAGGATGCTCTAACAGCTCCTATAGCATATTATTTTATCAAAGTACCAACCATGGTGGCCTCACTGTTTTGCAGGGAAAGGGTTTTTCTGTTGTGCTTTCAGATATGTGTCCAGTTGTTTCTGGTATCACCACAAAAGATTCAGCCATATCCTGCGAGCTGGGCAAACGAGCACTCTCATTAGCTGTTGGTGCAAGTCTACCTGTTTCAGGCAATAAAATTGATGAGGAGTTTCTAGATAGTTCAGAGCCTGATGCAAATGAAGATGGTGTTCTAAGACGTGGTGGAAATATTGTGATTAAGCTGCTTGAGAGTGAAGAAATGCAAGGTTGGTTGGTAGCCTCTTTAAAGGGTGGACATTGTCATGTTTTACTTCTGCTGGTGCTCTGAATATTGCTCATATAAATATCTGCTCGAGTTATCACAGGATTTGGCAACTTCTGCAAGCCACGTTTTAAGAAAGTATCGTGGTCAAGGCCAAAGGCTACTAGATCTTCCTCAAGGGAGATCTATTTGATCTGTCAAGGTTTGCGGTAAGGTGGTAATGCAGTCGTCACACTCCTGGCAATTCAAATGGTTAGTTGTTCCTCAGTCCTGGTCTGAGTTGTCAGCTATGTGAATGCTATTTACTCGAAAACATATGAAATATGGTGAAAAACATTAGATCCTGGGGAATGTGGGAACTGGGGAACGACAATCAGCAACAGGGACACATTAGCTATATCTCACAATTGTGTTGGTATACATGGTTGAGTTGGTAGAATTACAATTATTTGTATGTGCTTGCTGCAAGGGCGAGTAAGAATACATGTATGCTCTCCTTTGCAACAGTATAATAAGTTTTTATTTATTTCATTTTAACTTTGTCAACACCAAGGGGTACTGACTTGTAACATCACTTGATGTCCATCACTTGATGTCCTATACATATGCTAATTGGTTGAGGCCAGAAGCTGATGGATTTCTCTTAGCAAACTGTATTCACAAAATTCCTTGATCTACTCATCTTTGTTCTCAAACTCTCTTACTATATATAGTGTGGTTCTATCTAATATCGAATCAACATTCAGAAGATTTAAGAAGCAGCACCGGAACCAGAAGATTTGCCTTTCTCAGATTACTAGTGTCGTCATTCACGTGCCATACTGCAATGCTAGGTATTCCGAAAGATTACGGTTAGAAAAAGCACTGGAACCAGAAGTTTTTTGCCTTTATCAGATAAATTGTTTCCTGGAATACCTTATTGATATCTTCATCAGATAAATTGTTTCCTAGGGTTTCATCTCCCGTCACTATTGTCTGCAAGACATTCCAAAGAATGTTGATGATTCAAATTGTTATTGTTACGTTACGTAGTTATTATTGGGGGTGGCAATGGTCAGATTATCCATAAGAGATGTTTTCCTACTTTTTTTTTTTTCCCTTCTTATTGTGGACGCCAAAAAAGTCAACACTGGCCTAAAAGACCTATAAAGTATATATTTCAAAGTGTCTGTTTGTTTTATTTATTGTGTGAATACATGGGATCTCTTCTAGTTGATTTTCGATTTTGGTTTGGCTCTTCTCCAATTTATAATTTATGAAAATAAAGATTTTTTTTTTCAAAATTAATATAGTAATGTTATTCGTATTTTGCTTTGCTCTCAGTATTTTATGCTTACAGTTTTGTGCAAGATGGGTTGATTTTCTAGTTATGCTGCAGTTTTAACAAAGCTTTAATATTTATCTGTTGAAATAACCCTGAGATTAGTTATGATCAAAATCCCACATAATATCTCGTGAGAGTGACCCTTGTGGTTACCTATGAGAGGTATAAGATTCTGTCTGGGTGGCGGAATATCAGTGGATCGAGCCACATGGGCGTATTATTTTTTTCATTTATTAATTGGGGGGGGGGGGGGGGGGTTGAGGGAACAATGGGCCCACAAGATGTGTAATGTAGCATGCGCAAATTTTCGTGCGAAATGTTGGGTCACATTAAAGAAAATATCTTGTGAGAGAATCAGAGACGGATTCCCACAACCCAATTTAACTCATTAATAAATAAAGATTGGAATATCCTGCATAACTTTGAAAAATGCTTTTAGAATTAACCTAAATAAAACAAAACAAATGTTAATGATACTACATGTTAAGGGTACTACAATAATTACTATACGGTACAAAATTCTGACAATTTGTTATAATTTTGACGGCCATAAAATATAAGACTTATATATATTTTTTTAGAATTGCAATTGTCTAGAATGATTTATAATGTCCACGTGTGTGTATATATATATATATATATATATATATATATATATATATATATATAACAGAAGATACAAATCTGTAGCAAAATGATAATAAATTTGATACTTATCATAAAAATTCGTAAATATTATATATGTTTCTTGACAATTACAATTTTTATATTTTTGACAACTCTGAACTGAATATATATAGGACTATTAAAAATTGTATTTGTTCTTGCATTGCCATTTTACACGTCTAAAAGTCCACCGTACGCGTACACCATACCCAATAAATCCACCGACGTCACACCGGTGGTTCCCACCACAAAACCCCCCAGAAGAGGCAGGCGAATCCAATGTCCACCGAATCCATCCTCAGCCGTACACGTGTCCTTCCGGAATTCACGAACCCTTTCCCGCGCTTCCCACCGACCCCTTTCCCGCCAATCCCACCTTCCAATTTCAAACCGACACCTCTCGCGGCTTCCACCGCACGATTCGTAAGCCCCAGCCCCCTAGTATCTTCCGGGAGAAGCCATAGCCGTCCGTTCTTTTCCCTATTGGGTTTATAAAACCCAACCCAACTCTCTTCCCTCCCATTAGTTTGTGTTCGAAATTTGGCGGCTGAAGAGCAATGGCGACAACGACGGAGGGGTGTGAGACGCCGAAGCGCGAGGAGTTCAGGATCCCGGCGGCTGCGACGTGCCCGCCGCCGCCGAAGAAGAGGTCGCCGGCGGCGATATACGGGAAGAGGAGGGATCCTCCGAAGAACGGCTACTTCCACCCGCCGGATCTGGAGTCGCTCTTCCTCGTGGCGCCGAGACGAGAGGCCTGTGCCTGATCTCACCTCTTCTTCTTCTTCTTATGTAGATACTTATTTCTCGTACTTCTTGGACTCTGTTCTTTTTCTAATGTAATACTATTGATATTATTAGTAATATTTGTTCTCTTATTATTATTGTTATTGTTACTGTTTGGTTATGAAGATTCTAGGGATATTAATGTTTCGTTTTCAGAAGAGCTCGGTTGGTTTTTTTAATCAAGTTTAAATGGAAATTTCCCGTTACAAGAAATGGCTTGTTGCTGTGGGTGGCTAAATATTTTAGTTTTAGGTTGCGCCTAACTATTTGTTCTGATGTGTAGCTTGAGAGTCGCCGTTGTTCAATGAATAAAAGAACTGTTAGGTGTGGCATGTGTTGGAAAACGTAGTAATGTTGCTAAAAAAAATGTTCTGTTCGTGATTTTACTAGTGGTAATGTTACGTAAATAGAGAGAGCGGAGATTGGTATAGGAATCTACATCAGACCATTAAGTATCCGGATTGGTGGTTTCGGATGGGAGTGTAGAATTTTCTTTTTAACTCCATCCAGGGCTGGTCCGGAGAGTTGGATTGTCCTATCCGAAGTTAATTTTGGTTGTCATTTGATCCTTATTGGGAGTCAGTTCTAGAGTTGATTCGAGATTTCGATCTTTGGTGGGATCATGCTTAACCTAGAGTATTGTCCTAACAAAGAAGGGTTGTCCAAACTCGAAGTCTTGTTTGATTTATTCCATGGCCGGCCTTGACTCCATCAACCACAACTTGCTGAATGATTACAGCAAGTTTTGCGTTTTGACTTTACCTAATACTATTGGTACTATTGATCTTTCCCTTCCCTTTTAGGTTCAAGGTGTATAGTTTATTGATTGTTTGTTTATGAAGATTATAGGCAAGTAAGGTAAGTGTTGGAATATTCATGTTTCACTTTCAGGGGGTTGGTCTTCATGTTTCCTGTTGTTTATTTATTTCAAAGTTTTATTATAGGAAATTTCATGTAGGTGGTGCTAAAAGTAATGATGTTTAAGTGAAGAGTTGTTAAAGATATGGAGATCATTTCAAATCTGATAGTTGATGTTTAATTTAAGGTGGCATCTAACCAAAATATGAAGCCTGCTGCTTGCTTTTGTGTACCTTGGTAGTTGGGGTTGTTCAATGAATTAGGGAGCAAAGGTTGCTGTGGTTCTGTGGTATGCGAAGAAGAAAAATAAACAAATCTCTTGGTCATGGTTTCTAGTGATAAAACTATGCAGGCAGAGAAAAATATGGAACCAAATTCCAATTTTGGTATTTGAACTCAACTCATTTCTTTTATGAATTATGTTTCTAACAGTTGTGTACCGAATCTGAATAGTACCAATGTATGCTCTCTCTCTCTCTCTCTCTCTCTCTCTCTCTCTATATATATATATATATATATATATATAAAGAAAGAACTCCGAATCAGGACAAATTTTGAATATTATACATGATCCTAAAAAAATCTAAATAACCCTTGAACCTTCCTATGATATCTTGGTTATCTTGTTCCTTTTCCCAGGTGAGCACACTTTTGGTGAAGTGAAAACTAGGGGAACACATGAAAAGGTTAACTACGACATCACATCATCTTTATTTTGTCTTCATTCTTCACTCTGGTATCAATCGCAAACAAGAAATGCGACATCACAGATCGAGCCATATTGTTGCTCCCTACTTATCGTGTGCGAGTGTCTCTTTTGATGGTTGGAAGCATTCCATCAAAAGAAAAAGAAAAAAATCCTCCTCGCTTAGAGCCACTCATAACATGCTGATGAGATTAGTACCTGAACATAAAAAAAAATAAAAAAAAATCAATCAACTAGGATTCGTGATTGATTACTTGGCATTTTTTATTGGATAGTTGGGGTGCTTTATGATGGAAAGTGCTTTGCGTAACAGCCCATGAGCTCCTTTCCTCCCTTGGCAATCAAGACAAAGGGGAAGAAGGGGTCCCTCCCTGATCCTTGGGACCCGGTGGTCAATGAGTATTCAGAGGATCGATCCAGCTACTAATCTACGCTTACAAGCTAAATCATGTTGTAAGGAAGTGATGCACGTAATTCTCCATTCTTCACCTCATTTGTCAACAAAGTAAGCAATCTCAAACACATACCTACCTCCCGAGATATATGCATACTAGGAACCGTAGAGTACAAGAGAAGAAAGAATGGACGAATAGGATCGAGGTGAAGCTAATGACCCTTGCTACTTCTACGAGGATCAAGATCAAGTGAGCCGATCTGCAGTCCCTTCTGTATTATGTCCAACAGGACCGGCCCACCCAGGATCCACAGACCAGGAGGACAAAAAAAATTAATTTATATATATATATATATATATATATATATATATATATATATAATTTTGTATTTAAAATAGAACTAGTATATACTATGGATCTCTTTGAACACAAATTAATTGTGATAGTGGTTATTATGTATGACTTGTACACCAAAGGTCTTAGGTTCAAGTCTTGGTGGAGTATTTTTTTTAAAATAAAAAAAATTACATTATATAGGGGGGGGTCTCATTTTAAAAATTTGTTTAGGGCCGATATTAACTTAGGACCGACCCTGCTGTCCAATTTCGTCCCCTCCCTATTATATGTGGGACCCGGCATAATTTGGAAGTAGATATGGAGATGGTGACCCGCATGTAATAGAGGGAGGGGACATGGTTGGACAGAATAGGGAGGGGACAACAGATTTGTTCTGCAAGATCAATAACCTTGATTTTATGCGACTAGACTGAGACGCTGGTCAGTGGCAGAAGCGGAGGGAAGTCGTTCCACAAGGCCAAGGCTCCGAAAGGATCTCAACTAGGGAGGATCATCAACTAGGGACTTGAATGATAGGATAGCAACTTCATACGAACAATGCATTGCGCACTTTTGCATAACGCGCATATGAAGCATTCGCGTGTGCGCACGCGCGCACTCCCGCTCCCGCCTGCTGCTCTGTCTGCTTCGTCTCCTGCAACTGTTCCTCCTCCCTCCTCCTCTCTTTCCGGTCGCCTTCCCCCTCCCTCCCTCCACCTCTCCTTTCCCCTCTTTCTCTTACTTTTTGTTTTCTGTTTCGGAGGACGGGTGGACCACTATTGGTCCCCGTCGCCGAGCACGACCACTCCAATCGTTGTCGGGGGGGGGGGGGGGGGTAGGGCGCTGGTGCAGTCCCCATACATCCTACGACTCATTCTCCTCTCCTGCCTTTCCGTCCCCCCACGACTCCCTTTTCACCTCCGTCCACTCCTGTCCATAAAGTGTTTCCAATTTGCCTCAGTGGGCTGCCACTTCGTTCCAGTCTTCGTGAGAAGCCTCTTCCTCGTGGGCAAACATGTGTAGATCAGGTATGGATAGAGAGTCCATAGAAATGAGCTACGTTGAACCGAAGAACGTCCAAGGAAGGTGATCGGATTGAGAAAGATGACATCGTGGAGATATAAGAGTATTGGAAGAACACTATAGTACTCTATTTCATGGGAGCTCGGCCGTATTTTGGTCAGCTCAAAGGATTCGCCTTGCGACTATGGAGTCCGAAAGGAAGTATGGAGATTTTCTCTAGGGAAAACGACTTATACTTTATTAAATTTGGCCTTGTAGAGGACCTAGAGCAGGTTATCCAAAATGGCCCATGGACGTTCGACGGTAGCTTGATTGTTTTAAGACGCTAAGACACATCCTCCAACTTTGAGAGAGACCGATTGGCCACCGTGCCGATTTGGATTCGGTTTCCATGGCTCTCTCCCCAACTTTGGACCACTAAGGCTATTATGAAGATAGCTAGTGGCATCGGAAAATCGTTACGCCTGCACAAAGCTACCACCAAGAGGGAACGATTGTCATTCGCGAGAGTCTTCGTGGAAATCACTGCAGCAGATTCGTTACCGGACAAGTTAGAAATTGAACTACCATCAGGTGAATTTATATTCCAGAAAGTGGAATACAAATGGGTCCCTCCTTGATGTCGTACGTGTAAGAGTTTTGGACACTTTCTCTCTCAATGCCCGGACGGGAAACCCCATTAAAAAGATAATCAGTAAGAAACTGGCATTCTGCCCCAGAGTATTGCTAATCAGCATGGTCCTGTCATCCGACCGGTAGATAAAGCCCCCAATGTAGCAAAGGCAACCAAGTTGGATATCCAGACTAATGTCGAAAATTCGAGTAGCAAAAGTGCGGATGTATCCAACATGGAAACTGAGGTGCATGAGCTCATGGGGGTTCCCAAACGCACTGACTTGGAAAAAAGGAATGAAGCAAGCGCTGACCAACCTATCTAGGAGACAGATTATTTAAATGGAGAAGGAGCCTTGGAGAACCAAGGGGCAATGGTAGTGTTTTGAGAGGACGCCTAGCAGAGTGAGAATGGACAAGGAGGAGGCGAGGTGATAGGATCTCACATGGTTATTTTTTAGGCCAAGGCAATTGTGCATGATGGAAACAGTGTCAGAAGAAAGTTGGCGACATGTCATATTTCTCTGGTTTTTCTGGGAGTCAAGGACAAGATGGAGACATGCTCTCTTCATGAACCGTTGGTCGTGGCCAATCCTATTTGACAAGCCAAAGTTGAACATAAGAAGGGAGGTGGTAAACGACGACTGCTCGTCCGGATGGACTCTCTCCCCTCCCTTAGGGAGAGTTTGCGTGTTAACAAATGTGTCAACACTCGTCTTTTATGAATTTTTTTACCTGGAATGTGAGGGGGTTAACTCTATAGGTAGGTGGAGAGAAGTTATGGACTATCGAAGAAGTTTAAGTGTTCTATCGTTAATATTTTGGAATCTAAAATCAAATTGACATTGAAGATCAAGAGGAGAACTCCGATGCACTGGGAATCTGTCCACAATTTAAAGTATGGGGATATAGCTCGTGTGTGGGTTATGTGGGACACCGAAGTTTGGAAAAGGGGAACTTGTCCACCACTCGGATCAATTGATCACTATTAAATTTATCAACATGGGTGGTCTTGAAATTGTGTCTAGAGCGGTTTATGGGCATAACGATCGAACTCAGTGGAGGAGATTGTGGAGAGAAATCACCTTCAACAACAACATGGTAGGGGACAGACTGCCTCTACTCATGGTGGGAGACTTCAATACTATCATGCATGGCAATGAAAAGAAAGGGGGATGCCCTGTTCAGGAAGCTATTATGGCAGAATTTTAAGGCTGCATCTTATCCTCTGGACTTACTTGTATGGCTGAATCGGGCCACATCTGGACGTAGAATAATCGAGCTATCCGCAATCGTATCTTCATTCAATTAGATCGTGCTCTTTGCAATGGTCGTTGGCTTGAGGTCTTCCAATTTTGTGGTACGGATTGCCTGCCTCCTGGCACTAGTTACCACTCCCCTATTGTTATCAGATTGACGGAACAACCAGTCTTCAAAGGAAGACCTTAAGATTTAATAATGTGTGGAGTTGTAAGGAGGGGTAAGAGGAAGTGGTTCAACTGGGCTGGAACTCCACAATGTATGGTATTGCTCAATTCCAAGTTGTGTCCAAACTTAAATGCACCAAACAATGGCTTAAGACTTGATAGAGAGCACCCCGCAATGACTCTTCAGAAGCTTGAAGAGAACCTTGCCGCTATCCAAATGAGAGTCCACTCTGATCCCTTCAACGACGATCTCAATCGAGAGGAAGTTGCTCTTCAGGACCTACCGTGCAGGGAGAGGTTCCTAGATGAAGTCCATGTTAGACAACATACGAAATGCAATTGGCTCAGAGATGGGGATAGTTGTTCAAATTTTTTTTATGCCACGGTGAAAGCTAGACAACACCGAAATGCTATACATGGCTTGCTTGACGCTAACAGGGCCACTATCGAGGAGGCGGATATGATTAGTGATGAAGTGACCACTTTCTTCCATGATCTTTACAATCAGACCTACTAACCGGCTATCTTCCTCCATTATGTGTTTAAGAAACTGGTTACGAGTCGTGGTAATCAAGTATTGCGGCAGCCTGTTACTATTAATGAGATTGAACTAATTGTCAAGAAGGCGGACCAGAATAAATCTCCGGGGCCGGACGATTTTGGCGCTGCTTTCTTCAAGAACCACTGGAGTTTGCTCAAATTTGATATACTGGAAGCTATCAAAGAATTCTTTGAATCGGGTAAACTGCTTAAGGAGCTAAACCAAAATTCTGTGGTACTGATTGCTAAGGTAGAGGGAGCTTCCTCTATAGGGAACTTCAGGCCTATTGTGTCACGTCCCAGTCCCAAAATACGTAGGACTAGCAATACGTAACATGCCAGCTACGCATTCGACCAGACTCTGGTCCAACTCGAATACGTATAAGCTATATTATAATGGTCAATATCTAAATAATCAAGTAAATATAAATATCTATGCCTTAATCCACAATGAACAAAATACACAAGAATGAGCTACATGTGCTAAAGTTGGCCGCCCCGTAACACACAAATTTGAATAGACTCGAGAAAGAAATATGAGTCTATAAAACTAGGCTACATCAACAGATGAATAAACAATATGAATAAATAACCATAACTCCGGTAGAAATGAAATAAGTGCTTGGTACCAGTGCCTGTAAGACAAACAACTCCATCAACAACTCCAAAGGCTCCATAACCGTCTAAGCTGCAAAAACTGTCAGGGGACCAGGTCCTCAGAGGGACGTAACAAGGTACAAGAAATATCATGCCAAAAGTAAAACAGTATAATGCTACATACTCAAGGGTAAACTACTGTAACCATCTATGTGATATGGACGTGAGAGCATCACTCGTACTCAGGCTGAAACCACTACAGGCTCTGTGTCAGGGAGCCCATAGCAGCAAGTAGTATCATGATCTCCGGTATATGTGCCAAAGCAAGTAGTATCACGACTCCAGTATATGTGCCAAAGCATCTCCAATAGTATCAGGACTCCAGTATATGTGCCAAAGCACCTCCAGTAGTATAGTATATATATCAATAATCAGCCTATAGTATGGTGTGTCTCTCCCCACCCAGTAACCTCACGTCTCATGTCCATAACATGCAAGATCATGACCTCTAGCTAGTGCAACGAGTCATAATAATATCCATATAATATACAAGTCTCCTATCACGAATCCTGTAAGCCTATACAGAATCACCATGAATAACTCAAGAAAGATTCTGTCACATGAAATAGTGTCATGTGTCCTAGGGTATAACATACTTGGTAAAGCAAGCACGTAAAAATAGGATCCTGGAATCAACTCTCTAAGTGACGTTACACGACTCCGCGTACGGCATCGACATCCGAATCTTGTTCGGACGCTAAGCAACGTCTCACGGTCCTAGGGTAAACACACACATTAACCATATAAAATAACTATAATAACTAAATAATATGATAAAGGCAAGAAACTGTAATACATCATGGCAATGTACACTTGCCTGGGTTCTGAACTCCGTCAACTACTCCTAGGAAAGTGGAATATGCACGTACACCTCCGGATGCTGAAACAAACATCATCATTATTCTCAGAATACTAAAAATAACTAGAATTAACTACCCATAAGTCCAATTTGGACACATGAACAAAATTGATAGTTTTGGGTCAAAGCGGGGTCAACATGTGGCCCACTTTGCACCACAAAATGTGTCAAAGACAAAATTTTCCAAATTCGTCCCACTTAGTGTCTACGAGTGTAGAAAAATGATACGAACCCAACGGAACATTCAGAAGTGAATTCCGATGAGCCGATCACGAAAACGCCCATCATGTGGAACCGTGGGGCCCACAAAATGACGTTTCGTCAACGTTCTCAGAATCGAACCAAACTTGGATCACAGGACCAGCGTAACACTGCGAATCCAATGGCACAAGTTTCGTTGCGAAACGACAAACAAACACGAAGTTACGGTGAGTGTCAGAACAGGCCGATACGGTATTTTTCGGCGGATATACGTTGATTCCGGTGTGCACGCACATCCAAATCAGGTCCCGTTAAATCTCACACGTCTGCATTTATGTTACGCGCCTTTCGGTGCAACTCTCACACGATGAAGTCGCCTCATTTGGCGGGATGCACCCCGTATCACAAGATTTTGGGTATTTTAGAAACAAGTTTTTGGTCGTTTTGGAACAAGAATAATTTTACCATTAAAGCAAACTAATAAAAACTAAAAGAAAAGTAAAAATCTTGGTTATATTGTGAAGAAATTTCTTCAATTATATTTTGAAAATAATTAACGAGATGATAGAAAATTGGGCATGACCATGGGTACTTGGATTAAAATTCTGAACTATTTTCGAACAGTTTTTCGGCCAACTTTCGGTCGATTTTTTGATCAAACCGGGGTGCCTAAATTTGTTCCACTTGAAGAAAATCCTAGAGGGTTAGGTTGTAAACGTACCAGCGAAGACGTGACGCAAATTGGACGAGCGAGGAGGCTGCGCGTGAAGGAGGGCCCGCAACTGCTACTATGCGCGCGGGGGGGGGGGGGGGGGTTGCTGTGGGCGGCGGTCCGGCTCTGGCGGTGGTGATGGTTAGGGTGGTTTAGGCATGGGATTAGGTTAGGGTTAGATTTTTGTGTAGGATGGGAAAGGGGTTCTTCTGTGTACGCACGGATTGGGGGGGGGGGGGGAGTTAGTTTAGGTTTTGGGTTTTAATGGGTTATTGGGTTTGGGTAGGGTTAGGATTAATGAGTTTGGGTTTAAATTCATTTTTTTTTCTTTTATTTATATATAGGTGTATGTCTATTTGAAAATAGTTTTGGATCTCAATAAATTCCAAAAAAATTACACAATATACTATTAATAGTTTTACACCAAAAAATATATTTTCTGTACAATATTAATAATTATTTAAATACACATAATTATAAATTCTTGAATATTATATATTATAATTAGCAAAAAATAAAATAAAAAATTCCTTAATCACAATAATTTTAGAATATCAATATTAATAAATTTAAAATTAAATTCAAAAATTAGGGTGCTTACATATTGCGTGCTACAATTTCCTGTATAAGATCATCACTCATCTGATATGCGATTGGAAGCGACAGATTATGCAAGAGCTGATCTCTCATAACCAAGATGCTTTTATCAAAGGGAGGTCAATCTCAGATAACTACTTGCTAGCCCATGAACTTATAAAAGATTTCAACAAGCAAGGGAAAATAAAGCTGGTCTCAAATTGGATCTTAGGAAGGTTTATGACTTGTTCAACCGGGACTTCCTATGTCATATTATGTTGTGCATGGGTTTTGACACCTGGTGGGTAGACAGGGTGAGGGAATGTGTCTGCACCCCCTCTTTCTCGATTCTGATATGGGGTCAGCCGAAAGGCTTCTTCAAGATTTCCAGTGGTATTAGACAAGGATATCCGCTTTCACCTTTCCTCTTTGCCATTGTGATGGAGTTCCTCTCGTGCTTGATAGACGAGGGAGTCATTGAGGGAGATATCACTCCTCTATTTAAGAAGACACATCCTGTTGTTTCTCATTTGATTTTTGCGGATGATCTATTAGTATTTATGGAGCCTTCCGTTAGATCAATTGAGGCTATTAGGAGAATTTTGGACACACTAGAAAGGTGGTATGGTTTACAGCTGAACAAAAACAAGAGCCGAATATTCCTTAACATGACTTGTAGAGATAAGAAGACTTGGTTGGGGAAGATGAAGATTTTTGAGGGTGCACTTTTGTCACGACCCGCACCCGGAATTGGGGCACGAGTACGCGGGTACGTCCAGCCTACGCCGCAACATCGGCGGTAGAACGCTGTCAAGGTCATGATGCTATCTAGCCAATCTCACACAAGCATCCAATCTCCATAAGGAGGCACGAATGACACAAAAATAATATGAACACATACTCAATCACATGACTACAGCATGATAAGATATCGAACAACTAAAATTAAATACAACACAAGTCTAAAAGTAATAATCTAACTCAACAATTATCCATGTCTCAACAAGAATGCCGGAGACAAATCCGGTACCAAATAGTCTAGTAAAAAGAACTAACTAGAAAAACTAGTGATTCAGGCTAGACCTCCCGGAATCACAACTAAACTACCAAGCCTAAGTTGCAGCTACTCACCATATGGTCCATAAAGTGTCGGACAACGGTCCTCTAAGGCATAGTCTGGAAAAATATTTCCAGTCAGGAAGGAGCAAAGTACAAATCTCAAATAACAGTTCCATTTAATTGATAAGGACTATAAAGAAATAAACAGATAATGCTAGATACTGAGAAGACAGTGAATAAATGTAATGGCAAAATAAAGAGACAGGCAATGTAGAGAGACATGCAATAGGCAATATGATACAGTCAGTGCATATATAAAAATGAAAAGAATAAGGTACAGCATCATATACGGGTGATGTAGTATATGATTTAAAATAGGGAACTGTAATCTATTCTAAGTGTTTGAAATAGTAGTTTCGAAATGTGATCGGCTTGGGAACATGTACGAGAGCTATAGGGCCTGGCTAATCATATGTGAAGAGCATGATTAACACTTACATTGTTCTATACTGTAGTAAAAGGTTATGATCACATTTCTTACTAACTACTTCCCCGCCCCTAACTAGTACTGCGGATCCAACCATGACACGTCACGATACACGAGCAAGTCCAATCTATCATGTACGATGTCTAATATGCATGTCGTGTACAATGTCAATACGATAATCAATGTAACATCTCATGACTGCAGATCCAAGCTATATACTAGTCCGTGTAGCACAGTGTCAAGGATTCAGATGTAATATTTCTAGATTATTGAACTTATAGAAATTATCAACAATTGGAAATTATCAGAGAAATGTACTTGCCTTGGGTCCTTAGCTGGTGAATACCGAGGTCCTGTTCCAGAATATCGCCTGGATGAACCAACAGTCCTATAGACATATCACAAAGCAAAATAACATTTGCATCAGATGCTACACTAACACACAGTCTAAAAACACTGAATTCGGGACTACGCTAGGTATGATACTGGTCACCTAGGGTCACCTAGTAGATAGATACATAAATATGCATATCTTTAATTAACATATATACTTACAATATATATATACACCAAAATAAATACATATACAATATATATATATATTAAAAAATATACTAAGGGCTTATACAAAATATATATATACACATACGAATTAACAAATACATACATAGACTAATTATATATATACTCATATATACCAATTAAAAATATAATACTATATACTTGTATATAAGTACATATATACATATATATATACCATTCACTAATATTAGTACATACTAATACACTAATTTAATTTATACTAGTATACTTTATTAAATACATATTATAAGAAAATACCAATAAACATACATATATATATATGAATACATACATAGAATTAATTTATATACTATATAAAAATACCCAATATACATACATATACATATGCATTAATTAAATATATACATATACATATACATATACATTAATTATACTCATACATATTAACAAAAAAAAAATGCACTAAATACGTACTAAAATATATTAGTTAATACTAATACATACATTTATATATATCTATCAAAAATACGTATCTAATACACATTTATTATGTAAAATTATACCAAAACACACATGTATACATGTGAATACATATATACGTACACATATACACATATACGCATTTATATATATATATATATATATATATATATATATATATATATATATATATATATATAAAGAAGGAGGGAGAGGGAGGAGTCTCATAGTGGCTGCCGGGCTTGGCCGGAGTAGGGAGTCGTCGATGCAGCAGGCCGGAGTGGACTGCAGGGTGGTTCGCCTGGGGTGGAGTATGGTCGGAAGTCGGATGGCTCGAGGGAGGTGGCAATGTACTGGTGGTGGTGGCGATACGGTGGAGGAGCTAGGAGGAGCTGCGGGATGATGATGGCGATGGTGGTTATATGGTGGAGCTCCGGGGAGAATGACAGTGGCAGCCGGGAGGAAAGGTGTCGCGTGGCGGTGGTAATGGTGGAGCGGCTGAGGAGTTCGACCGGGGAGGAAGAACAGGGTGCGGTGGTTCGTCGGACAATTGCTGAGGTGGGGGAGGACTCGAGTGAGGTGGAGCCGACCGCTGGAGAGGGATGTCGGGGTCAGGCCGGAGGGTGGCTGGATGTTGAACTCAGGTAGTGGTGCTCGTGGTGGCTTCGAGGAAGCTGGCCGGAGCTAGCAGCAGGCCGGCGGGTCGGGGGCTTGGCTGGGGCAGCTCGCCGGAGCTGCAGCCAGCGGGCCGAGCTTGGCCGGCCGGAGCAGACAGAGGGCCGCCGGGGGAGGATGGGCTCGGCCGGGTGTGGGATGAGTGAACAGTGAGTGAGGGGTTGGGTTTCCCTCTCCCTTTAAATTCAAAATAAAAAAACAAAGAAGAAGAAGAAAGGAAAAGAAGAAGAAAATAGAAGGAGAAAGGAAAAGAAGAAGAAAATAGAAGGAGAAAGGAAAGGAGCTTGGTTCCCTACGTTGGAGAGAGGGAGGAGTGAGGTGAGAGAAAAAATAGGGGCTTGGTTTGGGGATTAGGGTTTTCTTGGGAAGGGTGTGGGGGATGTGACTTTAAATAGGAAGAGAGGGTGTGTAAATGAAGGGTGAGGATTGACTCATTAATGAATGACCTAGATTTGACATGAGGGATTCTTCATTGTGGGGATGAGGGTGAGAGACTTAGTTAAATATTAGGGCTCCTTCATTGTTTTAAACAAATGGGGTGTTGACACCAAATACAAATTTGTAAATTAGCCCCCTTAAATTTGGGTATTTGCACAGACACATAAAATGACGAAAATTTGGCGGGCGATTCGGTGTTCGATATTTTGTAGGGTCAGGAGGAGCTGTATGTTTGGTATGGGCTCAAATAGCAGGGCACTTGAATTTAATTGGGATTTACGGAATCAGTTAAAATGGTATCCTCAAATTAATTAGGAATAAATGCAAGCTGTGTTCTAAAATTAATTAGGAGTACATGGGGCCAAAATCAGGTCGGGTCATCAATACCATTAGTGAAGAAGACTCAGAACAGAATATTTCCCTAATTTGGGTCGCACGAAAAATAGGTCAAGATTGCCTCCAATTTCGATTGGAACGCACAACGATACAAAGTTGTAATTTATTTTAGAAATTAAATAAACGTCCGCGATAATTTTTGTGCGGCTAAAAATAAGGTACAGAGAGCTATATTATGAGTTGCAAAAATAGCAGAATGGAAGGCGGGCATGTATAGGGCAAGATTGTGAAATTTGTTGAAAGACAAAGCTAGGGTAGCGCTCCAATTATCGAAGCAAGGGCAGGACGCAATAATTAAATAAATTACGGTAGTTAATTGCAACCTCAAATAAATTAATTCTAAATAAAACAATTAACCACATAATCCCATAATTCGGACAGGTGTTCGTCTACTGGGCTTCTAGGTCAAGTCTACCAGCTCAATCATAAATGAACACTGTATATAATAATATATTTAATTACACATCTCACATAATTATTTAAATTAAATATACTTATCATGCAATTACTTAATTGTAACTACCATAATATTAAATATTATAAAAAGTTAAAAATATCCCTGTTTTCGGAATTTGGTAGTGACAAGTCTACCCTCCTTAAAAGAATTTCGTCTTCGAAATTTAAAATCCTCATATTAGTGTTTAATCATACACATGATTATTTTCCCTCAAAGTTTAAATTCATCAACCACGAAATCAGGTAATAATCCACAATATCCTTTCACAATTTTCAAAAATTCTAAAATTATTGCATACCTGAAAAATCCTCGAAATAAAATTAAAGTCCATTTTTATCAAAAAATTTCCCCGAAATTTTTAGTTAATAATTCAATACTCGGAATTTAATATCCACTCCTCTAATTTGATTTTAATCAATGCACGTATATAAAATGTAAATCTCGTCCCAAAAAGTTTGAATTCAAACATTAATCCATCAATGATTTTATTCCTCGATTTCCTCTTTCCTCAAAATACTCAACAATACGATACTTATGGATTCTCCCAATGTAACATCCAAATATAAAATTTTAAAAAAATTCATAACTTGCAATCAAATAGTTATAATGATAATCTCCTTAATTTTCTCAAATTCTAATGATAACCTCAATCATATCATATCCTTCCCAAAATTAATAAACCATCAATTCTGCCATGTTAAATTCTTGACCCTTTATTTAAATCGATGTTTATCCTCGAATTTTAATCATCTTGTCTCTCTTGTCAAGTCATAACCCCTTCATGAATCTTTGTCATGGTCAAACCCCGATAATCATGGTCTAGGAAAAATTCTTTCTACAATCATACAACATGCAATCTAAGGGGAAAATGTACGGTCATGGTGTCTTTTGTCATGGTATTACAGTCTCTGTATCAGGGTGTACTACTAACTATATTCTAACAAGAAAATTATGCATACAACTATGGTACTAAGGAATCAATCAATCAATCAAATAGAGAGGGACAGAAGGAAGGAAAGAACAGAACCTGCTAACACATTACCTGCAGTATCGGTCTCCTCGACCGTCATCGCAAATGCCCCGTCCTGCTGGGATGATTCCCTTCGCGGGTGGTGAGCAATATATGGTTCCACAAGTAGCCTAACTGGTCTCTATAATCTGAAACTGCGCGCTGGCCGAGAAGATAATGGGCTAGAAGACAATCCCTTACTCGATGTCCCGCAGTGCAAACAAAGTCCTAGCCTCGTTCTACAGCTCTCCCAAAGGTGACCTGGCTTCTTACAGAAATGACAAGTCTGCTGGGTCTCTCTCGGAGGCTGCTGCTGATCCTGCTAAACATGAATTGGTGCCTGGTACTACTGTTGATACTGATACGCACATGGATGTTGCTGAATATGAACTGGTGCCAGGTACTGCTGTGGATGCTGAAATGTCCATGGCTGAATATGAACTGGTACTTGGTACTGCTGTTGGTGCTGAATACGGGGATGCTTGGCCGGTCCTGTGCTACCATTCGTATCTCCAAACATATTGTGACTCCTCTTAGGCCTGAGATCCAGATCCTCTTCTGCAATCTGGGCATCCATCAAGATACCCTCAAAGGTAGCGGTACGACGACCAGAAGTGCGTGACCTAATCTCTCTCGTCAGTCCCTTCCTAAACTTCCGGGCTCGATCTCCTGGGTCCCGAATTATAGACGATGCAAAATGGCTCAATCTACAGAATTCTGCAGCGTACTCGTCGACCGACATGTTTTCTTGAACCAAGTCATGAAACTGACTTTCCAAGGTTCCCAATGCCACGTCGGGAAAGAACTTCTCCTTGAAGAGCTCCTTGAAGGTCTCCCAAGTAAGTCCTTGTGCAATAATTCTCGGCTCCGTGCGATACCACGTGAGTGCGATATCGAACATCTGACTGCCAGCGGCTTCTATCTGCAAGTTCTTTGGAATCTGGGTCAATCGCAGGCTTCTCTCTATATCCTCTATCCAGTCGTCAGCGTAGAGTATCCCTTCGGTGCCTTTGAACTCTCGAGGCATCATCCTCTTGAAGTCCACTATAGTGCCTGATCTCTGCTGCTGTTGGCCAGGAAACTGCTGGTACTGTGCTACTCTCTCCAAAGCTTGGAGAGTCACTTGATGAGCATTCTCCATGCTCTCTCTCATCAGCTCGGTTTGTGCCTGGTGCGCTTCTGCTTGCACCCTCTGAGCCTCAGCTTGAACTCGCTGAGCGTCTGCCGTCACTCTCTGGGCATCTACCATGCCCTGGATCAAGGTAAACATCTGTGCCCCGTCAATGGGCAAACCTCCGGAAATCGTAGTCGGTGGAGGAGGAAGGTTGTCCGTCACAGATGCGGCAATCCTCTGAACAGGTGGGGGAGGAGGATCCCCGAAAAGTGCAGATACTCCTACGTGCATCGGAGATGTAGGAGGAACTACGGATGTCTGTCCCTCGGGTGGAGAGGTGGCAGACCCCTCTAAAGCTGGTGTTCCCGCTTTCATAGACCGTGTCTTCGGTGACATCCTGAAGACAGATCCAAAAGAATCAATTTAGGCAAAAATACGATATCATCAAGGAAGGACAGTAAAGTCCTAAAGAAGCAACATTCAAGATAGATAGATTGGAATAATATTCTTAGTTGTGATTGCATAGGTCAATGATGCATCCAAGGTTTGATACCTCTATCCCTCTAGGTACCACAGTTCTACTAGAAGCACACTCACTGCTAGCTTTCTTACCTACTGCAATCGCTGATACTAGTTATTCTTATCACTCAAGTGCATATCAATTGCAACACACTATACTAAGTACTGCTCTCTCTAATACAACCCTAGATGGACACCCAAATCAGTTGGCAGTGAGATCTCAATCATGCTCAAGCCAACAGATCCTTACACATGCATCTTATCTATTTATATACTAATATATCTCTCCCACTATAAGATTTTTATCCTCAAAATAAATTCCTCAAAATAACTCCTCGAATAAATTTTAAAGTAAAATGCATACACTTTCCTCAAGGTCAATTATTTAAATACTGAAATGAAAACTTAATCACTTTAAAAGATCCTTACAGACTTGTCTAGGTTCATTGAATCGAATCTGAATCCTCAAATTTTTTAATAACAATATCTCAACTTCTTAAAATTTTAATTCATTTTCAAGCTTCAAATTATAATTTAAATCCATATCTTGTAGTCCAATAGCCCTAGTGTTAATTTTTCTCACTGTCCTCATCGACATGCGTCATCAGATAATACCATAAATCAGTCTGTAAATTCATCTTGATATGAAATCAAATCCTACAATGAAACCAAAATCCTAATTTAATAACTAATCAACAATAATCAAATTCAATATCAATAAGTGAGAATGGACGGAATACAAGGGAAATGTTTTAAATTGGAAATTTTAACAAGATTCTCAGGGGTCATCCCAGGAATCTCTGAAGGAATTGTGATTGAGTATTCACTCTCATCCTAGTATCCTATGTCCTAAATTCTATCGCAGGCAGCAGTAGTGTAACAAAGATGCCACACTACTACGACATCGCACAACTTGCGAAGTCTGACCTGCATGGGCCACCACTAAAAACGTGTCACGATCCGCACCCAGAATTGGGGCACGAGTACGCGGGTACGTCCAGCCTACGTCGCAGCATCGGCGGTAGAACGCTATCAAGGTCAAGATGCTATCTAGGCAATCTCACACAAGCAACCAATCTCCATAAGGAGGCACGGATGACACAAAAATAATACGAACACATACTCAATCACATAACTACAGCACGATAAGATATCGAACAACTAAAATTAAATACAACACAAGTCTAAAAGTAATAATCTAACTCAACAATTATCCATGTCTCAACAAGAATGCCGGAGACAAATCCGGTACCAAATAGTCTACTAAAAAGAACTAACTAGAAAAACTAGTGATTCATGCTAGACCTCCCGGAATCACAACTAAACTACCAAGCCTAAGTTGCAGCTACTCACCATATGGTCCATAAAGTGTCGGACAACGGTCCTCTAAGGCATAGTCTGAAAAAATATTTCCAGTCAGGAAGGAGCAAAGTACAAATCTCAAATAACAGTTCCATTTAATTGATAATGACTATAAAGCAATAAACAGATGATGCTAGATACTGAGAAGACAGTGAATAAATGCAATGGCAAAATAAAGAGACAGGCAATGTAGAGAGACATGCAATAGGCAATATGATACAGTCAGTGCATATATGAAAATGAAAAGAATAAGGTACAGCATCATATATGGGTGATGTAGTATATGATTTAAAATAGGGAACTGTAATCTATTCTAAGTGTTTGAAATAGTAGTTTCGAAATATGATTGGCTTGGGAACATGTACGAGAGCTATAGGGCCTGGCTAATCATATGTGAAGAGCATGATTAACACTTACATTGTTCTATACTGTAGTAAAAGGTTATGATCATATTTCTTACTAACTACTTCCCCGCCCCCAACTAGTACTGCGGATCCAACCATGACACGTCACGATACACGAGCAAGTCCAATCTATCATGTACAATATCTAATATACATGTCGTGTACAATGTCAATACGATAATCAATGTAACATCTCATGACTGCAGATCCAAGCTATATACTAGTCCGTGTAGCACAGTGTCAAGGATTCAGATGTAACATTTCTAGATTATTGAACTTATAGAAATTATCAACAATTGAAAATTATCAGAGAAATGTACTTGCCTTGGGTCCTTAGCTGGTGAATACCGAGGTCCTGTTCCAGAATATCGCCTGGATGAACCAACAGTCCTATAGACATATCACAAAGCAAAACAATATTTGCATCAGATGCTACACTAACACACAGTCTAAAAACACTGAATTCGGGACTACGCTAGGTATGATACTGGTCACCTAGGGTCACCTAGTAGATAGATACATAAATATGCATATCTTTAATTAACATATATACTTACAATATATATATACACCAAATTAAATACATATACAATATATATATATTAAAAAATATACTAAGGGTTTATACAAAATATATATATACACATACGAATTAACAAATACATACATAGACTAATTATATATATACTCATATATACCAATTAAAAATACAATACTATATACTTGTATATAAGTACATATATACATATATATATATACCATTCACTAATATTAGTACATACTAATACACTAATTTAATTTATACTAGTATACTTTATTAAATACATATTATAAGAAAATACCAATAAACATACATATATATATATATATATATATATATATATTTAGTGTACTAAAATATATTAGTTAATACTAATACATACATTTATATATATCTATCAAACATACGTATCTAATACACATTTATTATGTGAAATTATACCAAAACACACATGTATACATGTGAATACATATATACGTACATATACACACATATACGCATTTATATACATACACACACACACACACACACACACACATATATATATATATATATATATATATATATATATATATATATATATATATATATATATATATATATATAAAGAAGGAGGGAGAGGGAGGAGTCTCACAGTGGCTGCCGGGCTTGGCCGGAGTAGGGAGTCGTCGATGCAGCAGGCCAGAGTGGACTGCGGGGTGGTTCGCCTGGGGTAGAGTATGGTCGGAAGTCGGATGGCTCGAGGGAGGTGGCAATGTACTGGTGGTGGTGGCGATACGGTGGAGGAGCTAGGAGGAGCTGCGGGATGATGATGGCGATGGTGGTTATATGGTGGAGCTCCGGGGAGAATGACAGTGGCAGCCGGGAGGAAAGGTGTCGCGTGGCGGTGGTAATGGTGGAGCGGCTGAGGAGTTCGACCGGGGAGGAAGAGCAGGGTGCGGTGGTTCGTCGGACAGTTGCTGAGGTGGGGGAGGACTCGAGTGAGGTGGAGCCGACCGCTGGAGAGGGATGTCGGGGTCAGGCCGGAGGGTGGCTGGATATTGAACTCAGGTGGTGGTGCTCGTGGTGGCTTCGAGGAAGCTGGCCGGAGCTAGCAGCAGGCCGGCGGGTCAGGGGCTTGGCTGGGGCAGCTCGCCGGAGCTGCAGCCAGCGGGACGAGCTTGGCCGGCCGGAGCAGACAGAGGGCCACCGGGGGAGGATGGGCTCGGCCGGGTGTGGGATGAGTGAACAGTGAGTGAGGGGTTGGGTTTCCCTCTCCCTTTAAATTCAAAAGAAAAAAACAAAGAAGAAGAAAGGAAAAGAAGAAGAAAATAGAAGGAGAAAGGAAAAGAAGAAGAAAATAGAAGGAGAAAGGAAAGGAGCTTGGTTCCCTACGTTGGAGAGAGGGAGGAGTGAGGTGAGAGAAAAAATGGGGGCTTGGTTTGGGGATTAGGATTTTCTTGGGAAGGGTGTGGGGGATGTGACTTTAAATAGGAAGAGAGGGTGTGTAAATGAAGGGTGAGGATTGACTCATTAATGAATGGCCTAGATTTGACATGAGGGATTCTTCATTGTGGGGATGAGGGTGAGAGACTTAGTTAAATATTAGGGCTCCTTCATTGTTTTAAACAAATGGGGTGTTGACACCAAATACAAATTTGCAAATTAGCCCCCTTAACTTTGGTTATTTGCACAGACGTATAAAATGACGAAAATTTGGCGGACGATTCGGTGTTCGGTGTTTTGTAGGGTCAGGAGGCGCTGTATGTTTGGTATGGGCTCAAATAGCAGGGCACTTGAATTTAATTCGGATTTACGGAATCAGTTAAAATGGTATCCTCAAATTAATTAGGAATAAATGCAAGCTGTGTTCTAAAATTAATTAGGAGTACATGGGGCCAAAATCAGGTCGGGTCATCAATACCATTAGTGAAGAAGGCTCAGAACAAAATATTTCTCTAATTTGGGTCGCACAAAAAATAGGTCAAGATTGCCTCAAATTTCGATTGGAACGCACAACGATACAAAGTTGAAATTTATTTTAGAAATTAAATAAACGTCCGCGATAATTTTTGTGCGGCTAAAAATAAGGTACAGAGAGCTATATTATGAGTTACAAAAATAGCAGAATGGAAGGCGGGCATGTCTAGGGCAAGATTGTGAAATTTGTTGGAAGACAAAGCTAGGGTAGCGGTCCAATTATCGAAGCAAGGGCAGGGCGCAATAATTAAATAAATTACGGTAGTTAATTATAACCTCAAATAAATTAATTCTAAATAAAACAATTAACCACATAATCCCATAATTCGGACAGGTGTTCGTCTACTGGGCTTCTAGGTCAAGTCTACTAGCCCAATCATAAATGAACACTGTATATAATAATATATTTAATTACACATCTCACATAATTATTTAAATTAAATATACTTATCATGCAATTACTTAATTGTAACTACCATAATATTAAATATTATAAAAAGTCAAAAATATCCCTTTTTTGGAATGTGGTAGTGACAACTTTCGATTAAATATTTAGGACTGCCTCTGTCTATTAACCAGGCCACTTATAAAGATTGCGAGGGCATCCTAAACTAGACTCAAGCTAGGTTGGTAGAAGGCATGCTCAGATCCTGTCATTTCAGGACCGGATAGAACTCATTAGGGCAGTCATTTTGGCTATTATTTTGTACTGGCTCCAATCTATCATGATCCATTTATGTACTATTCATAAGATAGAACGTATGTCTCCTAATTTTTTTTGAAAAGGAGAAATTCATGCGATCAGTTGGGAGAAATTGTGCCAGTCCAAGAAAGAGGGGGGGGGGGGGTATAGGGTTGAGGTCGCTTACTATGCTTAGGAAAATAGCCTCCTACAAACTGTTCTGAAGATTTCTCTCCGACAGATCTATCTGGGCAGATTGGATCAGTGGGAGGTACTTTCCTAAGGGAGATTTCTGGTCTGCCAAGATCAATAACAACTTCTCGGTGACGGTTAAAATGCTCCTGGGGTTGAGGAGCTTGGTTAAACCTAGAATTACTAGGGTTATTTGTTCTGGAAATCAGACTAGTTTGTGGCATGATCCTTGGATCAACCATACCATCCTGATTGATAGAGAGGGATGGCACGTATACGAGATAAGGGGATCTACTGAACATGTTAATTGTCTTATCCAGGAGGGAGCAGAGAACTTACAAGGTCGGTTGATAGAGGCCGCTCATGCGGTTGATATTCGAGAGGTGGAGATAGACATGTTGGGCACGAAGGATTATTGGATGTGGGAGGAAATGGATAAAGGCACTTTCTGCTTTAGGAAGGCCTTCAACCAAATCAGGAGCAGCAATTCGGACGTGGCTGGGCAGAACTGGTTTGGACTAAAGGAGGAGCAGTTAAGAACTTTTTATGTCTATATAAGATGATCCGTAACTGACTACTCACTAGAGACCGTCTGAGTATGTTTGGTATGGACTGCCCGATTAAGAAATGCTGCTTATGTGGGTATATGGATGAGACCAGGGACCACCTTTTCTTTTGCTGTGACTTTATTTGGAAGATATGGAATAAACTTTGCAGATACTTTGGACTTTCGGCTACGTAGAATAGGGACCTATTGTTAGTCTTGAATGAGGTCAGAGCTCAAAAAGACAAAGGACCAAGAGCATATATGCGACTACAGATGATTCTAGGTACGGTGGTGTGGCATGTGTGCAGGGAACGAAACCAACGTATCTTTGAGGGACTGGCTACCAGTATTATTATTGTACAAAGACAAATACAAGCTGATATAGATATCTTAGACCCATGATGAATGCATTTTGTGTCTTGGTTGGGATGATAGTGTTGTAATATCTTGTTTTAATTTTCAATAATATTTACCTTCTTCGAATATATATATATATATATATATATATATATATATATATATATATATATATATATATATATATATATATATATATATATATTCAAAAAGGTAAATATTTATATATAAACGCGAATATTACAACTATGATCTAACCCCGATTACAAAAAAGGTGATCAGGAGATCGTATATCTATATCAACTTGTATATTTCTTAGAATAACAATATTACTGAGGAAAAATTCTTGAAGATGCGTCGATTTCGTTCCATCCAAACATGCCAGACTACCACCCCTAATATATATATATATATATATATATATATATATATATATATATATATATATATATATATATAAAACTCATTCACTGTAATGATATCTGGAAGGATCTCGTATATGTACCTATCAAGGTCAACGAGTCCTGAACATGTTGCTATTTTCTACTTAGCTTTGGGAATTTTAGTCCCACATTAAAAAATCAATAATGTGTATATCTCAATATATAGCTATGCTTAGTATTGGTATATGCATATAGGGTGGTGGCCCATTTGGGTTGACTTTTCTAGAGGGATTAAGTATGAACTCCATTATGATAATCTTTGTTTTGTCACCACCTTTGGAAAGTTTTCCTTATAATCTAAGCCCTGAAGGGACTTAGCGACTCGGACTCGGACTCAGACTCAGGCTCAAGGGCGCAAAATGGCACTTTATTGGCGCACTTTGCACTTAGCACGCCAGCATCGTCGCACTGTGCTTGTGTGCTCCTTTTATGCGCGAGTTGCATGCACGGTTGCTAGCTCGGGCGCATACTTCATGGTGCATGCATCCTGGCTCTGTGCGGCCAAAGCGCTATGCGTTCCGGCACTATGCAGCTAAGGCATTATGTGTCCAGTTGTTATGCGGACAGGGGCTATGCGACAAGGGTCTTTGTGGCCAGGCGCTATGCGACCAAGTTTGGATGAGCGAGTTTCCTGTGGAGGGGACATGGTCTGCTTTAGACGGCGCATGCGGCACATGCGATACATGATTTTCTATGCCTTCCGGAATATGCGGCTCATGCGGCGTGAGCGGCTAATTTTGGCATTTGGCGGAGCTGTATGCCTCGTGTAGTACAGCATGGCGGGCGACGAAGGCGGTGCATGCGACGCAGGCAATACCTGCGTCTTTGGCACCCATATTTTGGAGGATCTGGTCGGTCAGCGCATATGCGGCCTGACGTTTCCTCAGGCTGCATAGGTTCTGTTTTCTTTTATTTATAGAAGATCTCCTTTTTTATTTGGGGAGAGAAACAGATTACCGACGGCCCTAAGTGTTCCCATGAGTGTTCCCCTCCCACTAGGTATTTTCGAGTATTTTCAAAGGTGGCATTGAGTGTTCCAGAAGTTTATTTGTGAACTTACTGGTTCCTGGGAAAAGATCGTCTGTACGACGAATCTTGCTTTGAGCAACAGTAGTTTTGACCACCCCAACAAGGAGCTTTTCTTTAGCTCTTCTCTTTGCTTCGTTCTTTCTCATTGTACCGTCTACGAACGTAAAGAGAAGAACGTTTTACTTGTTGCTTGTTATAATCTTTATTATTCTTCGAAGTCAGTTTGTAACTTGTTCTTGGTTCATGATTCGTTGGAATTAAGATATATCAGATGAGGAACTCTTGTGTGAATTTCTGATCTCGACGATAACTTGGATTCCAGTAGAGAGCGAACCTTCGGATCTCGCTAGTAGCTTTGCTATAGCCCGTATTCTACCATCTTTGATCCACCTCGGGACTAATAATCTCAAAGCAAGATCCGATACAAGATGAAAGAACATCTGATCAATCTTCTCGGCAACAAGTTATCACAAACTTGAGAAGATTGACGGAAAACACTTCGAATATTTGGATGAGGGAGGGATTTCTTTGTCAAATATTGAACATGAGTTATTGGAACCTACCATTTTCTGGATGAAGGAGTTAGCATTTGAAGGACGCGCATTCCAGTTGAAAGGAAGATTACAAGATGAACAAGGATTACAGAGTATGCGGATGACGAAACTTAGTGCAAGATAGTTCTTGGTGGTTGGCAAGACTTGGCCATATGACAGTCTCTTGCCGCATGACAGTCTCTTACCGCATGGCAGACTCTTGCTGCATAGAAGCACATTGAAGGTCTTGGCTCATGGCAGAGCTGACCGCATAGTATCCTATGTGGATGATCGTCTCTGAGCATTGCAAGAATGGTGCATGGTGGCCTAGGTGCATAAAAGTCATAGCACTAGACATGACTTGGTGTGTGGCTGGAATTGGAGCTTGAAAGCAGAACCAATTCAAACCAATATAACAAGGTATAGCTAAACTTGGTTCCTTTGATTACTTTACTTGGTTGCTATTATTGCGCAGGTTGAGTCATCAAGCGTGGTTGCTGACTGGTGGGTAGACACTGGTGCATCTGGCCATGCATGCTCTAGAACAGAGCAGTTTACTAAGGAAGAGCACTATCTTAGAAGAAGGTCTCTATAGAGAACAAGCGTCAAGCAGAAGATCTAGGGATCAGGATTATGGACTTCCGGCTTGAGGAAGAGATTGCTCTTATTGAGTTGTGACGCATCTAACCGAGACATGTCTTTTCAAACAAAGATGTCTAGTTCAGGGATATCTCCAAGATATGGGGGTAAGGAGGTGGAGAGATAGTGATGAATGTGTTCAAGTCATAGGTAGTCGGGAAGCCGTTTAGACGGATGACTACAAGTACAAATCCTATGGAGCTTGTGCGCTAAGATATCTGTGACTTATATTCTCCACAAAGGCCCGGGATAAATTTTATCACTTCTTTTCTCGACGATTTTTCAGGAAACGCGTTCGCGTATCTTCTCATAATCGAAGGATGAATCGTTCGAGAACCTTAGGGACTTCAAGTTTGGAGTGAGCATCATACCGGTCTATAATTCTTTAGACTTAGAAATTTTCAATATGATGAGCATCGTTCTTTGGATTTCCATTTTTTAGCTTAGAACATAGAATTGACTATGGAACATGCATCGTTCTTTGGATTTGTATCGTTCATATTAGAACATGGAATTAACTATGGAACGATATCTTCGTACTCTCCCAGTCCATTGAAGGTGCAGATAGGAAGGACTAGCAGTTGACAGTAATGATAATTTCTATATTGCTGAACAAATAGCCTTCCAGATTATCTGTGGGAGAAGGTTGCACTTACGGTCGTCTCCTAAGTACTGTTCGTCACTTCTGATGTAACTCTGGTTCAAAGTCAGATCCCCATGAATTTTATTCGAATGCGGGGTTTTTAGGCGTATGAGTTATTTTTGGAGGACCTTTCCAGCCTGAGAAGCTGGCACTTCTGTAGAAGAAGATGTAGTTGTCACGCCGCAGTCCCAAAATACGTAGGACTAGGACACGTAAGCATGCCAGACGTATGAATATGCCACTCCAATATATGGAATAGCACACGTAGCTGTAATATGAATAATAATTCACAAGTGGTAAACATATATATATATATATATATATATATATATATATATATATATATATATATCAGAGCATAACTACATCTCATCCACAGAAATCATATATAAATAAATGACTAGTACCTATGAAACTAGATCTCAATGAAAAGTATCTAAAGATGACAGTTGGATGGAAACAAATCCACTGCCGAACTAGAATAAAGAATAAGCAAGATAAATACAATATAAGTACAACCTCTAACAATCACGAGGCTCGAAGAGAAGACCCCCTCGAATCATAAGGGTAACCAGTCCGGATCTGCGCTCCTGCTAATACTCATAAACAATACACCTGGAAAGGGACCAAGTCCCCAGAGGGACATAACAAGATACATAAAAGCATGCCATAAAGTAAGTACTGAATAAATAAAGGGGTGCTCTAACCATCTAAGTGAATGCACTTTGAGGACAACTTAAGTGTATGGAAAAGTATAGGCTAGACATAGGCAGACGTAATTCACCAATCGTGACAACTGGCTAATATATGCCACATATGCCCCCATACCAGGGTACTGTAATATAATAACGTCCATACCGTTCCGAAGAACGGGAAATCTGCATAATATAACGTCCATACCACTCCAAAGAACAGAGAATCTGCATAATATAATGTCCATACCGTTCTGTCGAACGGGGAATCTGAATAAAGGAAGTGGGTGTCCTATACGCCTACTAGTAGTCCTCCCAGCCCAATGATCTATGCCTGTTGTATCCACAACACGCCTTAGCTACTACGCCGCGGCGTCGTAACTCTAGATCATAGTCTATCGTTGGAACAATATCCCAACCTTACAACCAAACAATGACAAGGATTGGGCCATCGTACCACGATAGTCTATGCTCCGCCTACTAATAACTGCTAAGTCTTCTAACATGCATCACTATTAGCAGTTATACCCTATCCGTCGCACGACCCACACGTACAGGTGGCCAACCATATACGTAATTCTGTGCCCTACATGAGACTCACAACACGTGTAAAAAATGTGTCAAGGCCTGGGGAGTTATACCGATAACTCCACAACTTTAGGTGGGTCTACTAGACAGTAGGTCAGACATAAGTCCTAACGTCAACGCATTCGTTGACTGCACCCGAGTCTCTCTCGGACGCGCACAGTTATATAATCTAAAATATTAAACATGCAACTAATATATATAACTGAATTTAAACATTACAACAAAGATAAGGTATACTTGCCTGGCAAGAGAGCTGCAAAATATAACGTCCAAATGTCAAACACCAAGAGTCAGAAACTACGGCCTCAGAATGAGCGTCTCCGGATGCTGAAATAAACACCACCAACGTTCCCAGAATAAGCAAAATATCTAGAAAACACTACCCTTTCGTCCAATTTGGACACAGGGGCAAAACGGTAATTTTGGATCAAAACGGACTCCATTTGTGGGCCATTTTGCACCGAAAAGCATGCCAGGGTAACGAACTCTAAATAGGACAAATTATAGGTTAAACAAACTCTAAATGTCAGTACGAACTCAACGGTATGTCCAAATGTGGATTCCGGTGAGCCGAACACAATTTCGTCCAAAAAGTCAACCGTGGGGTCCGCCAATTGGCGACTTAGTCAACTGTCTCAGAATTGCGTGAAAATTGGGTCACAGGACCAGCGCGTTACCACGAGTCCAATGGTGTAAGTTTTGCCGCATTCTGACGAGCGACACTAAATGCGCAGGGCTTTTGCAAAAGTTACGACACGGGAAAACTTCGCGGATACGGGCTGATTCCGACGCGCACACGCGTCCAAATCAGTTTTTGCGAAAGTCCACACGTCTGGGTATAACGCGCACACCTTTTGGTATACTTGGTACACGTCGGGGCGGTCCCGTTTGGCGGGGCGCGCTCCGTATCATAATTTTTGGAAGTTGAGAAAAAGTGTATTTTCATGATTTTTAACCTATTTTAATTTTACATACAGCAACAAATAAAGTATTATAAATAACAAAAATTAAACTAGGTTAGGTGGTCTTCGTATACCAAAAAGAAAAACCGGATTCAGATCTTTGTGGTAGGAGATACGAGTCCGTGAACATGGGTGGTTGCAACAGATTTTCTGAGATTTAAAATATCGCAGTTTTTCATCGACTTGGCGTCGATTTTTACCTAGGGTTGTGCGCTGTTCGAGATCAACTAGCATACAAGATTGGAAGGGGGATAAGTGAGGATCATACCGGTGAAGACGGGGTCTAGTTTGGTCCAACGAGGGTGCGGCAATCGAGACGTGAACACAGGTACGCTGTTCGATCAAATTCTGTCTCGCGCGCGCGGCGTCGCGTTGTGCGGTCGCCCGGGGTTCTCCGGCAGTCTGGGGCAGCTCCGGGCGACGGGCTGGCTGGCAGCGATCGCGTGGCGGAGAGAGGGAGGATTTGGGTTAGGGTTTGGGGAATATAGTTACTTATATAGGGGAAGAGAGAGAGAGAGATCGCGAGATGGGGCCGACTGCACGCTGGGGGGGGGAATTCGGCCAACTACTGCTGCTGTTGCTTTATAATATTTAAGGGTTTAGGGGTTCTTGCGGGTAGTGGGTTTTAATACCCATTAGGATTTTAACCCATTTGCTTTTCTTTTCTTTCTCTTTCTTTATTTCTAATTCCTTTATTCATTCTCTTTTCTATTTTCTTTTCATTTCTTCTATTATTCTTTCTAAATAATCACATATATATATATATATATATATATATATATATATATATATATATATATATACATAAATTCTAGAAATTATATTAGTGTATACCATTAAGCTATCAACTGGCCACAGGGTCTCCTACATGGAATAAATTAGGAAAAAATCCTAATGGTTCCATAAATCCCCTAATGCACAAACACCTAAAATAAAAATTAAATAAATTCTATTTCTCCTAATTTGCTCATAATTACTACAATTTAATTAATAATTAATAAGAAAAAAAGTAAATACAGATTTTAGAATTAGGGGTTTTACAGTAGTCCAGGAAGGAGTTATCTTTTAAGAGATAATATTTGAACCAGAACTCGAAGAGCAGTCAGCTGGAAGAGTCAGGAGGTCGAAGGACCAAAGATGATCTTATCACCTATAATATGGAGGTTATGCCACTTACTAATGATGAGGTGATAAAGACCAGAGACTTAGTCTGCTAAGAGGAGGCAGTCCATGAAGTGATTGACCCCATAACAATACTTTGATGTTGATCAATCTGCCTGAAGGAGATAAACCTATTAGATGCTTATATATCTTCAGTAGAAGAAAATGGAAGCAGATAGAACAATTGAGTTCAAGATTAGGCTTGTAGCCTAAGAATTTTCTCAGATACAGGGGATTGAGTTCTTTGGTATCGTTGAGGGTTTCATATATCATGATGATGATTACCGTAGCTGTTATTCATAAGTTGATTATTTATCAGATGAAGGGAAGACAACAAGTCTTGGAGGAAGACAGACAAAAAAGATTCACGGACAACAGTCAGAATTATTGTCATTCAGGTTTAAAGACAGTCTGCGGGTTGGTGATATCTCAATATGGCCTGAAGCAAATCCTAGGATCTGGCAGCAGAAGTTTGACAAGTCATCTAGTCAAAGTTGTCGCAGGATCAACGAGATAGACAAGAATGTGTACACGAAGTTTGCTGATTATAAATGAGTTATCTTTTGTATCTATGTTGATGACTTGCTAATCCCAACTGAGGATATGAAAGTGTCACTAGAACAAAATGTTAGCCCAATATTTAAGTTGAGTTTTTGAATATGGCTAATCGATTAAGTTTAGCATAATGACAATCGGTCAATCACGATAGTATATTCTACTTAAACTCAGTATTGTCCAGATATGTAATATTTGCTTCTGTATATTTCCTTATTCGTCTAACATGTACTTACAGAAAGTAATAAGAAAAACCAGCATAGACATATGCAACGATGAAATGACGATGAGCCAAAGACAACGTTATACTAGAAGATTTTGTCCAACCGCATACAACTTATCCGGATCCTCGTACCCGGGGGTTCTTTACATGGCAAGGTGTCAACATCCCACATAGGCATATATACATTCAAAATTTCTAAGAGAAGATGAAGAGTACATGGTGAAGATGATGAAGAACATGGAGGAGAAGGGCATGCAATGTATGACAGAGAATGTCAAGAACATGAAGAAAAATAAGATAAAGAAGAAGGAGTAGAAGAGTTACCTAAATGAACTTGAATGGAAGGGGGAGCTCAGTTTGGATGCACAGTCGGATAAAGGGGGTGGTTCAGCTACTGTCGGGTCTGTTGGGGGTGCTGTGGCCGTGCAGTGGTAGATTTTGGTGGTCCAACAGGTAGTGGAAGGGAAGTGGAAGGAGAACAACATCAACAGCAACTTCGTGAGGGGCCGCAGAAGCATAAGCATAAGCAGTAGCTGCAGTAGGAACAAGAGGCCGCATCAGTAGCACTGCTAGGGGATGATGGTGGTGGTGGTGGTCGTGGTTGGTGGTGGGGATGTGGTGAAGCTGGTGGTGGTCGTGGTTGATGGTGGTGAAGCTGGTTGTGGTCATGGTTGATGGTGGGGATAGTGGTGGCTGTCGTTGTTGGTGGTGGCGGCTATGGTTGTGAGTGTGGTGGAGGTCGGGTATGGTGGTGGTGGTGTTGCTCAGCCTGTGAAGGGTAGAGGTGGCTGGAGGAGGAAGGGGGATGGTTTATGAAGGAGGAGGAAGTATAGGAAGAGATGAAGAGAAGGAGTACGAAGAGGGGAATAGGTTTAGGGTCGACCAACTTGCATCATATATGCAAGGGGTGTTGGAATGGAGGGTGGAGATGTGTGGTGTGGTTTTAATCATGTAGTAGGGGTTTAAAGAGCCTGGGTTCATATTTAGAGAGGGGGACGCTATTATCTATTGGATATACACTTAATTGGGGTGTACAATCAGGGATGGAAGAGGAAAGAGGGTTTGTCTTCATCCAAAAATAACAAATGCTGAATTTGAATTTGAATGTGGTTGAAAATAGGATTTGGTATGCCAAAATTGGTGTTTGGTGTGTTGTAGAGAGGGGTATGGGTGTGGAGTGTTTTTTTATGATCCATAAGAGTGTGAGTGTGGATTTGGGTTGATGTTTGGTCTAGTTTTAGGCTAAATTTGTGTTAGTTATTCAACATGACTAGAAAATACGTTATATTGTTCGTTGAGGTATTGGAAGCATGTGGGGATTCATTTGGGTGTGACACAAGTGTCATAAATGAAATAGACTTAGTGTAGGTCATGGTCATATAATTGGTTACAAGAATCGGATTGAGGTTGTGTCTTCAATTTTAATTGAAACGGACAAATGTGCAAAGGTTAGAATTAAATTTAGATATTTGTGATGAATGTCGTACGATTAAAATGAAGCACAAGAGAGTATAATTATGAGTGACATATATGTCAAGATTGAAGATTGGCTTGTCTAGGTCAAGGATATAAATTTTGTTGGAAGGCAAGATCTAATGTAGTGCTCTATATATTTAGACAACGGTAAGGTACAACAAGTAAATTAAATTAAATGAGGCAAACAATGACTCCATTAACTAGTTCAAAATAACCCTAAATAAATTCTAATCCTAGATTTGGGTCAGGGGGTTTACAGAACACCCGCCTAATAATGATGACTTCTTTGCCACAGGGTGTCCTCTCTATCTGGCTATAGTGGCTGTGACTCATGGTTGCTTTGCACTAAAATACGCTCAAATTAGCAGCCGGAACTCACGGTTCAGATCCTTGCTATTAGCCATTTTCAGATCGATGCAATGCATGCTACTCTATCAGATAAACTCTATGATGGACATGATATGAACAAGCAAACCATCTATCTCTTCTCTTCTTTTCTTTGTGCGGACATGCCACCATCTCTCTCTCTCTCTCTATTAGCATATCAATGGTTCTCTATTTAGACAAGCATACAAGTTCTCTAGTTAAGTATACAGGTTCTCATTATATCATTCTCATGTGAACATTATCAACTTAGAAAACAAGCATTACAAAGACTCAGATTCATTATTAAGGCATGCAATAATCAGAGAATTAAGTTCTGCCCACTCACCTAGATCAGTCTTCTTCTGGTTCAACAAGGAGCTCTTCAGGAAGGTTTTCTTTTTGAGTCAGTAAACCGATATCTCTTGTACATAATGCCAACGTGGAGCGTGATACTACACATATAGTCAGCGTCAAGCACTATGGAGGAGCTTAGTTCTCCATGTTACTGTGGGGTGATACCACCATGAGGTACCTTGACAGGGTAAAGCCTCGACTGCGGGCCATGTCACAGCGACAGTAACATCGCACATAGTCAATAACACAACAAATATGGGCTTGAAGGACCTCTGGTATTGCGTCTCTGCAGTCCTACCATTTAGTTTTATGCTATTGGTTCAAAGAGAAATATAACAGGCATCTAGCTATTGGTTCAAGGGAGGACCATTGACTAAGAGAATATTAGGTACAATAGGTAGTCCTTAGGGATATTGTTGGGATACGTACCCGGAACCACTGTGGTCTACTATTTATTCTTGATCAGAATATTTTTCGTGGGAGGATGGTTTTGACACCTTAATGAGTTCTCGGGCAGAGTGAATATCAGGCATGCGTTGCAGGAAGCACGATTAGTTTCATCACTACAAGGGACTTGTATCCCATGCTACAATGGTGTGACACCACACGATGGAGTGAACCTCGGCTTTGGTCCATGTCACAGCGGCGGTAGCACCGCACACAGGCATGTAGCCTAATACTGAAAGGAGATAGAGAGTGGTAGTACAACACTACAAAGAGGTCTGTAACCTCATGCTACAGTGGGTGATACCACATGAGGGAGTGAACCTCAGCTTCGAGCCATGTCACAATGGCGTAGAACCACACAAAAGCATAATAATGCATGCTGAGATATAGTACATCACTACTAAGAGGTTGGTGACCTCATGCTACAGTGGGTGACACCACATAAGGGAGTGAACCTCGGATTCGAGCCATATCACAGCAGCGTAGCACCGCACAGGAACACAAGGCTCCATGCTGTCTGTAGTAATGGTACTACTAAGAGGCATGTGTCCTCATGCTACCGTGGTATGACACCACAAGAGGGGGGTCCTCAGCCTTGGGTATGGTGCCTCGTTCCCCCTATTCGGGGAGCGTGACTATGAAATACTTTCGCTATCGTTCAATTGGGATAGATTGAATCAAAATATTTTCCTCCTTATGGATTGGCTTCTACAAAATCGATTCTTATATTCAGTGGACCGTGCCCCAAGGACAAACTTAGCGACAGAGTCAAGAGGGACCTCTCCGCTGCAAGTTTTTTTGCCTAGTTTTTGCTGTCACATTGTTGCTTTCGTGCTTTCGACTTAGTTTTCAGATTTGCGTTTCTTAAATGGGTTCGATGGATTTTATTGCTTTCGTTCATTGAGCTGCACTTTCATTTCCAAGCTTGGAAAGAGGAGAAGAGTTATTGACCATTTTTTGTGGCAATACAGGTGATCGTGTAGTAGGCGTGGCATGAAAAGAGTTTTTAAGCACCTCTTTCCTTTTCTCTCCCCACCAACTTGTGAGTGGCTATACTTCGATTAGTTGATCCTTCTTCCAAGTCTTCACATATAAAATCTTGCTCTCTTGATTGTTCCGATCAAACGATATCATAATAACTAAAATATGTCAAGATAAAATAAAATATACTTAGATTTCTTTATGCTTGTCAATCAACTTGTGAACTGTTACCTTGTTGTATGCTAGTTTGCTTAGAATTTTCTTTCATCATGTTATAATTCTAGTTAGAATATATTCGTATATTATTGTGCTATGTATAGAACACACCTTACTATGCAATAAACTGATCATGAAGACTATGCAAAATATATCATGCCATGTTACTTGTCTCGTGCTTGTGTTGCCTTGAACTGCTTCGTATGATAGCTTGATATTGGATATCTTTTGGTCATGGACAACTTGTACACAAGGTTTCATAGTTCATACAGATGGTCGTTGGGGCACTGGCACCGATCCGATCCGGACGAAACATTATGTTAGTCTCTCGAGCGGGCGGGATGGCATGCGATGCCTCGAGTTTCTAGTGTTGCATAATATTCTCGCCCAAGACTATAACTCGTCCATTATGACATTATGCCAGTGATCTCCTCGTATATTTAAACTGTGCAAGATAAGTATGCCTTCGTGGTAGGGAAGGTCATAGTAAGTGTTGTGTAGGTGGTTCAGACGGGCAAGTAAAAGTCATCGAACGGTGGCATATTTATTTCAGTCAATTTTTATATCCATTACTTGCTTGTAACTTGAATTAAGGCAAGAATAGAAAGATCACATAATAACTTGCATGCTTCACATAAATAACGTATTGATTGGTATAGTTGTGTTAGCTCGCCTTCACCAGTGCATTTTGATGTATTGGCCCTTATTGCTACAGATTTCCCGCGCCAAGGCGATCCTGCAAGGAGCTAGAGTTACTTCCCAATACAGTCCACCTACCGGCACATCCTGTTCGTGTCCTTGAAGCGTGTTTTAAAGTTTTAGGAGCTCGTGCACATACCTTATGCAGCTCCACGGCAAGTCGATAGCTTCGTCCGAAGGTGTCTATTATCACTACCCGATTCTAGAAAATAGGATTATTTTTTTATTTTTATTTGATAAATTGTGTATTGTTTATAATTAATTATAATTATATTTAATTGATGGTTGTATTATTTTTTGTTTGATTGTTTTAGGGTTTTGGCTAGCCTGGACCCATGTCAGACCCTAGTGGACCCATGTCCGACCCAACCCACACCCTTGTGAGACCTATTTTGGATTTAGAATATTTATTATATATTATTTTAGTTAGTTGGAGAGATTGGGAGTTAGTTTGAGTGCTTTTGGAACCCCAAACCCAATTTGCATGACTTTAGGAGAGGGTGTTTTAGTCTTTTGGTTTAATGGAAACCCTTTATACTTGCCATGGCCGGCCCTATTCCCTTTCCCAGACCCGATCACAGCCCCCCTCCATTTTTCTTCACTTCTTCTTCTTCTTCTTCTTCATTCTCTATTTCCTTCTCCTTCCTTCTTCCAACAAGCTCCAAGTAAGTCTTTCTTCTCTTCTTTCTTCTATTTCTTTCATTTGTATAAAACCTAACCTTTTGATTTTCCCTAACCTAGGTGGATAGAGACTAGATTTAGTGTAGAGGCTTGGGTTGGAGGTTTGGAAGCTTGAGGGAGGTGATTTCAAGAGATTTGGAGACTTTGGCCTTGGGATTCCAACTCCCAAGAGGTAAAACCTAACTTTTCTCTTACTAATTGCTCTAATATAGTGTAATTAGTTGTTTAGAACCTTCCTAGACCCTAAGGCTACCCGTGGGAGGAAGTTGGAACTAGTTTGGTTGTGTTTGGAGACTTTGACACTAGGTTTTGTGTCAATTTCGGGTGGAATCCAAAATTGGCCTAATTTTGGGTGATGCTCTAGGTTAGACGGACCTAGGTAGACATTGTCGGCTATCTTGAGGGTTAGTGCGTGTCTCCGTTCGGACACGTGAAGTCGTGTCGCAGAGAAATAGGCGTTTCGGACGTTTTCGGAGTTTTTGTCGTCGCCGGTTCTATGTGCGTGCACGTTTTTGCCACGGACCTAGAATCGATGAGTTAGCATTTTTTTTCTAGGATCTAGACATCGTTTAGAACCTGTGGGTAAATTTTGGGCCGATTCCGAGTTGGTTTGGTGTGCGTTTCAGGAGATTTTCCGAACTGCACACCGTGTGTTTGTCGAAATGACCGAACGAGCATTTCGACTTGGTTTCTTAGTTTCGGGCTTGTACGCGCGTTGGGTTAGCTTCGGGGAGTGTGTGCTGGAGTTCTCGGGTTATATTTTATATATATATATATATATATATATATATATGTGTGTGTTTGTGCGTGTAGGGGTCATTGGGCGTGCGTTGCGTTGTGTTGTGTTTTATATATAAGTGTATATGTGTATTAGTGTATATGTATAAGTGTGTGTGTATATATATATATATAGTTGTGTATATATATATATATATATATATGTATATATAGTGTGGTGTATATATATATGTGTGTGTGCATGTTTGTGTGTGTAGTGAGCTGGGTTGCTCAGCGAGGCAGCGAGGGGGGGAGTGCCAGCAGAGGTATTGAGTTTCGAGCAGGGTTTTTGAACAATTGCCTATGAATAGGTTTAGAGATAGATTTTTATGTATATGTGTATATATTTACGCATGCTAGAATAGGTTTTAGCGGGTTTAGACGGGGTGCGTAGCCTAGGTCGAGGTATCGGATACCGAGGGTATCCCGGTATCTCAAGGGGCGAGTTTGTTGGTTTACTAGCTTAATGAGCTAGTTTTGAGCTAGAATTTTAGGGGCACCCTAGTTTGACCTAGCTTTGACCATAATTGTCCCCGTTGACCGTAAAAGTCAATGTTTGACCTAGTTTTGACATATAGTTGACTTTTTGGACCCCGGGTTGATTTTTTGATCCGAATTTCACCGGTTTGACCCGTTCGACCTAGAATAACCCTAGAAGCTTGTTTTTAGTTATTTTATATTAGTTTAAATCTTTAGAACCCTGTTTAATTCTACTTTTCGCAATAGGTTCTTGCGACGCCAGTCAGGATCTCGATCCTCATCAGTTGCTCAGGACATCAGGCGAGTACCTACCTCTGATAGTTTTTATTTCATGATAGCGTTTATATCACCTGTTCTAGAACTGTAATACTTGATTCTGACACATTGTTACACGAGTTGGTACTAGTGGATCCCGTCATGAGATGCTATCCCCCTTACCGTGTTCAACGGGTACTCTATCACGTGTATTTTATCATGTGCTTCGGGTATTAATTCTCACGTGCTATCATGTGCTTCTTGTGCTCTCGCCTTCATGTGCGTGAGCTATTTATCATGTACATAGCGTATCGTGGTTGGATCCAAGAGTATTAGTGGGGGAGGGGAGTAGGAGTTGGCTATGTGATCAAAGCCAAACAGTATTCATGTGTATGTCGGTTATGCAACTCACGCATAACGAAGTTATCGTAGTTTATTTATGTGTAACCTAAGCCGATCACATAACGAACTTTTGCTCAAGGCACTTAGCTAGTATTCCTGTTTTCTCACATGTAGTTACTTCTCTACTTGTATTGTTCTCCAGTTTACATTGCAGCTACTTTACCTGCTCCATCATGTATTTATTTTCCTGTGCATCTTGTATACTTTTCTATTGCTAGTCATATACACCTTACCATGTATTTGGAGTTACTTTCAGAGTTATGTACTTTGCTCCAGTCCTGACTGGGCATATTTTTCTAGAGGATCCTGAGAATTATTGCCCGACATTCTATGGGCCGGGCGTCGAGGAGTGTTGTGACCCGGAGACTGAGGAGGAGCCCATCGAGGAGACGCCTTTAGCGCCCTAGATAGCTATGTGGGTTTTCCTGGGTTATTTTCAGTTGCTATTTTGGATGATTGTACTTATTTGTTGCCTGTGAGATATTGTAGACTATAGACTTGGACTGTATTTTGGATATTGTCTTGCTCTTCGTCTCTTTGTTTCTTGTGATATCTTATCGTGCTTTTACTCTTCCCCTAGTTATTGTGATTGAGGCATATATATATATTGCGTGGTTGCCCTCCTTTTGGAGAGGTTATATTGACAGGTTTTGTGAGTTATAGATTGTTGACCTAGAACGGACCTTTACAGCGTTCTACCACTGATTCTGCGGCGTAGGCTGGACGTACCCACGACTCATGCCCGATTTTTTGGGTGCGGATCGTGACATCTATAGATTTTGAAGTTTTAGTAGAATGATGTAATATATCAAATGGCTATCTAATTTTGTGTCTGATTTATAAGCCGTACGACAACCTTTTATACTTGTTCAAGAGTTTGTAAAAGATGTTAATTATCAATAAAGAGAACTTTTTTGTTTTAATATTGTGTTCAATTATCTGCGTACTCTGAATATGTGCTCGTTATATCTAATACCTTGGCCTTGTGTATTGCGCAACCTAGGCACGCACGTCGTCACACTCGGGGGACGACTATCAATTTCACGGAATCAGAGCGTGATATATTGGTATCAGAGCGTGGCTTCAAGTTCCTTCGACCCTCATGTCAGAAAAGTTCTTTTAACGACCTATTCTCTCTACGAACTCTTGAACTCGTTTAGCCAAAATAAGATACGTTCCATACAGTGAGTCTATAATATGTTATGAGACTGATACAAGTTACTTTCTTTTAAAGAAATGACTCAAGCGTAAGCATCAGCGCTAGCACAGGGAGAGGTACAAGCACATGAAAGTAGTTCCGGCACCTCGGAAAGTTCCGAAAGCCAACGAGCTATGCCCCTGTTGATCCAATTGAGTAGATGATGCGGATGCTTAAAGCAAGCTAACAGAGGGATGAGGCTCGTCATGAGCGAGCCGAGAAGCGGGCGAAAGATCATCAGAGCAAGTTCGAAAGCAATCTTGAAGTCCGATTTATAGTCTAACAGAAGCAGGTAGATGCTATGCAGCAAATCGTTCAGACCTTAGCCTCCAACTATTCTAAAACGATAGCAGTGGAACCGGTGGAGCAACCAACACCTGAAGTCAAAATGCCTCTAACACCAAAGAAGAATGATGTGACTACCTTCAACTTTATTGTCTTCAAGAAGGTCAGCAACACGTCTTTTTGGGGGACTGAAGATCCGATATTGGATCTAGATTGGCTGGCAGAGCTTGAAGATCACTTTAGACTTCTTGTGGTAACTGAGATGAAGCGAGTTGCGTGTGCCCAACTATAGCTCTATTTGAACTCACACGATTAGTGGGACGTGCATCGAAGATCTCTCTCCATAGATAATGAAGATGAGATGATCATGTGGGCTACCTTCCGTAGTGCGTTTGAAGATGAGTTCATACCCCCTCCCGTTAGTCGGCAAAAGGTGAACGAGTTCGTGTAGCTTCGACAAGGCAATATGACAGTGAAGCAGTACTCCGCCGAATTCAATCAGCTCACCAAACTTGTAAGCTCCTACATACCTGATGCGGTAAGTCACGCAAGATATTTTGAAGGTGGCCTACGACCTGCCATCCATGCGCACATGGTCGTTCCCCAATATCTAACTATACGAAAAGTTCTCAATGATGTCCTTTTTCTTGAACTGCACTATCATTCAGTTCCTGTCAGCGATGTGCATATTTTCAATCATAAGTGCCCTAGCAACGCAGGAGAAAATACCGCTCCAAAGCGTCCAAATAACGACGGTCAACAGTGAGGAAATTTAGGCAAATATCTTCCTACCATAAGAAGCCAGGGGACACAGCCGACAACTGTCGCCTAAAGAACGTATTATGTCTCGTTTGTGGTGATTCAAACCATTTGATGGGTAGCTTTCCGTATTCCTTTCTTCGTCGCCCTCAACATCCAAATCTTGCTCCGGCGTATCAAGCCAACAGAGCTGCGCCGTAACAAGATCATCGTCAAGCTCAAGGTAGGGTGTTCACTTTGACATATGAAGAGGCCCTCGCTTCAGACACTATTGTATCAGGTATATTATTTTTCAATAACATACCTGCTCGTGTGCTATTTTATTCTGGTGTTATGCATAGTTTTATTTTCGCAGATTTTGCCATAGAAAATAAGCTAGAAATAACACCGTTATATTTAGACCTTAGTGTTAGCACCCCATCGTGCACAAAAATACCTGTTCGTTCAGTATGTCAGGGAGGTCATGTCTGTATTGGAGGAAAAAAACTGTCACTCGATGTGTTAGTCCTAGATATTCGGGATTATGACATTATCTTGGGGATGGATTGGCTCGGTGCTTGATCGACAACTATCGAATGTGTGAAGAAATGGGTCATCTTTCGTCTACATGGTGAGGCCGAATTCTACTACACGAGTGGTTCAACAACAGAAGCGTCGAAGACCTGTATGGTGATTTCTGCGATGTCAGCTCGGCGAATGTTACACTCTGGATGCAAGGGATAGTTAGTGTTGGTTTGGGACACGCAGCGGTATTTTGCAAACTTTGAGTCTTATTTTGTTGTGGCAGAATTCTTTGATGTGTTTCCAAAAGAACTACCTGGCATGACACCCGACCGAGAAATCGAGTTCACCATCGATACCTTCCCAAATACCCGACCGATTTCCAAAGCTCTATACCGAATGGCCCCTGCCGAACTAAAGGAGTTAAAGTACCAACTACAAGAACTACTTGACCGTAGGTACATCCGTCCGAGCGTGTCTCCGTAGGGCGTGCCTGTTCTATTTGTGAAGAAGCAGGATAGGATATTGCGTCTCTACATAGACTACTGGGAGCTAAATAAGGTCATAATCTGGAACAAGTATCCCCTGCCCAGGATCGACGAACTCTTTGATCATCTGCAAGGGGCGTCAATAGTTTTGAAGATAGACGTTCGCTCTGGCTACCAACAATTGAAGATCAAGCCAGAGGACATGCCAAAGTCAGCATTTCGCACCCGTTATGGCCACTATGAGTTTTTTTGTCATACCGTTTGGACTGATGAATGCCCCTGCCACATTCATGGATTTGATGAACCGTGTGTTCTGACCATTCCATAATAAGTTTGTGGTGGTATTCATAGACGATATCTTAGTGTACTCAAAGAATGAGGAAGAACACACATGACACTTGTGGATGGTGCTTCAAACTCTTCGAGACAATAAGTTGTTCGCGAAGCTGAGTAAGTGCGAATTCTGGTTGGACAATATATCTTTCCTCGGGCATATCATTTCTGTGGATGGCGTCTCAGTCGATCCAAAGAAAGTCGAAGCCATCGTGGAGTGAAAAAGACTTGAGTAGGCCAGCGACATTCGAAGCTTTCTTGGTCTAGCGGTATACTATAGAAGATTCGTCAAGGATTTTTCAAGGATCGCTTCGTCTCTGACTTATCTCACTCGGAAGGGAGTAACGTTCGCGTGGTCAGATGACTGTGAAGCTTCATTTGTAGAATTAATGTGATGCCTCGTCTCAGCACCGATTCTTACTCTTTCGGACGGGCCCGATGATTTCCTGATTTATAGTGACGCTTCAGGGCAGGGTTTGGGATGTGTCCTTATGCAGAGGGACAAGGTGATAGCCTTTTTGTCGAGCCAGTTAAAGCCTCACAAAAAGAACTATCCGACACACGATCTGGAACTGGCAGCGGTTCGCGTTGAAGTTATGGCGGCATTATCTCTATGGTGTACCGTATGAAATTTTCACGGATCATAAAAGCTATAATCAAAAGGATATGAAGTTACAGCAACGATGTTGGCTCAAACTCCTTAGCGTCTTTGATTTAATGATCAGATATACACCGGGCATGGGCAATATTGTAGCTGATATACTGAGTCGAGTGTTTGCAGAGAGCTTAGCTATCGACGATAGGCTGCGAAAGGATCTAAAAAGTTTGGGAATTACACTCCGAATAAGATACAAAGGGGTACAGTCGGCTCAGTTGTGCCTCAAACTAGACCTATCGGAGAAAGTCAAGTTCGCTCAGAAGGATGACCTATTCCTAGAGAAGATACACAAGCACATCTCAGCAGAAAAAGATGACCGACTTTGCAGTGAGCAAGGATAGAATAATGCGGGTGAAGGTAAAATTATGTGTTCCTAACGATGCAAACCTCAGAATAGAGATACTCACTAAAGCCCACTATACGAGTTATACTTTACACCCAGGAAGCATGAAGATGTATCGAGACCTCCGTACAACATTTTGGTGGCATGGAATGAAGAGGGACGTGGCACTGTTTGTGTTCGATTGCATGGCCTGTCAGCGAGTAAAGGAGAGCACCAGAAGTCGGGCGGGGAGATGCAGAACCTTGATATACCGGAGTAGAAATGGGAACACATAACCATGGATTTTATCGTTGGTTTGCCAAAGACGCAACAAGAAAATTATGCCGTCTGGGTCATCGTCGATCGACTCACCAAGTTAGCTCACTTTCTTCCTATCAAAGTTGCTTAGAGTGTCGACCCTCTGGTGCAGATCTACCTCGATGAGATCGTTCGACTCTACGGTGTGCCCGTATCTATTGTCTCCAACCGAGATGGACGATTCGTATCACGCTTCTTGGAGAGTCTTTAGTCATCAATGGAGACAAAGTTGAAGTTCAGCTCCGCCAAGCATCCTCAGACCGATGGCCAGACAAAGCGGGTAAACCATATCCTCGAAGACATACTACAACTCTGCGCCTTGGACTTGGATTCAAGTTGGGATATGCATCTACCGTTAGTCGAATTTACATACAATAATAGCTATCAATCCAATATTCAAATGACGCCGTATGAGGAGTTTTATGGGTGGAAGTGTAGATCCCCTATCTATTGGGATAAAGTTAGTGAACGACAAATTCTTGGCCTGGAACTCGTAGAACAAATCGTCCAAAAGATCCATTTGATCCGCGATCAACTGAAGGTAGCACAAAGTTGTCAGAAGAGTTACTCAGACGTGCACCATCGAACTCTTGAGTTCATAGAAGGAGATCATGTATTTCTCAAAGTCTCGCCCATGCGAGGAGTCACCAGATTTGGATTAAAAGGGAAACTAAGCCCGAGATTCGTCGGCCCGTTCGAAATACTTGAGTGGGTCACCCGGGTCGCATATTAGATCTTCCTGCCACCATCATTATCAGAGGTGCACGATATCTTCCATGTTTCATAACTTAGGAAGTACGTGTACGATCTGATTCATGTGGTGGATCTTGATCAACTAGACTTGAAGGTGAACTTGACGTATGTCTAACACCCTGTACGAATCTTGGATCGAAAGGAGAAGCTGCTTCGAAGTCGTTTAGTTCCTCTCGTTTGCGTGCTTTGGAGAAATAATTTGGTCGAAGAGTCGACATGGGAGCTTGAGTCTGAGATAAAGAAAAAGGTTCCTTTATTATTTTATAGTGGTATATTCTATTCCTAAGTTTCGTGGACGAAGCTTTCTATTAGTTGGTTAGGATGTGGTGTCCCGTTTTCCCTATTCGGGGAGCGCGGCTAAGAAATACTTTCGGTATCATTCAATCAAGATATATTAAATCCTGATATTTTTCTCGTTATGGATTGGCTTCTTTGGAATTGATTCCCATATTCAGTGGACTATGCCCCAAGGACGGACTTAGCGACAGAGTCAAGAGGGACCTCTCCGCTGCAAGTTTTTTTGCCTAGTTTTTGCTGTCGCATTATTGCTTTCGTGCTTTCGAGTTAGTTTTCGAATTGTATTTTCTTGAACGATTTTGATGTATTTTATTGCTTTCGTTCATTGAGCTGAACTTTTATTTCTGAGCTTGAAAGAGGAGAAGAGGTATTGATCGTCTGTTTGTGGCAATACAGGTGATCGTGCAGTAGGCGTCGCACGTGCGGAGTCTTGAAGCACCTCTTTTCTTTCCTCTCCCTACCAACTTATGAATGGCTATACTTCGATTAGTTGATCCTTCTTCCAAGTCTTCACATCTAAATTTTTTTTCTTTTGATTGTTCCCATCAAACGATACCTTAATAACTAAAAGATGTCAAGATAAAATAGAATAGACTTGAATTTCTTTTTGCTTGTCAATAAACTTGTGAACGATTACCTTGTTGCATGCTAGTTCGCTTAGAATGTTCTTTCATCATGTTTCAATTCTAGTTAGAATATATTATTCTATTATCATGCTATGTATAGAACACACCTTATTATACAATAAACTGATCATGGAGACTATGCAAAATATATCATGCCATGTTACTTGTCTCGTGCTTGTGTTGCCTTGAACTGCTTCATTTGATAGGTTAACATTAGCCGTCGTTTGTCCCCGGATAATTTGTGCACAAGGTTTCATAGTTCCTGCAGACGGTCGCTGGGACACTGGCACCGATCCGATCCGGACGAAACATCATGTTAGTCTCTCGAGCGGACGGGATGACATGCGACGCCTCGAGTTCCTAGGGTTGCACAATATTCTTGCCCAAGACTATAACTCGTCCATTATGACATCATGCCAATGATCCCCTCGTATATTTAAACTATGTAATCTAACTATGTCTTTGTGGCATGGAAGATCATGATAAGTATTGTGCAGGTGGTTAAGACGGACAGGTAAAAGTCTCCGAACCGTGGCATGTTCATTTCAGTCAATTTTCATATCCATTGCTTGCTTTCAACTTGAACTAAGGCAATAATAGAAAGATCACATAATAACTTGCATGCTTCACATAAATAACGTGTTGATTGGTATAGTTGGGTTAACTCACCTTCACCAGTATATTTTAATGTACTGACCCTTGTTGCAACAGGTTTCCCATGCCAAGGTGATCCTGCAAGGAGCTACAACAACTTTCCTATCCAGTCCACCTACCGGCACATCCTTTTCGTGTCCTTGAAACATGTTTTGAAGTTCTAGAAGCTCGTGCACATACCTTATGCAGCTCCGTGGCAAGTCGATAGCTTCATCCGAAGGTGTTTGTAGCTTTTGAAGTTTTAGTAAAATAATATAATATTTTCGACGGCTATCTCATTTTGCGTCTGTTTTTGTAATCCCGTGCGACAACCTTTTGTACTTGTTCAAGAGTTTGTAAAAGGTGTTCATTATCAATAAAGATAACTTTTCCTTTCTTGAATATTGTGTTCAATTATCTGCGTACTCTGAATATGTGCTCGTTATATCTAATACCATGGCCTTGTGCGTTGTGCAACCTAGGCACGCACGTCGTAATGCCTGGGGGCCGACTATCGATTCTACGGAATCAGGACGTGGCATATTGGAATCAGAGCGTGGCTTCAAGTTCCTTTGACCCTCGTGTCAGAAAAGTTCCTTTAACGATATATTCCTTATGCGAACTCTTGAACTCGTTTGTTCAAAATAAGATGCGTTCCATACAGTGAGTCCATAATACGTTATGAGGCAGATGCAAGTTACTTTCTTTTAAAGGAATGACTCAAGCGCAAGCATCAACGCTACCACAGGGAGAGGTACACGCATAGGAAAGTAGGTCCAACACCTCAAAAAGTTCTGGAAGCCAGCGAGCTATGCCCCATGTCGATCCAATTGAGAGAATGATGCAGATGCTTGAAGCCCTGAAGGGGCTTAGCGACTCTGACTCGAACTCGGGCGCAAAGTGGCACTTTTTTGGCGCACTTTGCACTTAGCACGTCAGCATCGTCGCATGTTGCTCGTGCGCTTCTTTTATGCGAGAGTTGCTAGATCGGGTGCAAGCGGCCTGGCGCTATGCAGCCAAAGTGCTATGCGGCCAAGGCAGTTTGCGTCAAGGTGTTATGCGATCAGGCGCTATGCAGCCAGGGTCTTTGTGGCCAGGCGTTATGCGGCCAGATTTGGATGAGCAAGTTGCCTATGGAGATGAGATGGTCTACTTTAGGCGGAGCATGCGACACATGGTTTTCTGTGTCTTCCGGAATATGCGGCACATGCAGCACGAGCGTGACCAACGGTGGAGGCGCATGCGGCGCGGACGACGTCTGCGGCTTTGACACCCAGATTTTGGGGAATCTGGTCGGTCAGCGCATATGCAGTATGGAGTTTTCTCATGACGCATATGTGCTGTTTTCTTCTATTTTTAGAAGACATCTCTTTCATTTGGGGAGAGAAAAAATATATGAAAAACCGAGAACACCAGATGACCGGCAGTCCTACGTGTTCCCCTCCCACATGGTGTTTTCGAGTATTTTCGAAGGTGGCATTGAGCGTTCCAGAAGTTCATTTGTGAACTTGGAGGTTCTTGGAGGCATATCGTTTGTACGGCGAATCTTGCTTTGAGTAACGATGATTTTGACCACCCCAGCAAGGAGCTCTTCTTCAGCTATTCTCTTTACTTCGTTCTTTCTCATTGTAGCGTCTGTGAACGTAAAGAGAAGAACGTTTTACTTGTTGCTTGTTGTAATCTTCATTATTCTTCGAAGTCAGTTTGTAACCTGTTCTTGGTTCGTGCTTTGTTGGAATCGAGATATATCAGATGATGAACTATTGTGTGAATCTCTGATCTCGACGACAACTTGGGTTCCAGTAGAGGGCGGACCTTCGGGTCTCGCTAGTAGCTCTGCTATGATCCGCATTCTACCATCTTTGATCCGTCTCGGAACTAACAGAACAATACGATATCTCGGTCCCCACGCCATGGTGGTACCGGATCCAGATCCCTGGCCAGCATAGTTGTGTGAAACTATTGAACGATACTTGAAGAATCCACAGAAGTAAGAGTACAATTGTCTTCAGCAAGTCACTGTCTTGACTTCTAACACAAATTTCAGACCTACAATTTGATGCATGTTCAACTCCTTGTTCGTCGCTGATGTACAACTTTTTATTCATAAACCCAAAATAACTCATCCTTTTCCAGAAACAAAGATTTGATTTAGTAAAATACACATAGAGACCCATGAAAGGGAGAGGCAGTTCTTACTTTCTTAGCACTCTAAAATTAAGCTCGACCCAACTGTAGGCCAATAGGAAGGACAAATTTTATCACAGTTTATTTATAATTCTTCACCTAATCAACCAAACTCACCACTATATATATCATCAGACCCAACTATCCGGAAGTACTCATAGCCGATTAAAACTAACCATTTCCTACACTAAGCAAGCATTTCTTGAGCAGTTCAGTGCTAGCTCCATGGCATTGCCACATCTGCTTCTCGCTTTAGTTGTTCTGTTGGCAAGGACTGAGCAATCGACTGCTGCAACTCGATACTACAAGTTCAATGTATGTACTTGGTTGGCACTGAACTAGCTCGATCAATTTGTTTTGTTTTGTTTTCTCTTCTCTTACTGTAATTAACTGATCGATGTCACTTTAGATTCAAAAGAAAAATGTGACGAGATTGTGCCACACCAAGAGCATTGTGACCGTTAACGGACAATTTCCGGGGCCGAGGGTTGTTGCTAGGGAGGGAGACCGCGTCGTCATCAAGGTTGTCAACCATGCCAACAACAACATATCCATTCACTGGTAAGGAAAAATGTTAGTAATGCATATATATGCCAAAGTATTGTATGTGCATTTGGTTGTCCCTAGGGGATGCAACTCGGACGGGTTGGATCGGACTTAAGCTCAATCCGAATCCAACCAGATGAATCATAAGCCTAGTCCGACCCGACTATGCGTTCAACATATGTAGTCCAATCCGATTTTTGATCAGGTTCAAATATATATTTTAATCCGAATTCGAGTCCGGACTCGAGTATCTTCAATCCTAACCTAACCCATTAACTGGTTTACCCGATCGGACTCGGATTTAGCCCGTCCGAGTTGCACTCCTAATTGTCCCTTGACTCGGCCTCTTGTGAACACTTCTTTATGTTCTGAAAGGTTATCCGCAACCCGAATCTCTTGTATCTATGTCACGTTGGTCCTGAAGGGTTGTTCTAAGCAGATGGACTTATCTCATTGGTATATCGATATCATATGTTAACGTTTGCGATAAATGTGACAGGCATGGCATTAGGCAGCTGCAGACAGGATGGTATGACGGCCCGTCATACATTACCCAGTGTCCAGTTCAGACGGGCCAGAGCTATGTCTACAACTTCACGATCGTCGGCCAGCGGGGGACTCTTCTGTGGCATGCCCATCTCTCCTGGCTAAGGGCCACAGTCTACGGTCCCCTCATCGTTCTTCCCAAGCGTGGCGTGCCTTACCCCTTCACCAAACCCTACAAGGAAGTTCCGATCATCTTCGGTAAATGTGCAAACACATACCAATATAGCTAGGTTTATACTATATGTACAAGATTTAAATCAAGAATATCTATCTATATTTTTTCTGTGCAGGGGAGTGGTTCAATTCAGATACTGAGGCTATTATTTCCCAGGCACTTCAGACTGGTGCAGGTCCAAATGTCTCCGAGGCCTACACTTTCAATGGTCTCACTGGTCCTTTGTACAATTGTTCTGTCAATGGTACGTACGTAAATATATTTTGTCACGTATCCAACTAACAACTAATTCTACGTACGTACAATCAGTCATGGACAAATTAAAACTTTGGTTTAATAGAGTACTGGCTAATTACAGAAACATACAAGCTCAAGGTGAAGCCGGGAAAGACCTACCTCCTCCGTCTGGTGAACGCTGCACTCAATGACGAGCTCTTCTTCAGCATCGCCAACCATACGCTCACGGTAGTCGAAGCCGATGCCGTCTACGTGAAGCCCTTCGCTACCACCACCGTCCTCCTCACCCCTGGCCAGACCACGAACGTCCTCCTCCGTACCAACCCCAACCCCAACCCCGCCTCCGCAGCCTTCCTCATGGAGGTCCGTCCCTACGCCACCGGCCTAGGAGCCTTCGACAACACCACCTCCGCCGCCATCCTCGAATACGACATCCCTAACAACGGCCCCATCAACAACAACGTGTCCGCGCTCCCCAAGCCGACACTTCCGGCTCTCAACGACACGAGATTTGCGACGAAGTACAGCAGCAAGCTGAGGAGCCTGGCAAGCGTGCGGTTCCCGGCCAACGTGCCGAAAACCGTAGACAAGAACTTCTTCTTCACGGTGGGTCTGGGCACGAAACCGTGCCCGAAGAACCAGACGTGTCAAGGGCCCAACGGCACCAAATTCGCGGCGTCGGTGAACAATGTGTCCATGATACTTCCTACTACAGCCCTACTGCAGGTGAAAAAAAAAACACGACAAACAAAAATATATCTATCCATGACCACATTTTCATATCTATATATTGGAGCAGGCTCACTACTTCGCCCAGCCTAATGGTGTGTACACTACGGACTTCCCCAGCAGCCCCCTGTTCCCGTTCAACTACACGGGCGCTCCGCCGAACAACACGAACGTCGGCAATGGGACGAAGGTGGTGGTGCTGGCGTACAACACGAGCGTGGAGGTGGTGCTGCAGGACACGAGCATTCAGGGGATCGAGAGCCACCCCATGCACCTCCACGGCTACAACTTCTACGTGGTCGGGCAGGGGTTCGGGAACTACGACCCGTCCAAGGACCCGGCCAAATTCAATTTGCTCGATCCCGTCGAGCGGAACACCGCCGGCGTGCCGGCGGGAGGATGGCTTGCTATCAGATTCCTAGCTGACAATCCTGGTCAGATATGCGCTCTCAACTATAAGTTTTTGAATTTGATGTCATAAACTTTAATATTAAAAAATTTAATACTTTATAATTTATTGTTATAATAATATTAACAAAAAAGATAAAAATATTTTTCTCTGTCACTTCAAATATAATTTCCAGAAAGAGATAATTTGATCAAAAAATTATTATTTTGTTAACAACGGATAAATTAATCTTTGATATCGATTTGAAAAATATTCTTTAGTCGAGGGTAGTGTTTGATATGATATTAAAATTTAGGATATCAAATTGAAAAATTTAAATAGTGGAAGATATCTAGTTGAAATTAAATCTTCTATATGTTTTTTTTCTTTTTATATATTTCAACATGAAATGACCGCTTCCCTAACATCAAAACATATATAGATGGCCCTAGTAAATTAGAATATAATTTCTTCTTGTTTATAAAAAAAATAAAAATGAAATTAAGATCCTTATTAAGCACACTATCACCACGTGAATTTTGTCCAGACTTTCACTGACTTAAAAAAAAAACTTATGAAGTATTTTATGTATTGTAAACTTAGTAAAAAATATGTGTTTATGTTCTTGGTTCTTGGTTTCGGTGCACATCAGGCCATTCTTAACGGTATCGTTAACTCACAGTAATCAAACAGTACTAGTTATTTTGATAATCATTTTTAGATTATGAGTGAGTGGCCCATGAAAAGAGTTCTTTATCAACTGAATATATTAGTTATTTTTTTTATTTCTATTTTTTCTTTCCAGGTGTATGGTTATTGCATTGTCACCTCGAGGTGCACATCAGCTGGGGTCTGAGAATGGCATGGGTGGTGATGGATGGTAACCTGCCAAATCAGAAGCTTCTCCCTCCACCGTCCGATCTTCCCAAGTGTTGATCAAAACCGTCTAAAGGAATTTTGGTTTTCTGGTGTGTTGGAATTTATTAAATTCCTTACGGTAGCCAGCCTCTTCAATATTACTGGCTTTGTAATTTTGTCCATTTGTTTGTGGTGTGATTTCAATTTTGTTTCAATTTTTTTTTTTTTATAAAGTCCAAAAAGGGTGGCTGGGCTTGAACTCTTGAGGTTGACACTTCACTTGCTAAAGCATTTTTGGCTTCTCAATTAATAAATGATAACATGTTTTCTTCTCCTATTTATTGGATGAATTACATTTGTGCATTTTAATCTTCTTGCATGAATGCATTGGGTAAAGGAATTTCAAGTTGTGTTTGGTTGCGTGGAAAATGGAGAAAGAAAAATTAAAAAATTGATCTCATTTATATAGGATTTGGTTTATTTTTCACTCTTACTTTCTCACTCTTACTTTCTCACTCTTTTACCAACCCAAAATGATAACTATCATAGAGGAAAATATCTATCTCAAAAGAAGTACATTTCTATTTTGCCTTCAACATATGTAAGGTTTTGGCTGTCATATATACACTTATAGATTCATGGAACTTAACTAATTAGAACTTTGAGAATTTGGGAGTTGTTCTCCAAGTCATATAACTCCCTAGTCGTCTTTTTTTGTATCGGGTCATTAGGATGCTCAAGTTGAGATGTTCTCTATAATAATGTATGTGCACGTTATTAGTATGTAAATGTAATATGAACTATATGTTTATATTCTTATATAAATCATGCACATGTGGACCAATATGAATGAATTTTTACATCCCATGTGCACTCATGTGTACCCATGTACACTAGTACACGTCATTCCTATAGTCCACATGTGCATTGACTCATATAGGAATATGAGCCTATGACTCATATACCTTTTTTCATATATATATATATATATATATACGCGCGCACTCCGCGCGCAGCTCTTCCGCCTCCGCCCTCTACTGCTTCGTCCAACCCGTCTCCCCGGCCGCTCCTCCTCCTCTCTTCCCGGTCGGACCCCCTCCCTCCCTCCATTTCTCCTTCCCCCTCTCACTTCTCCCCGACTCCGTTTTCTGTTGCGGAGGACGGGTGGACCACTAGTGGTCCCCGTCGGCGAGCACGATCTCTACGACCGCAGTCGAGAGGGCCCGCTGGTGCGGGCCCAATACCCACTATGACTCGGTCTCCTCTACCGCCCTCCCATCCCCCCATGGCCCCCTTTTCACCTCCGTCCACTCATGCTCACAAGGTGTTTGCCAATTTTTATCAGAGGATTGCTACTTCGTTCTGGCCTTTGAGAGAAGGTGGAAGACTTAGTGGGGGTAGGAACCATTAGCTGCTAGGGGTGATGAGCTACATCGAGCCGAAGATCGTCCTAGGGAGGAAGATGATCGGGATTGAGAAAGATGACATCGTGGATATGTAGAGTATTGAAAAAACACTATAGTTCTCTATGTCATGGGAGCTCGGCCGTATTTTGGTCAGCTCAAAGGATTTTTCTTGCGATTATAGAGGCCAAAAGGAAGCATGTAGATTTTCTCTCAAAAAAAACGGCTTCTACTTCATCAAATTTGGTCTAGCAGAGGACCTAGAGCGGGTTATCCAAAATGGCCCATGGACGTTCGACGGTAGATTGATAGTTTTGAGACGCTGGGACCCATCCTCAAACTTTGAAAGATACCACTTAGCCACCATGCCGATCTGGATTCGGTTTCCATGGCTCTTTTTCCAACTTTGGACCACTAAGACTATTATGAAGATAGCTAGTGGCATCGGAAAGCCGTTACGTCCGGACAACGCTACCACCAAAAGGGATCGACTGTCATTCGTGAGAGTATTCGTTGAAATCAATATATCGGATCCATTACAAACAAGTTAGAAATCGAACTCCCATCAGGTGAGTTTATATTCCAAAAAGTGGAATATGAATGTGTCCCGCCTTGCTGCCATAAGCGTCAGAGTTTTGGACACATTCTCTCCCAATTTTCGGATGAAAAATCCCATAATAATGATAATAAAAAAGGACCTAGCACCCAATATGTAGCTGAAGCATCGAAAGTGGCAGAGACCAACAAGCTGGTTACCGGCCCAATATGGAAAAATAGAGTACTGAGAGTACGACTGACTTTAAAATTGAAACCGAGGAACATGAGCACCTGGTGACCCTCAAACCTACTGTACTGAGAAAAAGGAACGTAGCAGGAGCTGATCAACCTATCCAGGAGGTGGAAGACTTAGTGGGGGTAGGAACCATTAAGCTGCTTGGGGTAATGATAGTGTTTGTAGAGGACACACAACATAATGTGAAAGGACATGGAGGAACATAGATGGTAGATTCTAACATGATTATTTTTCAGGCCAAGACAATTGGGCATAAGGGAAGACGTGATAGAGTTAGAAGAAAGTTGGGAAGTGGAGGAGGGTTGAACAGTATATCGACTACAGGACATGGGACTCTGAATTCCCCAAGAGTGAATGACACGACATAGACATGATTTCCTCACGAACCGTTAGTCGTGCCAATTCCGATATAGAAAGCCAAAGTTGATCAGTCTAAGAAAGGCGTTGGTAAAAACGCAATTAGACGTCGAGATGGACTCTCTTTCCCCCTTAGGGAGAGTTCCCGTGTCAACAAGGGAGTCAACAACCATATTTTATGATGATCTTCACCTGAAATGCTAGGGAGTTAACTCTATAGGTAGGTGGAGAGAAGCCATGGACTATACCAAGAAGTCGAAGTGCTCTATCATTAATATTTTAGAATTTAAAATCAAATCTGTCTCCAAGATAAAGAGAAGGACGCTGACTCACTGGGAATATGTTCACAATTTAGATTATGGAGATATGGCACGTGTTTGGGTCATGTGGGACACCAAAATTTGGAAAGGAGACATTGTTAACTGCTCAGATCAACTGATCACCGTTAAATTCATCAATAAGGGTGGTCTTGAACTTATGGCTGGAGCGGTATACGGACATAATGATCGTACCCAGCAGATGAGACTGTGGAGAGAGATCACCTTAACCAACAACAAGGTGGGAGATAGACTGCCTTTACTCATGGTGGGAGATTTCAACACTATCATGTTTGCGAATGAAAAGAAAGGGAAGCGACTTGTTCAGGAATCTATCAATGTAGAATTTCAAATTTGTCTCTTATCCTCTGGACTTAGTTGTATGTCTAAGTCAGACCACATCTGGACGTGAAATAATCAGACTATCTACAATCATATCTTCGTTCAATTAGATCGTTCTCTTTGTAATGGACGATACCTCGATATTTTTCAATTTTGTGGAGAAAAATGCCTGCCTACGGGCACTAGTGACCTCTCCCCTATTGTCATCCGATTGGCGGAACAACCGATCTTCAAAAGGATACCTTTTAGATTTAACAATACGTGGTGTCATAAGGAGGGAATCGAAGAAGAGGTTCACCGGTGCTGAAACTACTCAGTATGTGGCTCAGCCCCATTAAGGGTTGTTTCCAAATTAAAATGTACCAAACAACGACTCAAGGTATGGAACAGGGGCAACCGTTCTACCCCTCTCCAAGAGCTGGAAGATAGCCTCGTTGGTCTCCAAATGAGAGTCCACTATGACCCCTTCAACTCTTTTCTCAATGAGGAGGAAGTTGCCCTTCAGGAACTGTTACGCAGGGAGAGGTTCCTTGATGAGGTACAAGTTAGACAATGGACAAAATGTAACTGGCTCAAAGATGGTGATAAGTGCTCTAAGTTTTCATGCCACGATGAAAGCTAGACATCATCGGAATGCCATTCATGGTCTTATTGAATCTAATAGGACAATTATTATTGAGGCGAATATGATTTGTGATGAAGTGACCCGATTCTTCCTGGAGCTTTATAATCAAACCGATTATTAGAACAACTTTCCTCACTGTGAGTTTAAGAAACTGGTTACGAACAGAGGTAATCAGGTTTTGTGTATGCCTGTATCTATTGAAGAGATTAAACTTATTGTTAAGAAGGCAGACAAGAATAAATCTTCGGGACTGGATGGGTTCGACGCTGCTTCTTTAAGATCCATTGGAACCTTATCAAACTAGATATCTTGAAAGTTGTCAGAGAATTCTTTGAATCAGGTAAGCTGCTAAAGGAATTTAATCATACTTTTGTGGTGCTGATTGCTAAGGTAGATGGATCTTCCTCCCTCGGTGACTTCAGACCTACTGCGTGTTATAATTTTCTCTATAAGATTATTACACATCTGATGTGAAATCAGATGAGACCGATTCTGCAAGATCTTATCTCTCCTAATCAAGCTGGCTTTATCAAAGGAAGGTTGATCTCTGACAACTGGTTGCTAGCTCATGAGTTGGTTAGGGATTTCAATAAACAAGGGGGGGGGGGAAAGCTTGTAGCAAACTAGACCTTAGGAACTATTTCAACATGGTGAACCGGGACTTCCTGTAATGACCTATTCCATTCAAAGCGGACTGCCAATTCAAACGGCGCAAGTGCAACGACCCGATCCACTTTGCTCAGCGAGAACACTCGTTTGAGGCAAATGATTCCAGACTTGGCCCTTTAGGAGTTCAGACTTAGACTTTCAAAGGCTTGCTCGGAGTATCACTCGATTGTGGCGAATCATCGCTAAGGTGGATGGCTACGATGAACTTGTCTTTGCTTAGCCAGCACACTTAAAATATGGACGATACATGCTAGTCGCTAGGCAAATCACCCTTTGCATGCTAATAAAGAATATAATGCACCTAGCTAAGGGATTAATCCTATCTTGAATTGCTTGTGTTAGAACATGAAAATAAAACTTGGCTTATAACTTAGACCCTCGCATGCTAATTTAGCTTCGTGCAAGTAGACCCCGCTATGCCTCGAGTAGATCATCATATACTCTTCGTAGTGCACTACTTCACTCGTTTACACTGCTCGCCCTAAGAGCTATGTTGCTCGATATGTCCCTGTACGGTTGCACTCCTCGCACTACCCTTAGACCGTGCCAACATAAATGCATGCCTTCCTGCTTACATTATAGTTTTTACTCATTGTCTCATTTCAATGCTTGTCACATAATTTATGCCATGACCCCGGTAACACTATCCATGTCATGCATTCATCTAGTTCTCCCTGGAAGACTAATCTAATAGTCGTTCCGTACAAGTATGAACCTGAAAGTATCCGGGACCGTTGGGTCGCCAAGGCATCTCCGAACTAGGGGATTGCACCATGTCAAGTTTAACTCTAAACGAGAATTATGTTAAGTAAAGCAATAATCATAGCTCGTGGAGCATACTCATTCTGAACAAGAATCAAGAATCAATATGTCATGTCATGAATCCCGTGAATCTGAAATCCTAGACTTGCATGGTCACGGACAACTCGTGCACGAGGTAATAACATGGATTCCTCAGACGATTCGGGGTACCGGAATCATACCGTCCTACGAGGAATATGAGTATTGCATGACTAAATTGGTAGGATGCTCTCCAGTTTGGAGTGACGTAATATATTTAGTGGTCGGGCCCTTGTTAGTGCATCCTATAATTGGATAAACCGTCCGACTCCATGATCTATGGTAGTCTTACCATATTTGGTCGGGATTATAGGTAATGCCCAGTGACTCTTGTACCACTCCTTATCTCCGTCAGAGACTATGCATCATCCTTTATGGCTAAGCCAGTGACCTCATGTTCATATAGATAAGTCATCCTCGCTTAGCGGCAATCTGCGTGCGAGTCATTGCATCGCATCCAGTAATATGATACACCTGAATGATTATGAGTATAAGACATCTATACATAAATTTAACAATATGAGGAATCCATTGCAACACACTCGAGTATCCGTGTAACTTGTGCACCTAAAACAGACCCTCGCTCATGACACTCGTGTTTGCTTATACATTTTTCTTAGATTTTATTATGTATATACTCGTGCTTGATTTAACTTGGTTGCCTTGGATAGGAAAGGACGAATAGTAAGTTGGTAAGGCTCGCCATGTTACTCTTATATCGCACGGTGTAGTGCCATACGAGTTAGGCTTTTCATTATGCCATGAAACTGATCCTAAGGCAAGAATAGAAAGATAACTTAATAGATTGTGCATGGAAACTATATAACATATTTGGATTTGTTGAGCGGACGAGACGCCTCCCCACCAGTGCATTCATGTACTGATAACCCACCATATTGCTTGCAGGGTGCGGGAGAACCTCGTTCGGTGCAAAAACTTTCTTCGTATGTGCTAATGCATGAAGTTCGCTCTGGAGCCTTGGAGCGTTGCGTCCGGAGATGAAGCACATATACAAGACATAATATTGGAACATCTCCTATGTATCATTCCATAAATGTAGCCACTTGGCACACTTTTATCGTTTCAGAGAGAGAGAGGACTTGAGCGACTTGTAATCTCGGCCTAGTGTCGCTTGTAACACTTATTCAATATCAATAAAGTGCTTATTTTATTTCTATACTTGTGTTATTCAATGCTTCCGCTATTGACGACTCTGTGAACTTGTTACCAATCGCCTGTTCGTTTCTTATTCTGCTGCACTCGTACTATCTGTGCGACTCTGTGAATTAGTCATTTTACCGCCTATTCGGATCATGTCCTTGCACGGGCACAACTTATGCTCATGCGACAGCACGTCCAGATGGAAAAGATCGTCCCGCGGGAGCGCTAGCACGGTGATTTGTGCCTAGCGGGGAGGTCGATTACCTACGAGAGATCGGGGCGTGACACTTCCTGTGCCATATTATGATCTGTATGGGCTTTAACTTGTGGTGGATGGACATGGTAAGATAATGTATCTGCATTACCTCATTCTAGATTCTTATTCGGGGTTAGTCAGAAGGTGTATTTAAGAGTTCTAGTAGTATTAGACAGGGAGATCTGCTGTCTCCTTACCTCTTCGCCATTGTGATGGAATTTCTCTCGTGCTTGATAGACGAGGCAGTCATGGTTGGAAAATTCACTCCTCTATTTCGGAAGACGGTCTCGGTGGTTTCTCACTTGATATATGCGGACGATCTATTAGTATTTGTGGGGCCATCTGATAGGTCTATCGATGCCCTTCGGGGTATTTTTGACAAACTAGAAAGGTGGTCGGGCTTACAACTCAACAAAAATAAGAGTCCAATGTTCCTTAACAGGAATTGCAAAAATAAGGAGATATGGCTAGGAATGATGGGCATCTCTGTATGTGTGCTTTCGATTAAATATTTAGGGTTGCCTCTGTCTATCAATGTCACGTCCCGATCCCGCAAGGCGCCGTTCGTCCTCGCTTGGGCCTTGCGGGACTGATTGTCCTCGCGTGGGTGTGATGTCGTGCAAGCCTAAGATGCGCTTGCATAAGGCTAAAGCTTGAACAAGGGCAAGTAATCTATTCTAGATGAGAGCAGCGGCACAATATTGCAGAAAAGTAAAGAACACAACGACATAAGGAAACAAGCTCTTTATTGATAATCAATATGTGATACAAGTGGCGCTTGGTCGAGATTATAATTCTCTCACGCTCTTTTTCTCTCGATTAAAATGATATCGTTTCATACATTGCATCCATTTATACAAAAGCAGCTCAAAGCAATCTCGATACGGCTTAAGGTATCGACTCTAGATTTTTGGCTCCTAGGAAATTGGTACGGCTATCGCTTTCTCGGAGGATCCAGCATCTGAGAACAAGCAAACTGTTGGTGGGTCAGCACTTTGGAAAAGTACTGGTGAGTATAAAATTAACGAATAGAAGCAACACTCCCTGAAACCAACACTAAGTAAGCTTGTGGCAAAATATTACTTTACTAGTGATCTTGCTACTTTTACCTCGGTTCATTTCATGGAGCACAAGATTAGGGTCAGTTTTCATATTTTAAAAATATGTCTTTGCAACTAGTTTGCATATTCAAACATTTAAGGGAGCTATAGGGACCGTATTCTATCGTGCACTGTGCAGCATGTATCGTGAGCCATATTTAATCTCTTAGGAACAAAAGTTATCTCTAGTGGACTGTTCATCTCGAATCAAGGCAAGTGCATCAAGTGAACTATTCAATTTAATTCAATACGGGTAGCAGCATATTCAAATAAAATGAATAATCTCATTTAGCATTTATGACAAGGAACATAAAGAAATACAAGTGATTACTTATTCAGTGATCATTATCCATGGCCGAACGGTTATCCCTGTAGTAGACATACAAGTTAGCAATAATTTGCATATATAAATAAGGTTCTATTCCCTGTCTGTCTTTGCATCATACAATTAGGTATGCAAGAAGGCTAGCCTAGCATGCGCCCTAACTATATAATGGCCCATGGAAACCATGATTAGCAGTTGGGACGTACAAGCCCATCTCACTAATGATAGATCGGCTAATATCTGCTGAGACGCATGGTTGCTATGCACTAAAATATGCTCAAAATAACAGCCAGGACTCATGGTTTAGTACCACACTAAAAGCCATACCCTCCCGTAAATAAGGACTTCTTGCCTCAGGGTGTTCCAGATATCTTTCAGGCCGAACGATCCCCAGTGCCCTAGGAACCGCTCGAGAGATAAGCCTTTTTCACAAGTTGTCAAACCGATGCATGAATACACTTCTATCAAATAAATACTATATGATGCACATGATCATGAATAAGCAAACATATCAATCAAGCAATAGGGCCAGAGCTCAATTCTCTTGCCTAATAGCCACACCCTCCCGTAAATAAGGATTTCTAGCCTCAGGGTGGATTATTAGTCTAGATGCTCCAGTTCAAGCTATTCATAATGTTCTATATCTTCACAGTACGATTAATAAAATATGTTCAAGCAATCTAGTTCTTTTAACAAGTAACAGACAAGAACAGTTCTATATATCTAGAATGCAATTCTATCTCTTTTAGTACGATAGCGAACATGTAAGCAAACTATTATTTAAGCAAGCATAGTAGTCGTTCTTCTATCTCTTTTAGACAAGCATGTAGTTCTACTTCTAGTTTAGCATGCGATACAAGGACAAGTTCAAGAAATCTGTTACTCTTTCTTATTAGCATAACAATGGTTCATTCGATAGTGGTGCTCGTGTAACTTAGCATGCAATATTTCTATCTTTAACTTAGCACGACAATGATTCTATCTCTTTAGACAAGCATAAAAGTTCTCTAGTTAGGCAAGCATGTTCGTTTCAATGACAAGCGATACGAGTTCTCTTATTAAGCATGCAAAGTCAGATTCTATAGTTCTTCTTATAAAGCTATCTTCTTAGAACAAGCAGTAGAAAACTCAAATTCATTATTAAGGCGTGCAAGAATCAGAGAATGAAGTTATGACCACTCACTTATATCAATCATCTTGTGTTTCGATTGGAGAATACTTCGATAAGGCTTTCGCTCGAGCCAGCAAAGCTATATCTCTTGTACATAGTGTCTACGCGGATCAGGGTACTACATACTTACCCACCAAGAAAAAGTTTTATCCTCGAAACTTCAAGTAGAAACTTTCGATATCCAAGGCAGCGATAGTCCTCATCCCTCACCATCCTCAATCGAAATCTCTAGTAATCAAGAAATCAGTAAAACTCTAGCTATCAGAAATCACAAATCACATCTCAGGAAATAAAATAATCCAGAAAAATTTTGCCGGCATCTTTGAGAATATTTACGGATTCATAGTATGGAACACTTATTGCGGCAACGATATCAAGTGGCAAAGAACATCTTGAGTTAAAGCTAAGCAGCGGAATGGCCATAGGGTCGAGTTGCTCTGATACCATTATGTCATGCCCCGATCCCGTAGGGCACCGTTCGTCCTCGCTTGGGCCTTGCGGGACTGATCTTCCTCGCGTGGGTGTGATGTCGTGCAAGCCTAAGATGCGCTTGCACAAGGCCAAAGCTTGAACAAGGGTAAGTAAGCTATTCTAGACGAGAGCAGCGGTACAATATTGCAGAAAAGTAAAGAACACAACGACATAAGAAAATAAGTTTTTTATTGATAATCAAGATATGATACAAGCGGTGCTTAGCCGAGATTACAATTCGCTCAAGTTATCTTTGTTCAATTATAATGATATCGTTCCATACATTATATTCCTTTATACAAAAGCAGCTCAAAGCAATCTCGATACAGCTCAAGGCATTGACTCTAGATTTTTGGGTTCTGGGGATGAGGCACGACAATTGCTTCCTCGGACTATCCAGCATCTGAGAACAAGCAAACTGTTGGTGGGTCAACCCTTTGGGGAAAATAATGATGAGTATAAAATCAACGAACAGAAGCAACACTCCCTGAAACCAATACTAAGTAAGTTTGTGGAAAAATATTACTTTACTAGTGATCTTGCTACTTTTACCTATGTTCATTTCATGCAGCATAGGATTAGGGTCAATTTACATATTTTTGAAAATATGTATTTGAAACCAGTTTGCACATTCAAACATTTAAGCGAGCTATAGGGACGGTGTTCTATCGCGCAGTGCGCAGCATGTATCGTGAGCCATATTCAATCTCTTTGGAACAAAAGTTATCTCTACCGGACTGTTCATCTCGAATCAAGACAAGTGTATCAAGTGGACTATTCAATTCAATTCAATGGGGGCAACAACATATTCAAATAAAATGAATACATATCATTTAGCATTTATGACAAGGAACATAAAGAAATACAAGTGATTACTTATTCAGTGATCCTTATCCATGGCCGAATGGTTATCCCTGCACCAGACATACAAGTTAGCAATAATTTGCATATATAAACAAGGTTCTATTCCCTGTCTGTCTCTGCATCAAACAATTAGGTATGCAAGAAGGTTAGCCTAGCATGCGCCCTAACTATATAATGGCCTATGAAAACTATGATTAGCAGTTGGGACATACAAGAACATCTTACTAATGACAGATTGGCTAATAGCTGCTGAGACGCATGGTAGTTATGCACTAAAATATGCTCAAAATAGCAGCCATGACTCATGGTTCATCACGACACTAAAAGCCACACCCTCCCGTAAATAAGGACTTCTAGCCTCAGGGTATTCCAGATCTCTTCCAGGCCGAACGATCCCTAGTACCCTAGGAATCGCTCGAGAGATAAGCCTTTTTCACAAGTTGTCAAACCGATGCATGAATGCACTTCTATCAGATAAATACTATATGATGCACATGATCATGAACAAGCAAGCATATCAATCAAGCAATAGGGCTAGAGCTCTCAATTCTCTTTCCTAATAGCCACACCCTCCCGTAAATAAGGACTTCTAGCCTCAGGGTGGACTATTAGTCTAGATGCACCAGTTTAAGCTATTTATACTATTTTATCTCTTCACAGTGTGATCAATTAAACATGTTCAAGAAATCTAGTTCTTTTAACAAGTAACAGGCAAGAACAGTTCTATATATCTAGCATGCAATTCTATCTTTTTTAGTACGATAGCGAATATGCAAGCAATCTATTATTTAAGCAAGCATAGTAGTCGTTCTTCTATCTCTTTTAGACAAGCATGTAGTTCTACTTCTACTTTAGTATGCGATACAATGACAAGTTCAAGCAATCTTTTACTCTTTCTTATTAACATATCAATGGTTCGTTTGATAGCGGTGCTCGTGTAACTTAGCATACAATATTTCTATCTTTAACTTAGCACGATAATGGTTATATCTCTTTAGACAAGCATAGAAGTTCTCTAGTTAGGCAAGCATGTTCATTTCAATGATAAGCAATACGAGTTCTCTTATTAAGCATACAGAGTCAGGTTCTATCATTCTTCTCATGAAACTATCTTCTTAGAACAAGCAGTAGAAAACTCAGATTCATTATTAAGGCGTGCAAGAATCAGAGAATAAAATTTTGTCCACTCACTTAGATCAATCATCTTGTGTTTCGATTGGAGAACACTTCGAGAATGCTTCCACTCAAGCCAATAAAGCGGTATCTCTTGTTCATAGTACCTAGGCAGAGCGGGGCACTACAATCAACCATGCCACCTATGCAGATTGCGAGGGCATTCTCAGCTACACGCATGCTAGGCTGGCAGGATTGTTGGCTCAGGTCCTGTCGTTTGGGGGACGGATTAAACTCATCAGGGCGGTCATCTCTGCTATTGTTCTGTATTGGCTTCAGGCTATCATGATCCTTATGGCTACAATACACAAGATCGAAAGTATGTGTGCTAATTTTTTTAGAAATGTAGTATACATGCGATCAATTGGGCGGAGTTGTGTCTGCCCAAGAGAGAGGGAGGAGTTGGGTTGAGGTCGCTTACGCTACTTAGAGAAACGGCCTCCTACAATTTTTTTTGGGAGATTCCTTTCGGTAAAATCTTTATGGGATAACTGAATCAGGGGGAGGTGCTTCCCTGAGGGTAATTTCTGGTATGCTACGACCAATAACAACTACTCGGTGCCAGTGAAAATGCTTTTAGGTTTGATGAGCTCGGCAAAACCTAGACTAAGTAGGGTTATTTGTTCTTGAAATCAGACTAGTTTGTGGCATGACCCTTGGGTTAATCATAATAGTCTCATAGATATGGAGGGAAGGCACATTTATGAGCTAAGGGGATCCACTAAACTGGTCAGTTGCATTATTCAGGAGGGAGAGTGGAACCTTCAGGGTCGATTGACAGAGGCGGCTCATGCGGTTAATATTCGGGCAATAAAAATTGATAGAACATGCACGGAGGATTACTGGGTTTGTGAGAAAATTGATAAATGTACTTTCTACTTTTGGAAGGGTTTAAACCAAATCAGGAACATGAATGCGAAGGTGGACTGGGCGAACTGATTTGGACGAAAGGAGGAGCGGTCAAGAATTCTCTCTGTTTATACACGATGATCCGTAATCGCTTACTCACTACCGTCTTACCATGTTTGATGTAGACTATCCGAATATGAAATGCTGCTTGTGCGGGCACATGGATGAGTCCAGGGATCATCTATTCTTCTGCTGTGACTTTGTTTGGGAGCTCTGGAACAAACAACGCAGCTGCTTTGGGCTTCCGGTTATGCATAATAGGAATCTATTAACAGCATGAATGAGACCAGAGCGCAAAAAGGTCAAGGTCGGAAGCGTACTGGCGACTAAGGCTTACTTTTGGGGCAATGTCTGGAGAGAACAAAACCAACGTATCTTTGAAGGCATGCCTTAAGGAAGGATTTACTACACAAAAAAATACAAGCTGATATAGACATCCTAGGTCCAAGATGAATGCATTTGGTGTCAGGATTGGGATCATAGTTTTGTAATATTTTGCTTTTCAATAAAATTTACCACCTTCTTCCAGAATATATATATATATATATATATATATATATATATATATATATATATATATATATGTGTGTGTGTGTGTGTGTGTGTGTGTGTGTGTGTTGCAGAGGGATTGTTACAGAGAACAACTCCAAAATTGTTAAAGTAATTGCACGTATCGCTAAGTTTTTCTCCAAGTATATATATATATAGTGCGTAAAATAATTTTTAAAAAATACATTTATTAGATATATATATCGTTGTTCCATGGAATTGAACTCATGCAACAAAAAAAAATATTCTCCCACTTTAACCACTTGAGTTAGAGATGTTTAGCTATAAATAAATCATATTATAAGGTAGTTAAATATTTAGTTAATATTTTAAAAAATAATTAATGGATGTTTTACAAACGATTTTGACGGCTCAATTTTGAACCGTTTTCATGCCACCTTATATTAGTAGAGATACATGAGCACAAATATATATATATATATATATATATATATATATATATATATATAACCTCTTTAAGATTCTCGCATGTTCAAACACAATCAAACCACCTCTCATGTCCATATCCGTGAATTATCTATACTACTATATAATTGAAAAAGCTGAGGCTTCATTGAATTTTTTTTTTCCAAAAATGTTTACCTATGTTTACTAATTAAAATTACTAGTATATATGAACGTGTGTTGCGCGTATTTCATAAAGTATTATTAAGAAGATTAAAAGATAGCTGATACAATTATTCTAATTTTTATTAAAAAATAGTTGCTTGAATTATTTTAAATTTATTATTATTATTATTATTATTATTATTATTATTATATATATATATATATATATATATATATATATATATATATATATATATATATATATATACCCTTTTGTCCTAGCGTATGGTGACTTGCTATTATAGAACCATGCCTGGCAAGCGAACATACTCGACATATGTTTGCGGGTGTGCGTTCAAAATGCGTGGTAGTTTGCAAAACTCATGAAAGATTTGGGTGTTGTTTAGTTTTAAGTTTTAGAAGTTTGGAAATGAATTTTGGATTCTTATCCATGTTTGGTAATAATATAATTAGAAATTGAGAGAGAATATATGAGCTTCAGTTTTTCAAATATGTGAAAAAAATAAAATATAAGGCTTCCATTGAGAATATTTTTGTTTTTCTGAAAATGTTGGTTTAGTGCATTAATAACAATTTTTTTTGGACGATAATTATCTCAATGACACAAATTGAATTTAGGTAACAGTAACAACATAAAATCAATGAAAATGTATTTATGGAAAATCAAACATGAAAAAAAAAAAAAAAAATAGTTTTGGAACCGTACATTCTTATCCTAATCGAACATGAATATAAAAATGTTAAATTTTAGAGGAAGTGAATTTCTAGAAATACAAAACCTCTGTCCAAATGCCTACTTAAGCTTGCAGAGCAAATTTGCTGTTCAATTAATTTTTTTTTCATATTTTTGTCTCTACTCTATTACATATATATCTCAGCGGGTATTAAAAATAAGAGAACCCCACGTGTACTAGAGGAGGAGAAATAGGAGACAACAGATGTGCTCTCTTAAGCTTGTAGGCCACAATGGAGACACCTCTCCCCCAATGTCCCACCCACCTAAAAGTAAGATCTCTAACAAAGATTACTACAGAGAGCAGCATCCCGGCCAACTTGACCAAGACCGAAAGTTGATGAATGGTAGGAAAACTCGGAAGGGAGAAGCTTTGCAGTAAAAAAGTGCAGGGCGCATGTCTGCGAGGCATGTCGGCCAATCGCAAACAACTTTCTACTAAGAAAAGTTTCATGCACACAGCATCCTTAGGGTCTCATTTAGTAGAAATTATTGTACGGTCCCGACCACGCAGAGCATTCTTTCAATCCCTAATCGTTAGTTAGAATGTATGAGAATATACGCGTACACACATCTTAATGGTAATCTAACGGTTGACATGAAAAAAGTGAACTGCGTTCGATCCATACAATAAAATTTTCTCATTTAGCTCGCAGAAAGATTTTTTTTTTTTTAAATTATTTATTATTTTGTTCTTTAAAAAAATTATAATTTTCATATATATATATATATATATATATATATATATATATATATATATATATATATATATATATATATATATATATATATATTGCTATTTGGTCCTAAAAATTAGGAGAAAAAAAATGAATCGAAATTGAATCCTTGAAATGGGCGGGGTGACGGAACCATTTTTTCAGATATTTTAATTTTCTTTGAAAATTAGTTTACTTTTATGCTGCTGCTTCTTCTTTTTCATCCAAACATTTTTTTTGTTTAATTCCTTTTCCAAGTCCAACAAACTTGACCTAATATCATATAGCATATTAGAATAAAAAATTGACTGAGGAAATGCAAGTTTGATTGTGGGCTGTGGACTAACTAATCCCCTTTCTCTTTCAAATAATTCTAAAGATTTGCAAAGAATGAATAATCTCTATGAAATAATTGATTTTAGTGGGCATCTGCTTTATGAAGAATCAGACACTCAAACATAAGGGGCATATCAAGTACAATTTTCGAAGACCACAATCTCTTTGCTTTATCTTGGAATACATCAACTTATATAATTACAATCCTAGTGGGAAGCCTTTATTCTTTGCAATGTAATGTTATTATTTAGTTTTGCAAACAAAAGATAACACTGATAGTAAAACATCCCATCATACATGACTCATAACCTATACAAACAAGAAAGAAAACATGACATTCTGTATTAAATAATAATTTTAAAATATACAAATTTGTGCTAACATGGGTTAGGATTGCAAGAAGAATAAACTTCATATTTGTGCTAACATGGGTTAGGCTTCTGCTTCCAAGTGAGCACAAGCTGCAAGTTCCCTGGGAGAATAAATAGATCTTTAACAAATGTCAGGCTACCTCTTCTATCTGGAAGTCCTTCTACTCGAATGTTAGGAACAATTGTTATAGTTGTGGTTTTACCAAAAACTGCCTAACATAAAACACTAGAAACAATAACCTCCTGATGACGAGTAAAATAGCTTGTAAGGTACAATTAATCGAATAAATAACAATAAGAAAAACATGTACAAACACGCAATATTCAACGTGATTCTGTCAAGCCATATATACTCCACGGGAATTATATATATTGTTGATAGTGGTTTGGCTATAAACAACCCATGCATGTATCTACTTCTCCTGGACTTCTCAGATTAATCGAACAACTTTTGTGGCAACCATACACAACAATTATAAGACAATGAGAAAACATTTGTATATAATGATCATGTAAAATTCAATGAAGTGCAGAAGGGCCCTAGAAGCTTAAATGGTTAAAGCATGAAAACATGCATGATATGAGAAATAAACAACTAACTAGTTATGCAGACTGGCCGCCTAGCTAGATCCTCCTAAATCCAACAGTAGCTAGGTTGTAAATCTTCTTATATAGACCTTGAAGAAAATTCTTTCTAGTACTCAAAAGTCTGCATTGGCATCAACTCGATCAGCTGCCTAGCCTAGCCTAGCCTAGGCTAGCCTAGCTAGTATATATCATGCGATTAGCCCATCAATTTCTCGTCACACATGTCAAGCCAGCAGCAGTGTGTGTGCGTCTCCACGAGACATGATGATTCTTCTTTCATATTTCATGATATTTAGCTGAGGATTAGTTCTTGTGAAAGTAATTAAATTGTGAGTTGGCTGGCTGGCGCTGTGGAGTATAAAACTGACATTGCTAAACTAGCTGGAGTCATGTTGTAGAATCTGCAGGCAGGCAGGCATTTGACAGCATGCAATCCTGGGCGCAGTGCAGTGCAGTGCAGTGCAGTGCAGATAGATACAACTGACGTATCTGCTGCTGATAATGTGGGCCGGCGTGCGATCATCATTTCCTCTTCTTTTCCATGGCCCATCGAGAAGCAGAACAGTACTACATAGTACTACTTACTCCAGGACCAGAGCTGGTAGTGGACTGGGAGTAATGTAGTGACTCCTCCTGCAACATCCCGGGGTGCTGTGTACGTATTTATCTGCAAATCCATCATCCATAGATACTACATACATGTGTCATTATTATTGATCATTTGCCACTGGCCCGTATAGTTTTTTGTATATATATATATATATCCCCTCTACAACCAATCTTCATTCAGCTTGTTGTAGCACAGCCCATTCACCACTCAATCGATCGCCAACTTTACTTTTGACAGCAGCTCAAGCACTCACTACTGGAGTGGAGCTTGTTATATATAATTCAGGATTTTGCAGATATAATATAGCTGCTGAATATATATATATATATATATATATATATATATATATATATATATATTTATTTATTTATTGAAAGAGCCCAAAGGTCCAGGTTAAATAGAACTGTAAAACTATTCCACTGGTATTCGATCTCTCGGCCACCTGGATCACATGCCTCCCCTCTACCAGTAGACTATATATATATATATATATATATATATATATATATATATATATATATATATATATATATATATATATATTCTACATAGGTAAAACTAATCAATCAATGTTGAGAAATGAAAATATTTAGTTATGATGTCTGGTTAACACATATTATTATAATTTAACCCACTCATTTTAATTTCATATTTCATGTCATTTGTTGCACGAGGTTATATTTACTTGTTTTATATTGTGCAACACTTTTCAAATGGAACGGGTTGTAATGTAAATGTACGTCTTCTACCATTTTTAGATAAATTGGAAGAATGCACTCGACAAGCATATGGAGCATCAATATATATATATATATATATATATATATATATATATATATATATATATATATTTCTCATTGATGGAGTTTGTGTCTACAATGTCAGTGGATAGCTGTAGCAAAAAACCTGATTTGTTGCATGTCACTAGTACAAGTATGTATAAATTAAAGAAACAATATTATTTGGGTGAGTCAGTAATGTATACTTGTACCATGTTACAATGTTGTTTCTACTTAGGCTTGGTCCTACGAGTATTTCGCTATTGGTAGACCAATGACCAATATTTGTTATGAAGCTGGTGTCTTTTCGATCGCCTTACGGTGGACGATAAATGCAGTGGACTAGGCACACTGCAGATATAAGGTTATTTTTATTTATCGGGCATAATTTGATTCGCTACAACATTCAGAGGTAAAATAATTTATATTTCTATTTATTTAAATTTTATTACTTTCTTATTTACTCTGCTATTGATCAAATAGGTTTATGGATGTCCTACAATATTTGTTTCAATGCTCCGATATTCAGAGAATTTCCTATACATATAGTTTACAAAGATTTTACATCATATACCACACTACAGGACCATGTACCATCCAGAGGTATTTTCGATAGTTCGGGATGGTACAAATAACTCATGATGCTACATCGACTATGAGCTATGGCAAAGTCCATGCACTTTCTAGAATCTATGGTTTGCTTCTTGATTGGGATTCAATATATGAGACATAGTGTGACAAATGTTAACGTGGTATGACCCGAATTAAAGTTGGCCCATGAGGTGAGACATTGTACTGGGCCCATATGCCTTAAAGGAGAATTCCCATGTAATACCTAAACCAATTCCAATTATCTACACCTCATGATCTCACTTCTTACCCAATGTGGGACTAAACTATCAACTCTACTGTCACCACCTTTTGAGCGCTCAACTAGAAATGAGATACAATCAAACAATCTTCACCTTAGTTTATTTTCGATGACTGAGAAACCAAGCATATCCCGACCACCTTTGCTCATTTTTGCTAGCCGAGAAACCTTGCTCGTTCCTGCTAGCTGAGCACCTTGCTCGTTACCACCAGTCGAGCACCTAGGAGATCCAACATATTATTATCTCAATCTGTTAGACAACAGAACCAAACTAATACGTTCATCCACACCATCATTTGTGTGCCAACCATAATATCTTGCTCCACATTGGGTACGCCGGACCCACATTTGAAGCCAATTCGTGTAGTTACCTCTAACCTTAGGTCTGATCCGCCTTCAGACCACCTAATATAGGACAATCTAATTCTACCTTGATAAGAGTTCCCGTATAATCCAATTATATGCATGAACGTTCAGCACAATCAAACCAATTAGACCCACCCAAACCAGCCCGTAACCATGGGCTTTGATACCACTTGTTGAAAACGTGATGTGATCCGAAATAGAGTTGGCCCATGAGGTACGATATTGGACTGTGCCCATATGCCTTAAAAGAAAACTCCCATGTAAGGCTTGAACTAATTCCAATTATCTATAGCTCATGATCCCATTTTCTATCTGATGTGGGACTAAACTATCAACTCCACTGTCACCACCTTTTGAGCGATCAATCGGAAATAAGATACAATCCAACAACAAATATGTTTCGCAAGTGGAATCTCCGAATGATTGTAAGTTTAAAATTTATTAACTTTGCCATGTGTTATTTTGGTTTAAACGATGCAGTGTTATGTAATATTGCTTACAAATGTGGTGGGGGGGGGGGGGGGGGGGTTTCTTTTAAGCAATAGAGCCTATAGATTTAAGAAATTTTAGTTCATGGATAGAGCTATAGATGATTGTAGCATGCATGAATTATTATAGAGTCTCACCAAAATAGTGTCTTTATTTATTGTTTCAATAAATATTATTTTATTATGTTTATTAAAATCCTTTAAATTTTAGCATCCAGAAATACAACCACCAATTGATAGTAGGAAGAGTAACTTGTGGCCACATGGTCGCAATCTTTTGCAACAACTTGCGGCTATTATGAATTATGATATTATACAGGACCCAGTGCTCCATATAGCCCCAATATATATTCTATCAGATTATCCATCATGCAATGTTGGTTAGAGACAGAGCTGTAGGTCTATCTCTCATTATGCTGGCGAGGGAACTTCTTATCAGGCTGGCCAGGACACTTTTTATTAGGACCCCACACTTATTATCATGTTGGCAAGCACACTTCTTATCATGCTGGTGAGAGTAGTTCCTGTAGCGCCCCGTTCTCCCGGTGCGGAGAGCGCGGCTAAGAAACACAAGACGGTATCGTTCGATCGGGATATATTGAATTAAGAACTCGTCCTCGTTATGGATTTGTTTCTTCAGAATCGATTCCCATATTCAGTGGACTGCGCCCCAAGGATCGGCTTAGCGGCAGAGTCAGGAGGGACCTCTCCGCTGCTATCTTTTATTGCCTCGATTTTCGATGTCGCTTGTTGCTTTCGTGCTTTGAGTTGGTTTTGGCATTTGCTTGTTTTCCTTGAACGGTTTCGATGGTCTTCATTGTTTTCGTTCATTGACTTGCACTTCTATTCCGAGATTTGGAAAGAGAGGAAGAAGTATTGATCAAGCTGTTCGTGTGCAGGTGAACGAGCAGTAGACGGCTTGCGAGCGGAGTCGTGAAGCGCCTCTTTCCTTCTCCTTTCCTTCCAACCAAGTGAGTGGCTACCAACCCGATTAGCTAGCCCTGCTTCCAAGTTTCACAGCTAAAACACTTGCATTCTCGTGCCCCGATCAAACGATACCAAGTAATAATAAAAGAAACCAAGATAAAAAGAGAATAAACTTGGTTTATTATGCTTGTCAATAACTTCACGAACGGATACTTGATTGCATGCTTGTTCGCTTGGAAATAATTATAAACTGTTGCTTGTCTTGTGCAATTACATGTTTCATGCTCGTGTTGCCTCGAAGGCGTAAACTGATTGTTTAAGTTAACATATTGTTCGATCATGGACAACTTGTGCACAAGGGTAAGTTTTGCGGACGGTCGCTGGGGCACTGGCACCGTTTCGGTCCGGACGGAACTCGTGTGTAGTTATCGTGTGCTGGAGGGGATAGCTTGCAACGCATCGTGTGCTTGTCGTGTTCTCGTTGCATGCTATCCCTGTCCTTGACTATGTCCGTTATGGCACCACGCCAGTGATCATCGTGTATATTTAAACCTGTTGCAAACTAACTTGTGTCTTCGTGGCAGGGAAGGCATGGTAAGTATTGTGCAGGTAATTCAGACGACAGGTAAAATCCACCGAACGGTGGCACGTTCATTTCAGTAAATTCTATATGCTGCTTACTTGGTAAATGAACTAAGGCAAGATAGAAACCCACAAATATGCATGCTTCATTAAAACAACGTGTTGATTGGTATAGTCAGGCTAGCTCGCCTTCACCAGCATGTTTCGATATGCTGACCCTCGTTGAAACAGGTTCTCCGCACAAAGGCGAACCGAGCGAGGAGCCGAAGTCGTCTTCCCGATCCAGTCCAGCTGTTGGCGCATCTTCACCGCGCCCCTTGAAGCCTTTTGAAGTCAGAAGCTTGCAACTCTTCATACACAAATACAACTTCGTGGCAAAGCCGTCCTCCAGCCTGGAGGTCTTTATCATTTTGAGTTTATAAAGGGATGTAATGTACAGGACTGCTATCTTATTTTGAGTCATCTCTTTTGTAAGCCGTTTGGCATATTAGCTGACTCGTTTAGGAGTTTGTAATAGATGTTCATTATCAATAAAGAGAACTTTTCCATGTTTCAAATCTGTGTTTCAATTTATCTGCGTACTCTGAATATGTGCTTGCTATGCAAATCATTAAAGCCTTGTGCGGGCGCAACTCCAGGCCCGTACGGCGGTCATGATTCGGGGGACGCCCCAACGATTCTACGGAAATCGGGTCGTGACATAGTGGTATCAGAGCACAGATTCAAAGTTCCTTAGACTTCGTGCTGGAAAAGTTCCTTTAACGATCAAATTCTTGTGCGAACTCTTGAACTCACTAGGCCAAAATGAGATACGTTCATGCAATAAGTCCGTAATACATTATGATCCTAATATAATTTACCTTCTTTTGAAGGAATGGATCCAGCGCAATCTGCAGCGCAAGCACCGAACGAAACACAAGAAAGCAGTTCGGGCACTTCGGGAAGCTCTCGAAGCCAACGAGGCATGTCTCAAGTCGACCCGCTTGAGCGGGTGCTACAAATGCTAGAAACACAACGACAAAGAGATGATGCTCGTCAAGCCAAGCTCGAGAGCAATCTAGAGACCCGATTCTCAGTCCAACAGAAGCAGGTAGATGCCCTGCAACAGATCGTTCAGACTTTGGCTGTCAACCATTCTGCCGCAACAGCAACGACTCCGGTGGAACAGCCCGTGCTTGAAGTAGAGACGCCACAAATTCCAAGGACGAGGGACGTGACTGCCTTCAACTTGGGCCACTTCAAGAAAGTCTGCAACACCCCATTCAACGGGACTGAGGACCCAGTGGTAGCTCTAGATTGGCTAGCAGAACTAGAAGATTACTTCGCTCTGCTGGAGGTCCCCGAAGAGAAGCGCGTCTCCTGCGCATAACTACAGCTTCGCCTCAACGCACACGATTGGTGGGACGTGCATCGACGATCTCTCTAATTTGATCACAGAGAGGAGGCGATCTCGTGGACGACCTTTCGTACCGCATTTGAAGAGGAGTTTATACCCCCTCCAGTACAACGTCAAATGGAAAATGATTTCGTGCAACTGAGGCAGGGCAGTATGACTGTGAAGCAGTACTCCGCCGAATTCAACCGACTCTCCAAATTTACTAGGGCCTATTTACCTGATACAGCGAGTCGAGCCAGAAGGTTTGAAGGTGGACTACGCCCTGCCATCCATTCGCACGTGATCAATAATTAGTATGGGACAATGCGTGAAGTCATAAATCACGCCCTATCTCTGGAACCACAATATTCTCATGTTGCTGCCGGTGCTGTGCATACATCCAGTCACAAACGCCAAAGCAACGAGGGAGAAAATACTGCTACAAAGCGCCCGAATAATGTTGGTCAGCAGGACGGGGATTGGAGCAAAACTTGTCACTTCTGTAGAAGAAAAGGGCACATTAAGAAGTATTGCCGCAAAAGACTTGGATTATGCCTCGCTTGTGGCGATCCAGGCCATGCTATTACCTCCTGCCCGAATCTTCACGGTCGTCGCCCCCAACAAAATAATCCTTAACGGTAGGTCCTATTCTAAGTTTCGGGACGAAACTTCCAATTAGTTGGGTAGGATGTAGCGCCCCGTTCTCCCGGTGCGGAGAGCGCGGCTAAGAAACACAAGACGGTATCGTTCGATCAGGATAGATCGAATTAAGAACTCATCCTCGTTATGGATTTGTTTCTTCGGAATTGATTCCCATATTCAGTGGACTGCGCCCCAAGGATTGGCTTAGCGGCAGAGTCAGGAGGGACCTCTCCGCTGCTATCTTTTATTGTCTCGGTTTTCGATGTCGCTTGTTACTTTCGTGCTTTGAGTTGGTTTTGGCGTTTGCTTATTTTCTTTGAAATGTTTCGATGGTCTTCATTGTTTTCGTTCATTGACTTGCACTTCTATTCCGAGATTTGGAAAGAGAGGAAGAAGTATTGATCAAGCTGTTCGTGTGCAGGTGAACGAGCAGTAGGCGGCTTGCGAGCGGAGTCGTGAAGCGCCTCTTTCCTTCTCCTTTCCTACCAACCAAGTGAGTGGCTACCAACCCGATTAGCTAGCCCTGCTTCCAAGTTTCACAGCTAAAACACTTGCATTCTCGTGCCCCGATCAAACGATACCAAGTAATAATAAAAGAAACCAAGATAAAAAAAGAATAGACTTAGTTTATTATGCTTGTCAATAACTTCACGAACGGATACTTGATTGCATGCATGTTCGCTTGGAAATAATTATAAACTGTTGCTTGTCTTGTGCAATTACATGTTTCATGCTCGTGTTGCCTCGAAGGCGTAAACTGATTGTTTAAGTTAACATATTGTTCGATCATGGACAACTTGTGCACAAGGGTAAGTTTTGCGGACGGTCGCTGGGGCACTGGCACCGTTCCGGTCCGGATGGAACTCGTGTGTAGTCATCGTGTGCTGGAGGGGATAGCTTGCAACGCATCGTGTGCTTGTCGTGTGCTTGTCGTGTTCTCGTTGCATGCTATCCCTGTCCTTGACTATGTCCGTTATGGCACCACGCCAGTGATCATCGTGTATATTTAAACCTGTTGCAAACTAACTTGTGTCTTCGTGGCAGGGAAGGCATGGTAAGTATTGTGCAGGTAATTCAGACGACAGGTAAAATCCACCGAACGGTGGCACATTCATTTCAGTAAATTCTATATGCTGCTTACTTGTAAATGAACTAAGGCAAGATAGAAACCCACAAATATGCATGCTTCATTAAAACAACGTGTTGATTGGTATAGTCAGGCTAGCTCGCCTTCACCAGCATTTTTCGATATGCTGACCCTCGTTGAAACAGGTTCTCCGCACAAAGGCGAACCGAGCGAGGAGCCGAAGTCGTCTTCCCGATCCAGTCCAGCTGTTGGCGCATCTTCACCGCGCCCCTTGAAGCCTTTTGAAGTCAGAAGCTTGCAACTCTTCATACACAAATGCAACTTCGTGGCAAAGCCGTCCTCCAGCCTGGAGGTCTTTATCATTTTGAGTTTATAAAGGGATGTAATGTACATGACTGCTATCTCATTTTGAGTCATCTCTTTTGTAAGCCGTTCGGCATATTAGCTGACTCGTTCAGGAGTTTGTAATAGATGTTCATTATCAATAAAGAGAACTTTTCCATGTTTCAAATCTGTGTTTCAATTTATCTGCGTACTCTGAATATGTGCTTGCTAGGTCTCAGGCTGTCAGGCCCCGGGCCCAAAATACTCGAGAGTGGGGTTTGACAAAGCCAACTTCGTATACCAGAGTACTCCAGTACCCCAAAATACATCCACTTTAACATACTAAAAAAAGAGATTAGGCATGTGTTAAGTCAATACCTATACCTAAGGACTTGCTTTTCGAAAGAAATCCAACAGGTGACATCAATAGAATAGATTTTGAAACCATTTTTAAGGATTAATTCTATTACAACAGAAATTAGTTTTGTTAGAATCCAGGTAAACCCTTTTCGCTACTAGGAAACTCAACTAAGATGGTGGAGCAACCAGGCGGGTAGGTGGGGAACTAGGTTCCCGAAAAAGAGAGAGGACTGTGAATAGACATGGGAGGTTAATACTACAAGCCATCAGTCAACCTAGGTCAAACAATCATAGTGTTTCAATGACAAGCAGAAAAATCACAATGTACAAGGAAATATGATCATCAGAAGCAAAATAGTAAAGCATCCCAAACCATATATACATAGCTAATCATGAAGCTAGTAATACAAAATAAAGAACTATCAAGAGTATAAGTCATACATCACTACCAGAATTAGTCAAATTAGCGACGTAAAGAAACGTCGCTAAATGGCCAAAAAATGTCGCTAAATAATTTTAGCGATGTAATTAGCGACGTTTTGTTGAAGTCACCTTTAAACTAGTCGCTGACAGAAAAAATGTCGCCAAACGTCGCTATGCCGACATTTTCTAGCGACGTAAATGTGTCGCTATATTAGCGACGTTTAGCGACGCAACATTGCTAAATTGGCGATGTGTATTTTTGTCGCTATATGTCGCTAAATTAGCGACGTAGATAGCGACGTTCATAGCGACTTTTATAGCGACGTATGTGCGACTCATTTAGCAACGTTGTGCGACTAATTTAGCGACGTTATTATGACCTGACAATACTGCCATGTCAGCAATTTACGACGGACAACGACTTGTTTAGCGACGTCTGTAGAGACAAATTTAGCGACGTATATAGCGACGTATTCAGCGATGTGAGTAGACGTCGCTAAAAATGTCGCTAAAAATGTCGCTAAAGATACAGTAAAAAAATAAAAAAAATGAATACTGAATTATTTCCAAACTATTCTTCCTGCAATTTATGAATTCACAATTTATACAAATAGACCCGGAGCTACCCTCCGTTGAATTTGCTGGGTTCGTCGACCCCCTTCGGTTGAACACTCAACACCGATAAATTAACATATATTTAATATGAATAATATAATAAAATTTGAAGAAAACAAAATATTGAGATTACAAACCGAATCAGGAGAAAATATCGTCGTAAAGAATACAACAAATATCCACACAACTGAGTCTGAAAGCCTCATCCTAAAGAATACAAGAAATAATGTCTGAATGCCTCAAAAATAAAAAATATTTATAAATGATCAAATATCATAGGTCTGAAACACAAACAATCAATAAACGGTCTTAACTAGGACTACTGCGGATCTATAGGAGGATGACCATTGGCGCACATGAAGGATAAGAACAGATCATACTGCTCCCGTCAAATGGACACCGATGTCGATGGAGAAGGCAGTGACGTTGGTGGAGTCTGTGTCGATGTAGGCACACCAGGAGGACGTATCCGCTTCAACTCTGCTAGTCGCTGGTTGTATGAATCCATGGTAGATAACAACCTCGTACTGCTATGAAGCATTGAATCCTACATCCTCGTCAGCCTCTCGCCCATGGACAACTGTGATGTATGCAACTCCGTCACGCTGCGCTCTGTCGATGCTCTAAGATCAGTTGTCAAATCCCAGAGCTCCATGATGCTGCGCTCGAGCATATCAAATCGTGCGATAAGCATCGCATCGTTCGCTTGCGGTTGGGATATGGGCTGCTCCTCTATCCTTCGCAACAACTCGTCACGGAGAGACGCAATCTGACGGTCAATGGCCTCCTGGACTCGGGCTGATGACTGCGAGGGCTGTTGGGAATGTGCACTTGTCGGGGAGGCCCTAGTTGACTGTGTCGCAACAAGGGCGCCATAGGATCCCGTACCGTAGTACGTACCCCTCTGGAGACCACCAGCGGCGCTCACCCACAGCTCGTCCTTCGACGGAGCTGGAGAGGGCTGCGAGGAAGTACCAGCCTCTTCCGCTGTAGGTGCACTAGCAGTCGCCCGCTCACGCAGCCTAAGATACTCGGCCTAGAAAAGTTTGGATACTCGATAATTGCCTAAATTATATTAAAATTAACACAAAGTAAAGTAATACTTACATAGGTCTGCGAGGCCCTCTCATCAATGAGATTTTCGTCTTTTCGATGAGTGACCAAAAAGACGGTCACCATGTTTGCGTCCTCACCCCTCTGTACCTGTTAAAAATATATTATTTAGTACTAAAATTAAATATTTTTTCCTACTACCATTTTATCGTACTTGCATTAAAATAATATATCTGAAATAAAAAAAATACCAAACGACATAAATGTTCCGTCATCGGAATCGAGCCCCCACACCACTTTGCTGCCTTCCGTCTAGCCGCCTTGGCCTTCTCAGACCTTTCCTTGTAACTCGGATCGTCGAATCTAGCCCTCATTGTAGTCCACTGCTCAGGCGTAATCCAACCTTGGATCAATTTTCCAACGCGATCAAGAGCCTTCTGGTCATCCAGAGCATCACGGATAAGCTTGTCGAATCTAGCCCTCTGGCGTGCTGTCGTTGGCACCCAAAAATAAAACCTTTACTCTTGAAATAATATGTAGTAGTGAGAGTAAGGATCGTTCCCACAAAGAGTAATTAGTTTGATCTTTATGCTATGTGAAATAAGATGGGGGGAGAGTTTTGGATCAAAGTAAATTAAAAAGAGCTAAAAACAATTAAAGTATTAAAACAATCAAAGGAAAAAATGTTGGTCTCAGTCAACATCCACCATTGGAATCTTAGAATTGATCATTGATGCAAATATAAATCATCATGCTTTGAATATTCACCGTTGGAAGAATTTTCTATCTCTCTTAGGCTTAGATAATTAGAAACAAGCGATCTAATTAGCTTTAATTACTAAATAATCCAAGACAAGCGCTGAAGATTTAATCTAGTAATTTCTTAAAGAACGAAGAGATCGATGAAGCAAAACAACACAAGCATAAGCGGTTACATTTAATTTTGTCAAAAGTTTTTCTCCTAAGATCTAATAAAACAAAGCAGTTCATTAAATCTTTGTTGCTTCGCAAATTAGAAAAATCAAACAATTACGAATTTGATGTCTAATTTAGCAGTAGATCAAAATGGATAATAGACTAGTAGGCCTCCTAGTAATTAAACAAAACAATCATGAAAGTAAGTATAGAAAAATATTCAATACTCAAAGCATAAATCAAACATATAAAAATAATTTAGATCTTACAAGTTTATTGATTCCAAGACTTTTGTTTCCTTCGACCAACAAGGCTTTTAGCTCCGCATGTCCATGAAAACTCCAAAAGAATATTGGAGAAGAAGAAGAAGAGTTGTGTGTTATTCTCCCTTTCCTCCTGATCACTACCCCTTTTATACACTCTAAATTAGTTGTTTGAAGATCACAATATCTTTTCACAAATCTTTTAAGAGTTACAACAACCCAAACAATAAAATAAAATCTTTGAACAAGTTAGAAAATGGTTAATTAGGTCCACTTTTCGTGCACAGCATAGTTGACTCAACTTAAAGCCTGATTTGGTCCATGATGCAGCCAGAATCTCGAAAAAATCAAAACAACAAAATTTTACCTCTATCACTTAGATTTTTGAATCAATTTGGATCAGCTAAATTGGACTTTGGATGAGCAAGTTATGACCATTTTGCTACTAGATATCAAAACTGTCTAGAATTGATAATTAGCTCTATTTTGTATTTAGTGACTCCAATTGCATCCTAGATCAAAATATAAAAATAATGAGTATCTTTAGACATCAAATAATCATAAAGGAGTATACATTAAGGAATAAAAATATGACATTTTATGTTCTCATCAAATACCCCCACACTTAACCTTTGCTCGTCCTCGGGCGAAACTCTAATTTATTTTTCCAAAAAGAAATCAAAGTTGCAATGTCATAAATAAAAAATAACCAAGCTCTTCAAAACTCATAACATATCATGAACATATATTCTTAAACAACTTCTAATTACTTAGTTGGTATTTTCACTCGAAAATGGAGTAAACTAAATAGGTAGACCCTCATGGGAATAAACACTCAACTCTCATATGTTTGACGATATATATTTCACTCAAATTCATTCTAGAAGAAATAATCTACCATAAGCTTGCATATCATCTCATTCTCCACCACTGGGATCACATGCATAACATAAATCATAAGGACTTTTCATGGGTTGTAACGTGGCTTAAGATTAAGGTGGAATATATTTGGGAGTGTAGCTCAAAAGCCATCAAAACTAGTGGAGCAAAAATGAATCAACCCAATCTCAATATAAAACATGTAAAATCAATCACTCCATTTTGCAACCTCTTCAATTTGGCTTTAAAGCATTTAAACAATGTAAAACAACTTCCACCTTTTTTTCTTCTTTTTTTTCTTCTTCTTATTTTTTTTTTTTTGAACAATGATGGAACTTAGGAAATTTGAGGATAAAAATATGTTCCATTTTGTTGGTTGTAACCAAACCATAAATTTAGACACCCCCACACTTATTTTTTTGTACACCCATACATATCATAATGATCAGCAATGCTCCACTAGCTTTGCGACTTGGGTAAAGGTATAAATATTATAGGTTGAAAGCTTGTAATGTGGGTATACCAAGGAAAAGACAATAAAGCTCAAAGGGGTTCAACAAAAAGAAAATTAATTACAAGATGGGCTATTTGGCTTATGTAACGCATAACAAAGATGACCTTAATCATGTTCATGCATGCATGTGTCAATGTGACCTCGAAGAGAATCAAATCAAGTTCTAGAGAAACAAATCAGTAGAAGAATATCTCTCATGAAAGAATAATGAGACTGATGTGTCAGTCTAAAGGCTCAAATTCTCACTGGCTTTTGTCTACCAATTTAGATACTATCATTTTCAATAAAAATTAACTAGACTAATTAATTCTAAGATAAAAAAAATTACTTATTCAATCATGTTATAAAAATTTCAAATTTAGTTGAATCTTACTCATGACATACACAACCAAAAATTATTAAAAACCAACAAACAAAATTCTTTTAATAAAAAAAAATTATTTTCCTTTTTGGAAACAACGAACTAAAAATGCTTAAAATAAAGTAAATCCCCTCCCCCATACTTAAAACTAACATTGCCCCCAATGTAAGGTGAAATGCAAGGAAAAGGCAAAATAAAATAACAATAAAAATGAAAGAATAAGAATAAGAACAAATTCCCCTTGGGTTGCCTCTGTTTATTGTCGTGGATGTTTCATCCTTCAATTGGTACAAATTGGATCCTCAAGGTCCAATTCATCCACATTCTCTACTTTGAAACCTTCATAGAAAAGCTTGAGCCTTTGTCCATTTACCTTGAACACTTTGAAAGTTGTTAAACTTTGAATTTCAATTGCACCATGCTAAAAAATATTAGTAACAATAAAAGATCCAATCCAACGAGAACGCAATTTACCCGAAAATAGACGAAGTCATGACTGGTATAGAAGGACTTTTTGACCAACTTGAAACACCTTCCTAGAGATCATCTTGTCATGAAAATCCTTCGTCTTCTCTTTATAAATTCCAGTATTCTCATAGGCGTCATTGCGAATTTCCTCCAACTCTTGTAGTTGTAACTTCCTATGTTCTCCATTTTCATATGCCTTCATATTGAAACTCTTGATAGCCCAATAAGCCTTGTGTTCTAACTCAACAGGAAGATGGCATGGTTTTCCAAACACCAACCGGTAATGTGACATACCGATAGGCGTCTTGTATGCAGTTTTTGTCACGCCCCAATCTCCCGCAAGCTCAATAGTCCCCGCTGAACGTGAATCACCACGTTGCAGCTCTCCCGCAGGACCATCGTTCTCATCGGGATGTGATGCCGTACGAGCCTGGAGTTGCGCTCGTACAAGACGATGTTGTCAAACACCAAATGTTATTATTGAAACAACCAAGTTGCAGCAAAAATCAAGTATTGTGTTCCAAGCACACATCAGAGTAAAACGCAGCGAAGCTCACGATAGGGTCCAAATGAAATGCCCCGAAGGCAATGCCACGAAGGCTATGCCACGAAGGCGATGCCACAAAGGCGATGAAATAACTCTTGCTCTTTTCTCTAGCCCACAAAGGTACTTACAGTTCATACATCATGTCTCGTATATCCAAGCAGTGCCACTACGCCTGCGTACCTAAAATAATGCCCACAAACGTGGGTCAGTACACAACCGTACTGGTGAGCGGGGTAACCCACTCGCCTAAGCCGACACTAAGTAAACAAAGTGAATGCAAACAGTTATATGGTGATCTTTCTAGTTGAATCCTAGATTCATTTCATGGCATAGGGATGACATGTTAAGAAAAGCTGTAAAGCAGTTTAAGCATGCAAGCATTCAACTCAAACCAAACGACAAGCACATATATAAGCAACCCGAAGGATTCTAGCATGCAAACCATCATGCTCAAACCCAAGCAACGCGACTATCGTATCAAACCATCAACCAAGCCTCAATATCCATCCTCAACCAATATTTACAATCCAAATCTCACAGTGCACACTCTTGCCAAGGCAAGGTGGCCGCGCCTACACGAAAGCCAAACCAACAAAAGAAAAGCAAGCCAACACTATACTATATGAAGTCGCTGGCTAAAATCCATAAAGGACATTGATCGGACCAAGATCAATAGGGCAGTCCTACCCGATCCAGGGTTGGGCAGCTACTCCCGCCTGGTGGTATCGGACTACCAGCACTGCGCCCAATCGCGCGATGCCCATTGTTTCCTCCATGGTGGAACGGTCCCGGTGCCCCGGTGCCTCATCCCGTTCCAGAAAACCAAACCCTGTGCCACATAGGTTATCCGTGACAATGCAGACACAGTAGGTATGACGAGAGGATCGAAACATTCTCGCCCCACCAAGCGATCCTAGACTCGTTCCATGAATTATCCAACAAAAACATCCATAACCATTCTTCCAATATATAGCCCAAGGCACCATTCACAAGTTATTCCCAAAGGCACAATGCCTCTTCTCAACACAGTGTTTCCAATGGTGCAACACCCATGCTCAAAGCTAACCCATGGCACAATGTCGTATCAGTGGCACAATGCCCCATTCGTGGCACAATGCCCCATCAAGCGGCACAACACCCTCGCCGATGCAGTTGTTCGGTTTCGAACCATAACTGCTCGCTTTGCAAGACAAAGCGAGCAAGTGATACTCATACACGGATGCACGCTCGCTCACCCCAAATCCCAATGTTTTTAACGCCTCAATGTATCATTCCAACTGTCCAAGCATAATCCAAATCAACCAACCAACTGCCTCAAATAGTGTATTATCCAACTCTATCTCCAACTATCCAACGCACAAACCAAATCAAGCCACAATCCTACCAAGCCAATGGCGTACACTCTATGCACGCCTCAGTGTAGTGATTCCCAATGTTTCAGCCCAAGTGTTCAAGCCTTTTACGTGTTTTCCATATTATTAGGCATGAAGGAGTAGAGGAGAAGGAGAAGAGTCCACTCACAATATTTGACTCCGTTAAGCATCCTGTCCTGCCGATGCAGCCAATCCCTTGAACCCGTGGTCCGATGCAAGCGCGATCTACTCAACTGGTATGACCGTACGAGCAGGCCGTGCTCTACAAATCATCCGACTGATCGGACTAAGGAAGATGGCATTATCATTCCAACTCAGCTATCTCAGTACTGCTCTGAACGAATACCTGATTTCCATCGAACCCGCTAGCCATCTGCACATGAAACAACTCAATCAATACTTCTTCCCAAAATCTAACAAATCAAATGGAACCAGTATTTGTTCATTTAATCTGACTCAGCGTAACACACCGTGCGGTTGCGGGACGTTACAGTTTTATACGCCCACAAAGCATCATCCAAGCGCAAACTCCAATCTTTTCTACTTGGATTGACCGTCTTTTCAATGATGGACTTGATCTCTCTATTTGACACTTTCGCTTGTCCATTAGTTTGTGGATGATAGGCAGTTGACACCTTGTGGGTCACATGGTACTTTTTTAGCAACGTCTCCACGGTTCGATTGCAAAAGTGAGTGCCTCGATCAATTATTAAGGCTCTTGGAATCCCAAACCTGGAGAATATGTTGGATTTGATAAAATCTAAAACAAATTTAGAATCATCAGTCCTAGTAGCTTTAGCTTCTACCCATTTTGATACATAATCAGCATCAAGCAAAAATATAAACATAACCAAGAGATACAGGAAACGGTCCCATAAAATCGATGCCCCAAACATCAAAAATTTCATAAAATAGTATAGGATTTTGTGGCAATTTATTCCTTTGAGATATATTATCAGTCTTTTGGCAATTGTTGCATGTTTTACAAAAAGAATATGAATCACGAAATAAAGACGGCCAATAGAAACCACATTCTAATACTTTTCTTGCCGTCCTCTTCGCTCCAAAATGTCCTCCACATGCATAAGAATGACAAAATGTGAGAATTGAAATAATTTTATTTTCATGAACGCACCTTCTTATCACTTGATCTACACAGAGCTTCCACAAGTATGGGTCATCCCATACATAGTATCTGGCATCACTTTTGATCTTATCTCTTTGATCCTTTGACAAGCCAGAAGGAAACATATTAGTAACCAAATAATTTACAATATTTGCATACCGAGGCAATGTCACACTTGAAGCAAACAATTGATCATCAGGGAACATTTCTTGTAGACAAAGTTCATCCTCCATATGAACTAAACGACTTAAATGATCTGCAACACGATTTTCTGTCCCTTTTTTATCTTTGATCTCCAAATCAAATTCACTTAAGAGAAGTATCCATCGAATTAACCTTGGTTTTGCCTCTTTCTTCGTCATCAAATAGCGAAGAGCTGCATCATCAGAATAAACAATGACTATAGTACCAAGCAAATAATATCAAAAATTTTCTAAAGCAAAAATAATAGCTAAAAGTTCTTTTTCAGTATTAGAATAATTTTTCTGCGCCTCATTCAAAGTTCTTGAAGCATAATAAATGGCGTGAGATGCTCTTCCAATCCTTTGACCCAAAACAACACCTACTGCATAATCACTTGCATCACGCATTATCTCGAAAGGCACGTTCCAGTCAGGAGGCTGGATAACTGGGGTAGAAGTTAATAGTTTCTTTAGTGTATCAAATGCCTGTTTACATGCTTCATCAAATTCAAAAGCTACATCCTTTTGTAGCAACTTGCAAAGGGATAATGTTATTTTGGAGAAGTCTTTGATGAATCTTCGATAAAAACCTACATGTCCAAGAAAAGAACGAACTTTCCGCACACTGGTGAGATAAGGTAAAGATTGAATAATATCAATTTTGGCTTTATCTACCTCAATTCCCTTAGATGAAACAATATGACCCAAATCTATACCTTGGTCAACCATAAAATGACATTTTTTAGAGTTTAACACAAGATTAGTTTATATGCATCTTTGAAGAACAAGTGTAAGGTTATGCAAGCATTTATCACAGGAGTCTCCATAAACTGTGAAATCATCCATAAATACTTCTATAATATGTTCAACATAGTCTGAAAATATGTTAACCATACACCTTTGGAAAGTAGCTGGGGCATTGCAAAGACCGAATGACATGTGACGATATGCAAAAGTTCCAAATGGGCATGTAAAAGTTGTCTTTTCTTGATCCTCTAGAGCAATTGCAATTTGAAAATAACCTGAATAACCATCAAGAAAATAATTGTAAGAATGACCAGCTAAACTTTCAAGCATTTGATCAATAAAAGATAAAGGAAAGTGGTCCTTTCGGGTTTTAACATTTAATTTTCTATAATCTATACAAACCCTCCGCCCATTCTGGACACGAGTGGGAACTAACTCATCATTTTGATTCTTCATGACAGTTATCCTGGTCTTTTTAGGAACCACTTGTACCAGGCTAACCCACTGGCTATCCGAAATAGGATAGATTACTCCAACTTCAAGAATTTTAGGATCTCCTTTTTTACTACCTCCATCATGGGTGGGTTCAATCTTCTTTGCGTTTGACGGGAAGGTTTTGCTCCTTCCTCAAGTAAGATGCGATACATGTATGTAGACGGGCTAATTCCTTTTATATCCGCAATTGTCCAACCAATAGCCGTCTTATGCTCCTTAAGGATCTGAACAAGCTTTTCTTCTTGTGGTGCACTAAGTTTATTGGAGATGATCACTGGTAATGTTCCTCCATCTCCAAGGAATACATACTTGAGGTGACTAGGGAGAGGCTTAAATTCTGGAATAGGGGCCTACAAACAGAAGGTAAAGGCCTCTTGTTAGAAATTGGTAATAAAATATAAGAAACATTACCTGATTGTTGTATTTTGAAAAATTATTCAATGCTGCAACAGTTTCCTGCAAATCAGAACTCAAAGCTAACTCCTTATGCTCTTTTTCAAGATGCTCACTAATGGCCACTTCCAATACATCTTTGCCATCAAGTTCAAAAATATTCTGTGCTAAAGAATCAACCACATCAATAGAATAAACAGTATTATCATCATCAGGATATTTCATGGCATCATAAATATTAAATTTAACAATTTTACCATCAAATTCCAAAGTAAGTGCCACTATGAACATCTATCTTAGTCTTGGATGTCTTCAAAATGGTCTTCCTAATAAAATTGGAGCAGTTTGATCGCCATTTTTCATATCAATCACATAAAAATAAGCAGAAAAAACTAAATTATCAATTTGTACAAGAACATCCTCGACTACTCCCTTAGGATAGGCATTAGATCTATCAGCCAATTGAATTACAATACCAGTTTTATTCAGAGGTCCAAGATTTAAAGATTCATATATAGAATATGGCATGACATTGATAGAAGCTCCTAAATCTAACATGGCTTTCTCATATTTATTGTTACCTATCTTTACAAGGGATAGTAAATATTCCAGGATCTCTGTATTTCGTAGGGAGTTTTCGTTGAATTACTGCAGAAACACTCTCCCCAACTTTTACCTTTTCATATCCTTTAAGCTTTTGTTTCCTCTTTATTGTACACAATTCTTTTAAAAATTTAGCATAGCGAGGTACTTCTTTGATAGCATCTAAAAGTGGAATATTTATCTCACATTTATGAAAAGTCTCATATAACTCATTATTTTGTTCAATTTTTCTAGATTCTATTAAAGCTTGAGAAAAATGAGGTACTGGCTTATATCACAAAGAGGTAAAAACTTACAATTGGGTACCTCATCATCATTGGGGACGTTCGTGTCTGCAACGGTGCTTTTCTCTTCTTCTTGTTTTGACATTGCATGTGCTTCTTTTACTGGAATGTCAACCTCTTTACCGCTTCTCAAAACGATTGCACTTGCATTTTCTTTAGGATTTACTATCGTTTGAGATAGTAGTTTTTCAGAACTTTGTGCCTCTAGCTTATTAATTGTTGTAGCCATTTGGCTCATTTGATTGTCCAAGCTTTGAATGCTAGCCCTTGTCTCCTGTTGAAATTATAAATTATTAGTGGCAAGAGACTTAACAATATCTTCTAAAGACATACCAGAGTTAGAAGTTTGGTTTGGTTATTGTTTAGGATATGGCTACTTGTACTGTTGGTAAATTGGGCAATTTTGATTGGCATGATGATTTGTTTGTGGATTCCCATAGTTAAAATTGGGATGATCTCTCTATCCTGGATTGTAAGTGTTTGAATATGGATCGTACTTCCTTTACGGTTGTCAAGGGAAAGCACCTACCACATTCACTTGTTCATTGGACTCCTCTTGAAGAGTTGGACACATGTCAGTTGGATGTCCTGCTACTAAACAAATCCCACAAGCCTTTGTTGTTTGCATGTTACCTACAACCATTTGATGAACAAGAGACGTTAAACTAGAAATTTGTTGTTCCAGGAAAGAAATATTTACCTCGTTAGCATGCCTAGATGGAAGATCTAGCCTAGTGCCAAATTGTTGAGAATTTGCTGCCATATTTGCAATTAAATTTCTTGCGGCCTCAGGAGTTTTATCTACCAAAGCTCCTCCACTAGCAACATCTATCATGCTTTTATCAGTTGGTAGAAGGCCTTCGTAGAAGTACTGGATAAGTTGCTGCTCGCTAATTTGATGATGGGGGCAACTTGCACATAATTTTTTAAAACGTTCCCAATACTCGTAGAGAGACTCTGCATTGTGTTGCCTTACCCCATAAATTTATTTTCGGATATTGGCGCCCTTGAAGCGGGAAAGTACTTCTCCAAGAATAGTCTCTTCATTTCGTTCCATGTTACAATGCTCTCAGAGGGTAGATAATAGAGCCAATCCTTAGCCGAATCCTTTAAAGAAAACGAAAAGGCTCTTAATTTGATTTGCTCTTCGGATACCCCCGTAGGTTTCATAGTTGTGCATACCCCATGAAGCTCCTTTAGATGCTTGTGAGGATCTTCACCTGCAAGGCCATGAAAAGTGGGTAATAAATGTATTAGTCCAGATTTTAATTCATAACTAGTAGTAGCATCTAAAGTAGGAAATGTAATGCATAAAGGGTGTTGGTTCAAATCAGGGGATGCAAGTTCTTTCAAAGTTCTATTTGCAGCCATGACTTCCTCTTCTTCAGGATTAGATTTGCAAATTTAAAAATTTGGCGTGCTGTCGTAGGCACCCAAAAATAAAACCTTTACTCTTGAAATAATATGTAGTAGTGAGAGTAAGGATCGTTCCCACGAAGAGTAATTAGTTTGATCTTTATGCTATATGAAATAAGATGGGGGGGGGGGGAGAGAGTTTTTGGATCAAAGCAAATTAAAAAGAGCTAAAAACAATTAAAGTATTAAAATAATCAAAGAAAAAAATGTTGGTCTCAGTCAACATCCACCATTGGAATCTTAAAATTGATCATTGATGCAAACATAAATTATCATACTTTGAATATTCACCGTTGGAAGAATTTTCTCTCTCTCTTAGGCTTAGATAATTAGAAACAATCGATCTAATTAGCTTTAATTACTAAATAATCAAAGACAAGTGCTGAAGATTTAATCTAGTAATTTCTTAAAGAACGAAGAGATCGATGAAGCAAAACAACACAAGCACAGGCGGTTGCATTTAATTTTATCAAAAAAAATTTCTCCTAAGATCTAATAAAATAAAAAATTTCCTTAAATCTTGGTTGCTTCATAAATTAGAAAAAATCAATCAATTACGAATTTGATGTCTAATTTAGCAGTAGATCGAAATGGATAATAGACTAGTAGGCCTCCTAGTAATTAAACAAAACAATCATGAAAGTAAGTATAGAAAAACATTCAATACTCAAAGCATAAATCAAACATATAAAAATAATTTAGATATCACAAGTTTATTGATTCCAAGACTTTTTGTTTCCCTTCGACCAACAAGGCTTTTAGCTCCGCATGTTCATGAAAAACTTTAAAAAAAATATTGGAGAAGAAAAGAATTGTTGTGTGTTGTTCTCCCTTTCCTCCTAATCACTACCCCTTTTATACACTTAAAATTAGTTTTTTGAAGATCACAATATCTTCCCACAAATCCTCTAAGAGTTACAACAACCCAAACAATAAAATAAAATCTTTGAACAAGTTGGAAAATGGTTAATTAGGTCCACTTTTTGTGCACAGCATAGTTGACTCAACTTAAAGCCTGATTTGGTCCATGATGTAGACAGAATCTCGAAAAAATAAAAAAAAACAAAATTGTACCTCTATCACTTAGCTTTCCGAATCAATTTGGATCAGCTAAATTAGACTTCGGATGAGCAAGTTATGACCATTTTGCTACAATATATCAAAACTGTCCAGAATTGATAGTTAGCTCCATTTTGCATTTAGTGACTCCAATTGCATCCTAGATCAAAATATAAAAATAATGAGTATCTTTAGACATCAAAAAATCATAAAGGAGTATACATTAAGGAATAAAAATATGATATTTTATGTTCTCATCACCCTCATAGCATTCTTGCGACATGTTAAAATTGGACTTGATGCTCAACAATCTTGTAACAACCTCCAACGGTGAACGATCTTCACAACCAGGATATAATGGATTCCTTTTATTCTCCAGAAATTCCATGAACTTCGCAATATCGGTATTCGGTGCCTTCTCAGCTGCATCATGATTGTCTGGATCCAAACTAGGTCCCGTCGCATCAAAAATTATGTTCACCCACCCGTCGTCATAAGCAGTGTGGTCGTGGAATCCATACACGGCTCCACATAAGGCTCCGATGCTAAAGACACAAGTTCTCCGTGCGTGGTCCACTTGATAGTAATTCGGCGTGAAATCCTTCGAGTATAAATGATATGTGACTTCCACTTCTTGATGATATTTCAAGTTGCGACATCTCACACACGGACACTTAATTTTGGTACCATCCATGTACTGAGGGAACGCCTTGGCAAACTGCAGAAACTGCTATACACCCTCAATGAATTCATCTCGCACACCGCACATGTCATCAGGATGACGGTTGTATATCTACGAACGATGACGCATATAGTAATTCATATCCATTTCTAGATACTTCTGCAGCAAAAATGAATATACAATTACCTTCAAGTATATACTTATCGTTAAATACAGTACATGCACTGATACTCCTAGTCCTAGCATATATACTAATCGTTAAATATAGTACATGCACTGATACTCACTAGGGATTGAGTGATTGAGTGAGCTCGGGTCACTAGGGAGAGCAGTTCACAGTTTTCAGTGTGCATTATTTGGCAGTGATCAACTGAAGGAAGAGCAGTTTACAGCTCTGTGATATCTATCTTTCTCGACTTTCAAGTTTTCCTGTGCTGTCCAACTGAAGGTCATCAACAACCAGATATGGCTCCTGAGATGGTCACAACGGGAGTTGGTGCACAGACCAGGAGGAGATGGCTTATAGTATTCTAGGTAAACGCGGATCGACAAATAAAAGAGAGGAATCGATATTGACAAGTACAGGACAAATAGTTCCTTATGTGGAGACTCAAGCAATGCAAACATGAAGCCAGGTCAGTAGGGAGATGCAGTAGGGAAATACCAGCAAACCATTGAGTAATATCATCAATTACTCAGGGAAAAAGCAACACTTGGACATGAGGCAGGATGAGGCGGGCTCCAGCGATCTATGATACTCCAAGACGATAGATGGTACGCTACGCGTGGATAATCCTCAATGGAGAATACTACTACGATTGTCACGACCCGCACCCAGTATAGGGGTACAAGAGCGTGGGTACGTCCAGCCTACGCCGCAGCATCAGCGGTAGAACACTGTCTAGGTCAAGCACTATCTAAAAATCTCGCACTAGTATCCAACTCCATAAGGAGACACGGATAACACAATGTAATAAATGAATAACATACTCAATCACATAACTACAGTACGATAAGAAATCGAAGAAATAAAATGAAATACAACACAGGTCTAAAGTAAATAATCTAACCCAACATAATCCAAGTCTCAAAATAAGATTGCCGGAGACAAATCCGGTACCAAAAACTACTGAAGGAAACTAACTAGATATCTAGTGATTCCGGCTAAACCTCCCGAAATCACGACTGTACTACTAAGTCCAAGACTGCAGCTACTCACCCTGTGGTCCACAAGTGTCGGATACCAGTCCTCTAGGCATAGTTTGGAAAAATGTTTTCCAGTCAGGAAGGAGCAAAGTATATTTCTAAATAGCAGTTATATATCAATGATATATACTATATAGAAGTATATAGATAGAAATATACAAGATGCACGTATGTGTATGAGAAACATACAATAAGGAAATAATGGAAATACTGTAAGTAAATACAGGAAAAGGAACAATATGTCAATGAGCAAGAATACTATGACTAGGTGTGTAAGTACTAGCTTTAACATGTGATCGGCTTGGGAACTTGATCAGGCTGGTTACATGTGATTAGCTATAATTCATGTAAGATCAGGCTAACCACTGATTAGCTATGATGCATGTAGAGGTCAGGCTAATCACACGTAACAGCTATGAAGCATGTAAATGGTCAGGCCGCACCCGACGTGAGATGTGGGGTGAGCTATGATGCATGTAAAGTTGGGTATGATCACATATCTATACTAAAATACTCTCCACCCCCGACTGGTATAGTAGATCCAACCATGGTACGCTATGGCACGGGATTCCCTAGGGAGGTAGCAAATCTCCCCGGGAATCAGTGTCTGTACATATATAAGATAACGATGAAACAAGACTTGTACAAGCTACACCATGAACAAGGAATAACATCTCATGACGAGATCCGTATATACCAATCCGTGTAACCATCGTGTCAAGAGCATGGATATTTATACTAGATACAATGAACATAGGGGATATCATAAACAAGAAGCTAATCAGAGAATGTACTCGCCTTGGGTCCTTAGCTGGTAAAACCAATGTCCTGTCCCAGAGTATCGTCTGGAGGATCCAACAGTCCTATAAACATATAATAAACAATACAACGTTTGCATCAGATGCTATACTAAACACACAATCAAATACCTAACTCAAGGGCTATGCCAGGTATGACACTGGTCAATCTAGGGTCAGTGTGCGTCAAGTCGCACGGGCGTCGCGTCTGTGATTGCCGGGCAAGACAGACGATCAAAATGGTACTGGACTTGCCAATACGTCAGTGTACGTGTGGCAATCTGCTATCGGTTCACAGGGTCATAGGTCAGGTATAGTTACGGGATATCCGTATTTATACTCGGTCATTTAGTACATATTATACATATTTCTACTAACAATACATTAATGTTCATTTGGTACGAAAAATAACTATGTGTATTTATATATATTTTAAGTAAAATTGATACTATATGTTTAATTATAAAAATATTCACTAGGACACACTTTATACAAGATATATATATATATACCAAATACATTTACATTTATATATACAACCACCAAAGTTTTATATATATACTAAAGAATATATATATGTACTAAATATATATATATACAAATCTTAATACATATACCATAATTACGTATGTATGTACGTACATATATGCCAATATAAATTATATATACAACATTTATATATTTACCAAAATACGTTTTATCAAACATATACTATGTATATATATATATATATATATATATATATATATATATATATATATATATATATATATATATATATATATATATATATATATATATATATATATATATATATATATATATATATATATATATACCACATAAATATACTTTTATACCAAAAATACATAAATATATATATGTATATACCAAAAATACGTATTAATATACGTACTAAAATATATATTAATACTAATACATAGAATACAAATATATACCCAAATTAGAGAATATACGATATATATATATATATATATATATATATATATATATACACACGTATATACTAATAGATACCCCTATACATTACATATACTATATATATATGTATACATGTAAACCAATACATACATATATACCTACATACGTACACGAGGGGGATCATACCTGCGTGCGACGACGGCGAAGACGTCGACGACGAGCTGCTGATGATGGTGGACGAGCCGCTCGATATGGGGGTGGTGACGGCTCGGGGAAGTCGGAGAAGAGGCTGGAGAAGGGAATGCAGGCAGTTCTGATGGTGGTCGTCCACTACTAGAAAAAGCGCTATTAGCGACGTATTTTAGCGACGTCAAAATAAACGTCGCTAATAATATATAATTAGCGACTCCTTATAAAAACGTCGCTAGGCGTCGCTAAATGGCGACATTTAGCGACGTTTAGCGACTTTTATTAAGATTTTAAAAGTTAAGTCGCTATAAGTTAAATAAAGGTCGCTAAACGTCGCTAATATGTCTAATTTAGCGACGTTTAGCGACGTATATAGCGACCTTTTTATTAAAAATATTTAGCAACGTGTTTAGCGACGTCAATGACGTCGCTAAAATTTAAGTTAGCGACGTTTTACTTGGACGTCGCTAAACGTCGCTAAAATTTGGTTAATTAGGGCTCGGTTTCATTTTTCCCCATCTGCTGAAAATTCGAAAAGAGAAAAACTCCCCCCCCCTCCCCCGCGCTCCGTCGACCGGCTCTCCACCCTATTCCGGTAAACCCTACTCTCTCTCTCTCTCTCTCTCTCTCTCTCTCTCACAGGACACATGTGACATTGACACAAACACTACACACACAGACACTGACACAGACACAGACACGGCACACACACACACTGACACAGACACTGATGAGGACCTAGGGTTAGGGTTAGGGTTAGGTTTGTTGACATGGGGTTAGGGTTAGGGTTAGGGCCGACTGGCCCAAGTCTACGAGAGAGGTAACAGCAGCAGTGAGCACTGCTTACTAGCTTTGATTATCAAATAAAATAAATTGATTATCAATTCGGTTCTGTTTCGGTTATAGATAATTTATTTCAGCTTTGGGTTTTTAAAATTTTTACTTATTCGATTTTTATTATTTCGGTGTTGAAACCGAATAACCCGAACGCCCACCCCTAGCTAGACCTGACAATTGGACCGGGATGACCAGCCCGGCACGAATCCGGCCCGCAAAACCCTGTCCGAATTATCGTGGGCTCGGCCCGGCCCGACCCAATATATAGGGACGTGTCGGACCTCATATCTCGGCCCATAAGAGAGGTCCGGCCCCGAAGCCCAGGCTCGTTCCGACCCAAGGCACAGCTCGGCCCGGCCCGACACGCTGCTGCTTGCTAGCCTGATCGACAACCTGGTTTATACTATTTGATGTATTATACACATCCATGTATTACATAGTCCTACGCCAATCTATGGGATTTGGTATGCATACAATCTGCCAAGTTCTTGTATATAGATTGAAACAAATGGATTGTGAATCTCCAAGACAAATATGAAGCAAGAACTTGCAGTGTGTTATTTTTTTGTGCTATGTTTACATATCCCAAAGTAGAGAAGTTCATCCGAGAGAGCATACCATCTGTGTTGTTTCTCCCGGAAACAAATGCGCTCCCAACCATCTCCTATGCACATTCAACCCTACACTTCATAATTTAAAAATAAAATGTTAGTTGTTCTTCAATCTCTACTTTGAAGTCCTTGTAGGGTTCACGGAATCCCAAGTTCGATCCGGTCCGGCTCGGTCCAGTCTGAAACTCACTGTGCCGTGGGTCACGTGTCGAACTGGACTTAGATTTTTACCCTTAGGTCCGGTCTCGGCCCACTCGACAGCTCTACTCCTAGCTATGGCATATTTTCATAGAGCAATAGCCCGTGTACTTGGAAAACTTTTGATGCAAAAATTGTTCAAGCACCAGGTGCCTTAGTGCAATGCCATGACTGCTTTTCCCATAACGGACACTGACCTAGGAGTGTGGTTGGGGGCAGCTGCAGTTCTATAGTATGACACACTATTTGTAGTGTTGACTGCACACTTATAGTGCAGTTCATAGTACTATGGGGTTGGGGGCAGCTGCAGTTTTGATAAATGAAAATATGTATTATATCAGTTATGATTTTTATAGTACGGTTAATTTTGCATGTAATGATTTATATGATAGCTTATGTCAATTTTGCAGAAGTTTCTAGAAATGGATATGAATTACTATCTGCGTCATCGTTCGTGGATGTACAACCGTCATCCTGATGACATGTACGGTGTGCGGGATGAATTCATTGAGGGTGTACAGCAGTTCCTGCAGTTCGCAAAGGCGTTCCCTCAATACATGGACGGTACCAAAATTAAGTGTCCGTGTGTGAGATGTCGCAACAGGAAATATCATCCTGAAGTGGAAGTTACATATCATTTATACTCGAAGGGCTTTACGCCGAATTACTATCAGTGGACCGCGCACGGAGAACTTGTATCTCTAGCATCGGAGTCGGAGCCCTATGTGGAGCCGTATATGGATGTCCAAGACCACGATGCTTACGACGACGGGTTGGTGAACATGGTTTATGATGCTGCGGGGCCTAGTTTCAATCCTGACAATTATGATGCGGCGGGACCTAGTTTCAATCCCGACAATTATGATGCAGCTGAGGAGGCACCGAATGCCGATGCTGCAAAGTTTATGGAGTTGCTTGAGAATGCAAGGACTCCACTATATCCTGGTTGTGAGGATCATTCACCGTTGGAGGTGGTTACAAGATTATTGAGCATCAAGTCCGATTTTAACATGTCGCAAGAATGCTATAATCGAGTGCTCGATTTGATTATAGAGATCTTGCCCGAGGGTGCAAAGTTGCCTAAAGACTTCTATCGATCTAAGAGGATGGTGAGATCGCTTTGGATGGGATACGAGAAAATCGATGCATGTCGCAACGGGTGCATGTTGTACTACAAAGACGACAAGGATGAAGATGCGTGCAGATTCTGTGGTGCTGATCGCTACAAGGCCACTGTTAGAGGAAAGTCTGTCGGTGCAAGGAAGCCTACCGATTCGATGCACTACTTGCCTTTGACGCCGCGGTTGCAGCGGTTGTTCATGGTTAAGGAGACTGCAGAAAACATGAGTTGGCACAGGCGAAAACAGATCGAAGGAGTATTGGATCATCCATCCGATGGAGAAGCATGGAAGCACTTTGATCGAGAGTATCCATATTTTGCCGAGGAAGCGCGTAATGTCAGATTGGGGCTCTGCTCTGACGGTTTTACCCCATTCGGACTTTCGGGCTCCCAGTATTCGTGTTGGCCTGTGATCGTCACTCCGTACAATCTACCGCCTTGGATGTGCATGAAGACTCCGTATATGTTCCTAACCGTTATTATCCCGGGTCCGAACAATCCGAAGAGGAACATCGATGTGTATTTACAGCCTTTGATAGATGAGTTGAATCAGCTGTGGGAAGTCGGTGCCAACACGTACGATGTTTCTAGAAAGCAGAATTTTCAGATGAGGGCAGCACTTATGTGGACCATCAACGACTTTCCGGCCTATGGAATGTTATCGGGATGGAGCACCCATGGTCGTCTCTCATGTCCGTATTGCATGGACCGTTCTCAGGCTTTCCGTTTGAAACACGGAGGCAAACCGTGCTTCTTCGATTGTCATCGACAATTTTTGCCGAACGATCATCCGTACCGGAGGAATCGGAATGCTTTTCGTGCGGGAGTTGTGGAGAAGGCCAATCCACCGCCAAGGTGGCCCGGATGCACGATATGGGAAGAGGTAAAAGATTTACCAAGTGCTATCCAAGAGCCTGCTAAGGGGTACAAGTGTGACGGATTTGGTCGCACCCATAACTGGACGAAGAGGAGTATATTCTGGGATCTGCCATATTGGAGCACCAATCTGATCAGACATAACCTTGATGTCATGCATATCGAGAAGAATGTGTTTGATAACATAATTAATACTGTAATGGATGTAAAGGGGAAGACGAAAGATAATCCGAAGGCGAGGTTGGACTTAGAAGACATATGTAGACGTCCTGCATTGCATTTGATAGAGGAGGGGAATGGAAAGTTAAAGCAACCTAAGTCAGTTTTCTCACTGGATAAAGAGGATAAAGGTAGACTTTGTAGGTGGATTCAGGGTCTAAAGTTTCCAGACGGGTACGTGTCAAACTTGAAAAGATGCGTCGACCTCAAGGAGAACAAACTAGTAGGTATGAAGAGCCACGATTGTCGCGTATTCATGGAGAGGTTAATTCCGATTGCATTTCGGGAATTCTTACCGCAGGTCGTTTGGGACCCATTGACAGAGCTGAGCATATTCTTCAGAGATCTTTGTTGTACTAAGTTGCTCGTCGATCGTCTAGAAAAGCAAGAGAGGGACATTGCGGTAACACTATGTAAGCTCGAGAAGGTGTTTCCTCCTGGATTCTTCGACTCTATGGAGCATTTGCCAATTCATCTTTCCTATGAGGCACGTGTTGGCGGTCCTGTCGGTTATCGGTGGATGTACCCCTTCGAGCGCCATCTGAATCACCTAAAGAGAAAGGTGAAAAATAAGGCACGGGTTGAAGGCTCTATTTGTGAAGCTTATGTTCTCGAGGAGATTACAAACTTTTGCTCGACGTATTTCAATCCGCATGTTGCTACTAATAGGACGAAAGCTCCCAGAAACGACGACACATATCAGGAATCTAATGATGCAATACTCAAAGTATTCAATGCATCCGGAAAGCCCTCGGGAAAAATGAAGAAGAGATATTTGAATGACGATGAGCTAAGGGCTGCTCAATTGTATATATTACTCAATTGCGACGAGGATAAAGTGGAGAAGCTAGAGGGGTAAGTAATTAACGTCCACGTTTACATCATCTCAATGTAATAGTATAAGATACTATTATGCTACTAATCAGCAGTTGCTTCATTGTTTTTCAGCACATATAATGATGAGTTGAGGTCGGTTAGGCCCTACATAACAGACGAAGAAGTAGAACAAGATATGAGATGCCATTTTCCTTCTTGGTTGAGCGCATATGTAAGATGCTTGGTAATTACTTTTTATTTCTGCACTTGCAAAACAAATAACTTACTATCGCTACTTTGGTATTTAGGTCGATCGTCTAATATCACCTGAGACTGAATCTATTAGGACTCTAGCCAAGGGACCAATTACTGCCGTAAAAATATGGCCAAGTTTCTGTGTGAATGGGTTCAGGTTCAAGTCAACAAATGCTCCTATTAGAGACAGCTTTCTGGATCTTGATTCCACGAAAAACAGTGGTTTGTGTATCAAATCTTCAAACTACAAAGACGTCAATCCGGGCAATAATTTTTTTGGCATCTTACGAGAGATTGTGGAGTTGACATATAATTATGGCCCAGAACCTGCTAATATCGTGCTATTCAGGTGTGAATGGTTCGATCCGATTCAAGATCAAGGTTGGAAAATTGACAAGCATGGCCTTGTGGATATAAACTACAAGCGTAGATATCAAGGCTACGAACCATTTGTCCTATCAAGTCAGGCTCAGCTCGTGTACTTCGCAACTTATCCTAGACGGGGGACAGCGAGGTCGGATTGGTGGGCAGTATGCAAGACTAAAGCTAGAAATACCTTTGACATTGACGAAATAGCTTATCAGGAGGACGATCTACCTCTTGTAACAAATATTGTAGATGTGGACTCAACGGAAGTTACTCATTACACGAGTAATAATGTAGAAGATGTAGAATTATCCGGAGAGGACGACGAAGTAGATGAAAGTGAAGACGAGGAAGAGGAAGAGCAGGACGAGGAAGGCGAACAAGATGAATTTTATGAAGATGATTGAAAATATAAAATATTCCATGTAGAATGTAACTATATTTGGACTATAAATATTGCATATAGAAGTAGATGTTGACATTAACGAATATATGTATTATATTTTGACTGTATAATACTTTGAGATATGTATCACATTCCGACTGTAGAATGTAGTATATATTTGTGTTTCTCTATATTCATCATATGTTGTTATCAGATATGACAGGACGACGCGGAGGATTCGGCAGGTCCCGAGGTAGACAGAGTGCCACTCCGGTACTGCCTACTGTTGGTTCCGGATCATCGTCGCCCAGTACTCTAGTATATCGAGCAGCCACATCTCCGACTGCGACGACGTTGCGTGGCATCACTCCTGGGACGAGTAGTTCCAGGCGTGATAGTACTCCCTCGTCCAGCGTTCCTCCTGCTGACGGAAGCATGGAGACAGATGAGCATGTAGAGGAGGTCGTGTCGACGTTGTCCCAGCATCAGCAAGATCCTCCATGCGCACCACCGGAGGAGACGAGGACAGAGATTTGGGCCGACGGTACAAAGTAAGTCAATTAGATGGTTTAATATATATTTGTGTTTCTCTTTATTCATCGTATATTGACTTTTTCAGTAATCTAAATTATTATTTCTGTATAGATATCGTCCATCGTCGGTTCAGAGACGCCTGGGCCAATTTCTGAGAAACAACTACGGTGGCCCTTGGATCAACTATTCGGAGGCTCCGGAGGAGAGGAAGGCGTTCTGGTTTGCGCACTTCCAGGTAAAAATATATTAAATAAATCCTCTAATTTATGCATATTCGTGATGCTAACTTAATGAATTATTTATTGTAGCAAACGTATTTTTATCCTCCGCACCGGGCCGAGTTGATCGAGCGGCTCTTTCCTACCGTTGCCGCCAAGCTTATCCGAGATGCTCTGGATGACCAGAAGGCTCGTGATCGTGCTGGAAAACCGATCCAAGGTTGGATCACGCCTGAGCAGTGGACTGCGATGAGGGCTAGATTCGACGATCCGAGCTACAAGGAAAGGTCTAAGAAGGCCAAGGCGGCTAGGCAGAATGCTGCCAAGTGGTGTGGTGGCTCGATTCCGATGACGGAACATTTCCGTCGTTTGGTATGTTTTTTCTTTTAAAATATATTATTTTAATATAAGTACCATAAAATGGTACTTGGAATAAATATTTAAGTTTAGTAATAAAAAATATATTTTTAACAGGTACAGAGGGGTGAGGATGCGAACATGGTGACCGTCTTCTTGGCCACCCATCGCAAGGACGGAAATCTCATTGATGAGAGGGCCTCACAGACCTATGTAAGTATTACTTTACTTTGTGTTTATTTTAATATAACTTAGGCAATTATTGAGTTTCCAAACCTTTTCTAGGCCGAGTATCTTAGGCTTCGTGAGCGGGCGACTGCTAGTGCACCTACACCTGGAGAGGCTGGTGCTTCGTCGCAGCCCGGTCCATCTCCGTCGGCGGACGACCTGTGGGTGACCGCAGCTGGTGGTCTCCAGAGGGGTACGTACTACGGTACGGGCTCCTATGGCGCCCTGGTTGCGACGCAGTCATCTAGGGCCTCCCCGACAGCTGTGCATTCCACACACCCCTCGCAGTCGCAGCCCTCGCAGTCGTCGGCCAGAGTCCAGGAGGCCGTCCAGGAGGCCGTTGACCGTCAGATTGCGTCTCTCCGTGACGACTTGCTGCGAAGTATGGAGGACCAGTCCCGGTCCTAGCCGCAGGCGGACGATCCGATGCTTATCGCACGATTGGATATGCTCGACCGCAGCATGACGGAGCTACGAGAATTGACAAATGATATTAGAGCCTCCAATGATCGCAACATCATGGAGCTGCAGGCGTCACAGCTATCGATGGGCGAGAAGCTGACGAGGATGCATGCGTCACAGCTATCGATGGGCGAGAACCTGACGAGGATGCAGGATTCAATGGGTGATAGCAGTACGAGGTTGTTATCTACCCTGGATTCTTACAACCAGCGACTCGCAGATTTGGAGCGGGCACGGCCGCCACCGACGTCACTGCCTTCTCCATCGACATCGGTGTCGATTCCACGGGACGAGTATGAGGAGTTGTTATCCTTGAAGCGCGCCGCTGGTCAGCCTCCTGCAGATCCGTAGTAGTCTAGTTATTATTATTATTATTTATGAATTATTGGTACTTCAACAATAGACATGATGTATGATGCTTCTTGTATTGATACTTTTAGTTAATTTAATTGGATTATATAGTTATCCACATTTAATTGGATTGATACTTCTTGTGGTCTTTAATTTAATTGGATAATATAGTTAAATCATGTTGGTGTGTATGATGAAGATGATGTAAAACTGCAGGGAATCACAATGTTTGATTATGGGAATTTTTTTTATTTTTTTTTAAAAATTAGCGACGTTATTAGCGACGTTTAGCGACGTTTAGCGACGTTAAATTACGTCGCTAATTACGTCGCTAATTAGCGACACCGTAAAACGTCGCTAATAACGTCGCTAATGACGTCGCTAAACGTCGCCAATTGCTGACATGGCAGTATAGCCAGGTCATTAAAGACGTCGGTGTAACGTCGCGATAGATGTCGCTAATCAGCGACGTTTAGCGACTTTTCTAAACGTCGCTTTTTAGTGACTTGGCGTCGCAAAACGTCGCTAAATTTAGCGACACATTAAAGTCGCTAAAAAACGTCGGTATAGCGACGTTTAGCGACGTTTTTTGTATTAGCGACTTGGTATTTTCCGACTTCTTTAAAACGTCGCTAATTACGTCGCTAAACCTAATTAGCGACGATTTTTGGTTATTTAGCGACGTTTTTAGACGTCGCTAATTTGACTTTTTCTGGTAGTGGTCGAGAGGAAGTTGGCCGGGGTCGTCTGCCGTAGACAGGCCAGTCTGGGTGAGCGGGAGGAGCTGATCGGCCACGGCACAGGCAGAGCTGCACTCCGGAGGGGCTGGTCTGATGGATGGAGTCTAGACCGGTGGCTCGACGACGAGCTGCTGATGAGGATGGTGGTGCGGGAAACTGGGGCAGTGGACGGAGAGATGCTGGAGGGAGGCCGAAGCTCGGGGACGGGGACCGGAGCTTGGCCTGACGGGGGTGCACAGTTGGTGGGCTCGGGAAGATGTCGTGTGGTGGTGGACTCCGTCAAGACGAGGCGGCGGAGCTTGAATAGTGGCCAGGGTCGGCTGGAGCTAGCATAGCGGCGGTCGGAGTATAGGCCGGAGCGGCGCTGCTGTGGAGTCACCACGGGGGTCGACGGTCGAAGTCGGGAGGACATGATGGCACTGGTGATGGTGATGATGGTGGAGCTCCGGGTTGATCTCCGACAGGTCGGGCTGGAGTGGGGAGTTCGGTCGGAGTCGAAGGGAGCTAGGAGGGAGGCCGGGACTGCAGGCCGGAGCTGGGCTCGGCCGGCCGGGGTGATCAGTGCAGGTGAGGGTGATGATCCCCCCCCCTCCTTTGTAAATTCAAAAAAACAAAAAGGAAAGAAGAAGAAGAAAGAAGAAGAAGAAAAAAAATGAAGAAGAAAGGAAGAAAGAAAATACGGAGGCTACGGTTTGTGAGGAGGTGGGGGATTCCCTAGATTTTTGGGGATTAGGGCTTGGTGATAGGACATTAAATAGGAAGATAGTGAGGGAAATGAATGGTGATGATGAGCCCAATTTTGAATGGGTGGCTCAGATCTGACATGAGGGATTTTTATTCATGTAGGAATGAGGGTTGACTAGTCCAATGTTTGGGGCTCTCCATTTAGTTGAACCAATGGGGTATTGACACCTAATGCAAATTTGTAATTTAGCCCCCCTTAAATTTGGTTATTTGTACAAACGCATAAAATGATAAAAATTGGGTGGACGATTCGGTGTTTGGCATTTTGTAGAGTGAGGGGGCATTGTGTGCTTGGTATGGGCTCAATTAGCAGGGTACTGGAATTAAATCGAGATTAACGGGATCAGACAAAATGGTATCCTCAAATTAATTAGGAATAAATGCAAGCTGTGTTCTAAAATTAATTAGGAGTACATGGGACCAAAATCAGGTCGGGTCACCAATACCATTAATGAAGAAGACTCAGAACAGAATATTACCCTAATTTGGGTCGTACAAAAAATAGTTCAAGATTGCTTCCAATTTCGATTGGAACGCACAACGATACATAGTCAAAATTTATTTAGAATTTAAATAAACGTCCGCGACGATTTTTGTGCGGCTAAAATAAAGCACAAGAGAGCATAATTATGAGTTACAAAAAGACAGAATGGAAGGCGGGCATGTCTAGGGCAGGGTTGTGAAATTTGTTGGAAGGCAAAAGCCAGGGTAGCGCTCCAAATATCGAAGCAACGGCAGCGCGCAACAATTAATTAAATTACGGTAATTAATTACTATCTCAATAATTAAATCCTAAATAATGCAATTTAACACGTAATCCTATAATTCGGACAGGGGTTCGTCTAATGGCTTCTAGGTCGAGTCTACCAGCTCAAACATTAATGAACACTGTAAATAATAATATATATAATTACACATCTCACGAAATTATTTAATTTAAATACACCTATCGAGAAATCATTTAATATAAATACTATAATATTAATAATATATAAAAAGTCAAAAATACTCCTATTTTTAGAATGTGGCAGTGACAAGTCTACCCTCCTTAAAAGAATTTCGTCCTCGAAATTTAAAGTCCTCATAGTAGTGTTTATTCATTATATTATTTTTTTAATTTTTTTTCATCAACGGTTAAATTCACCAACCCACATAATCCTGAAATAATCAACCTTGTCAATTCACAATCTTCAAAAATTCTGAATTTATTGTATTCCTGAAAAATCCTCGAAACAAAATCAGTCTCCATTTTTCTCATAATTTCCTCCGATTTTTTTTTAAGTTAATAATTCAATACTCAAAATTTAATATCTACTCCTCAAATTTAATTTCAATCCATGCATTGAATCTCGTCCCAAAAAGTCTGAATCCAAACAATAATCCATCAATGATCTGATTATTCGGTTTCCTTTTTCCTCAAAATACTCGACAATGCGACACTTATAGATCCTTCAATTTGCAACGTCCACAATATAAAATTTTAAAATTCATAACTTGCGGTCAAATAAATATAATGACAATCTCCTAAATTTTCTCAAGTTTTATAACAAATTCTATCATATCATAACCTTCCTAAAATTAATAAATCCTCAATTTTGCCATGTTAATTTTTTAACTCTCCACTTAAGTTAATTTTTATCCTCGAGTTTCAATCATCCTCAATCTTCATAAAATCAATGATCCATCAATTCTGTTATATTAACTCCTTAACTCTTTATGCTTATCTTCCAAAATTTTAATCATCTTGTCACTTTTGTCAAGTCATAACCTCTTCATAGATCTTTGTTATGGTCAAAATCCCAATGATCATGGTCTAAGAAAAATTTACCTAAAGTCATACAACCTGAAATCAAAAAATGTACGGTCATGTGTCTTTTGTCATGGTACTGTAGCCTCTGTCAGGGTGTGCTACTCATTACATTCTAACAAGAAAATCATGCATACGAACTACAGTACTAGGGAAATCAATCAATCAGAGACGGAAAAAAGGAACATTAGGAAAGAAAAGAAAGAACCTGCTAACACAATCATAGGTCAATGATGCATGTAAAGTTTGATACCTCTATCTCTTTAGTACCATACTCTTTGTCAGTTCCCGTTCCTACTATAATTGCTCATATTAGTTGTTCTTATCACTCAAGTGCACACCAAGTGTAACACACCATACTAAGTACTGCTCTCTCTAATACAACTCTAGATGGACACCCAAGTCAGTCTGCGGTGTCATCTCAATCATGCTCAAGTCAACAGATCCTTACACATGTATATCATCTACTCATACACTAATATATATATTATCCACCATAAAAATTTTATTCTTATAATAAAATCATCAAAATTTAACTCCTTGAACAATTTAAAATAAAATGCATATACTTCCTCAATAGTCAAATACTCAATATCGAAATCAAATTTTTATCACTCCTAAAATCTTTATAGCCTTGACCATGTTTATTGAATCAAAATTTGAACCCTCAAAAATTTAATGACATACTCTCAACTCCTCAATAATTCTCAAAATTAAAATTTATTTCCACTCTCTAATTTATAAATCCATAAATATACATATAAGTGCTCACGGTCTCTAATACTCGAGGTGCACTCAATACATCTATTGTCTACAACTGTGTACTAACATTGTACTGCCCGAATCACTTGCACTATTACCTCCAAATGATCAAAGTTATCATCACATGTATTTTCTTCCATGATTTTCCAATCTATATCAACTAGTATATCATCTAATTATCATCACGCAAAGTGCTTACTGTTATTATCATCATTCTCGACTAATCCTCGATATAGAATCATTAGTACCCTTGGTATGATATTGCTAGCTTCATTATTGGATCATCTCATCAAACTTATTAGAACTCATGATTATCTGTACCTTCTATAACACTCATGTTTCTTTATTCTCATGGACAAGTATATGGTTCCTCATCTTGATTGTTGTATAGGTATTTCCCTGTAATCTTTTACAGCCTGTTAAACTAATCTGTGATACGCTTCACCACTTTTATTACCAATTTCGATATTTCTCTACTCATGATACCTCATTATAACTCTTCATGCATATTTTTCTTTACTTTTAATACACCCGACATCAATCAACAAATTGAACATCATGTTCCATTAATCCTTAACACAATTCCTGGATACTTAATTGTTCACGTAGATCATCCAATTGCATAATCATGATCATCCAGGACGGGTTTGTTGGCTCTGATACTAACTCTTGGAACTATCACTGATACTCTATACTCTCCTTTACATTCAGTACTATAATGACATATATCCTAGAACCATTGTTACAAGGTACTATTCTAAGGCTAACTCTAGATTAAGGCCTACTGCTCACATGTCCAACTAGGAAACACTTACAACTTACTAGCAACACTCAGTCAATACTAATACTCAAGACACAGACATAATTACAAGTCACTAATTATCATACTTAACAAGGAATCCTCAAGGAATAGGAGCTCAAAAAGACTGGATTGAGGACTGAAGGTGTTTCTACTGCTAGCAACAAAAGAACGATGGAATAAAGTCTTGTATAACAGAAATAGATAAGTGTTGAGATGACACTTTAAGAACCAATTTTAAGACACAACCTGATAATCATACATGTCGGTCAGAAATTATGACGCTGAGAATCCTCGCCATGCCAGTAAGCATAGGTGCGATAAACGACAGGTTCCATAACTAAAGTACGCAACCCTATAATCATGTTATCTAGAATCTTCGCCACACCAACCGGTACGGCTGCGATAAACTCTAGGTTCCATAACCAAAGTAGACGTTTCACCTTTCTCACTGTTCTCATCAATATATGTCATCGGATGATATCGTAAAGTTTAGTCCGTAAAATTTATCTCGTTAAGAAATCAACTTAACCATAACACCAAGAATTTAAATTTAACAACTGGTCAACAAGAATCAAACCCAATATCAACGAGTGAGGACGGACGGAAACAAGGGAGAAGGATTTAAATTGGAAATTATAATAAGATTCTCAATGAGTCGTCTCAGGAATCTCTCAAGAATTTTGTGATTGAGTATCCTCTCTCATCCTAGTATCCTATGTCCTATATTCTATAGCAGGCACGCAGTAGTACAACTATGACATCGTACTACTACGACATCGTACAACTTGCGAAGCTGACCTGCATGGGCCACCACTAAAAACGTGTCACGTTCTGCACCCGGTATAGGGGTACGAGAGCGTGGGTACGTCCAGCCTATGCCGCAGCATCGGCAGTAGAACGCTGTCTAGGTCAAGCACTATCTAAAAATCTCGCACTAGTATCCAACTCCATAAGGAGACACGGATAACACAATGTAATAAATGAATAACATACTCAATCACATAACTATAGCACGATAAGAAATCAAAGAAATAAAATGAAATACAACACAAGTCTAAAGTAAATAATCTAACTCAACATAATCCAAGTCTCAAAATAAGATTGCCGGAGACAAATCCGTTACCAAAAACTACTGAAGGAAACTAACTAGATATCTAGTGATTCCGGCTAAACCTCCCGGAATCACGACTGTACTACTAAGTCCAAGACTGCAGCTACTCACCCTGTGGTCCACAAGTGTCGAATACCAGTCCTCTAAGCATAGTCTGGAAAAATGTTTTCCAGTTAGGAAGGAGCAAAGTATATTTCTAAATAGCAGTTATATATCAATGATATAAACTATGTAGCAGTATATAGATGAAAATATATAAGATGCACGTATGTGTATAAGAAATATACAATAAGAAAATAATGGAAATACTGTAAGTAAATATAGGAAAAGGAACAATATGTCAATGAACAAGAATACTATGACTAAATGTGTGAGTACTAGCTTTAACATGTGATCGGCTTGGGAACTTGATCAGGCTGGTTACATGTGATTAGCTATGATTCATGTAAGGTCAGGCTAGCCGCTGGTTAGCTATGATGCATGTAGAGGTCAGGCTAATCACACGTAACAGCTATGAAGCATGTAAATGGTCAGGCCGCACCCGACGTGAGATGTGGAGTGAGCTATGATGCATGTAAAGTTGGGTATGATCACATATCTATACTAAAATACTCTCCACCCCGACTGGTATAGTAGATCCAACCATGGTACGCTATGGCACGGGATTCCCTAGGGAGGTAGCAAATCTCCCCGGGAATCAGTGTCTGTACATGTACAAGATAACGATGAAACAAGACTTGTACAAGCTACACCATGAACAAGGAATAACATCTCATGACGAGATCCATATATACCAATCCGTGTAACCATCGTGTCAAGAGCATGGATATTTACACTAGATACAATGAACATAGGGGATATCATAAACAAGAAGCTAATCAGAGAATGTACTCGCCTTGGGTCCTTAGCTGGTAAAACCAATGTCCTGTCCCAGAGTATCGTCTGGAGGACCCAACAGTCCTATAAACATATAATAAATAATACAACGTTTGCATCAGATGCTATACTAAACACACTATCAAATACCTAACTCAGGGGCTATGCCAGGTATGGCACTGGTCAATCTAGGGTCAGTGTGCGTCAAGTCACACGGGCGTCGCGTCTGTGATTGCCGGGCAAGACAGACGATCAAAATGGTACGTGACTTGCCAATACGTCAGTGTACGTGTGGCAATCTGCTAGCGGTTCACAGGGTCATAGGTCAGGTATAGTTACGGGATATCCGTATTTACACTCGGTCATCTAGTACATATTATACATATTTCTACTAACAATACATTAATGTTCATTTGGTACGAAAAATAACTATGTGTATTTATATATATTTTAAGTAAAATTGATACTATATGTTTAATTATAAAAATATCCACTAGGACATACTTTATACAAGATATATATATATATATATATATATATATATATATATATATATATATATATATATATATATATATATATATATATATACCAAATACATTTACATTTATATATACAACCACCAAAGTTTTATATATATACTAAAGAATATATATATATATATGTACTAAATATATATATATACAAATCTTAATACATATACCATAATTACGTATGTATGTACGTACATATATGCCAATATAAATTATATATACTACATTTATATATTTACCAAAATACGTTTTATCAAACATATACTATATATATATATATATATATATATATATATATATATATATATATATATATATATATATATATATATATATATATATATATATATATATATATATATATATATATATACACATTTATATACCACATAAATATACTTTTATACCAAAAATACATAAATATATATATATATATATATATATATATATATATATATATATATATATATATATATATATAGATATATATATACCAAAAATATGTATTAATATACGTACTAAAATATATATTAATACTAATACATAGAATACAAATATATACCCAAATTAGAGAATATACGATATATATATATATATATATATATATATATATATATATATATATATATATATATATATATATATATATATATATATATATACATATATATATATATATACATATATATATATATACACGTATATGAATTTGTATATACTAATAGATACCCCTATACATTACATATACTATATATATATGTATACATGCAAACCAATACATACATATATACCTACATACGTACACGAGGGGGATCGTACCTGCGTGCGACGACGACAAAGACGTCGACGACGAGCTGCTAATGATGGTGGACGAGCCGTTCGATATGGGGGTGGTGACGGCTCGGGGAAGTCGGAGAAGAGGCTGGAGAAGGGAATGCAGGCAGTTCTGATGGTGGTCGTGGAGAGGAAGTTGGCTGGGGTCGTCTGCCAAAGACAGGCCAGTCTGGGTGAGTGGGAGGAGCTGATCGGCCACGACACAGACAGAGATGCACTCCGGAGGGGCTGGTCTGATGGATGGAGTCTAGACCGGTGGCTCGACGACGAGCTATTGATGAGGATGGTGGTGCGAGAAACTGGGGCAGTGGACGGAGAGATGCTGTAGGGAGGCCGGAGCTCGGGGACGGGGACCGGAGCTTGGCCTGACGAGGGTGCACAGTTGGTGGGCTCGGGAAGATGTCATGTGGTAGTGGACTCCGTCGAGACGAGGCGGCAGAGCTTGAACAGTGGCCAGGGTAGGTTGGAGCTAGCACAGCGGCGGTCGGAGTATAGGCCGGAGCGGCGCTGCTGTGGAGTCACCACTGGGGTCGACGGCCGGAGTCGGGAGGACATGATGGCACTGGTGATGGTGGAGCTCCGGGTTGATCTCCGGCAGGTCGGGCTGGAGTGGGGAGTTCGGCCGAAGTCAAAGGGAGCTAGGAGGGAGGCCGGGACTGCAGGCCGGAGCTGGGCTCGGTCGGCCGGGGTGATCAGTGCAGGTGAGGGTGATGATCCCCCCTCCTTTGTAAATTCAAAAAAAACAAAAAGGGAAGAAGAAGAAGAAAGAAGAAGAAGAAGAAAAATGAAGAAGAAAGGAAGAAAGAAAATATGGAGGCTATGGTTTTTGAGGTGGTGGGGGATTCCCTAGAATTTTGGGGCTTAGGGCTTGGTGATAGGACATTAAATAGGGAGAGAGTGAGGAAAATGAATGGTGATGATGAGCCCCATTTTGAATGGGTGGCTCAGATCTGACATGAGGGATTTTTATTCATGTAGGAATGAGGGTTGACTAGTCCAATGTTTGGGGCTCTCCATTTAGTTGAACCAATGGGGTGTTGACACCTAATACAAATTTGTAATTTAGCCCCCCTTAAATTTGGGTATTTGCACACACGGATAAAATGATGAAAATTGGGTGGGCGATTCGGTGTTTGGTATTTTGCAGAGTGAGGGGTGTTGTGTGCTTGGTATGGGCTCAATTAGCAGGATAATGGAATTAAACCGAGATTAACGGGATCAGACAAAATGGTATCCTCAAATTAATTAGGAATAAATGCAAGCTGTGTTCTAAAATTAATTAGGAGTACATGGGACCAAAATCAGGTCGGGTCACCAATACCATTAATGAAGAAGACTCAGAACAGAATATTACCCTAATTTGGGTTGCACGAAAAATAGGTCAAGATTGCTTCCAATTTCGATTGGAACGCACAACGATACATAGTCAGAATTTATATAGAATTTAAATAAACGTCCGCGACAATTTTTGTGCGGCTAAAATAAAGCACAAGAGAGCATAATTATGAGTTACAAAAAGACAGAATGGAAGGCGGGCATGTCTAAGGCAGGGTTATAAAATTTGTTGGAAGGCAAAAGCCAGGGTAGCGCTCCAAATATCGAAGCAACGGCAGCGCGCAACAATTAATTAAATTACGGTAATTAATTACTATCTCAATAATTAAATCCTAAATAATGCAATTTAACACGTAATCCTATAATTCGGACAGGTGTTCGTCTAATGGCTTCTAGGTCGAGTCTACCAGCTCAAACATTAATGAACACTGTAAATAATAATATATATAATTACATATCTCACAAAATTATTTAATTTAAATACACCTATCAAGAAATCATTTAATATAAATACTATAATATTAATAATATATAAAAAGTCGAAAATACTCCTATTTTCAGAATGTGGTAGTGGCAACGAAATAGCCTAGAAGCTCAAGATAGTGAGGTTAGGAAGGATCATGGCTTACAAACCGAACTCACCACGGACCTGGGGGTGAGTTTGAGTGATATCCAAGGTCAACCCAAACATTATTAATGATTGTTTTAAACTGGAATACGTGTGGGGCCAACTCAATGGATCGGTGGCAAAAGATCAAAGAAGTGACCAGAAAATCACAAAGTACAATCATAGCTTTGTTGGGAACTAAAATCAAATCGAAAAAGTAGTTGACTATAAGGACACCTAACCTCTGGTCAAAGGTTCACAACCTGAGTCAATGTGAGATTGCGAGAATATAGTTGATTTGGGCCAGTAGGACTTGGTCCGCTCGCATTATTTATGACCGATCAACCCATAGCATTAGTATTCTCTAATAAAGAGAGATTCAACTTCATCTTTGGGACTGTATATGGGCACAATTACTGACGAAAGCAAGACTTTTTGTCGCAAGAGATTATTCACATCAGTGTTATTGCGGACACCCAACTCCAATTGCCTCTATTTTTTAGTAGATATTTCATTGCAATATTGTATTGTCAGGAGAAAAATAGGACTTCATCATGTCTTGGATAGTATCCTTGATGATTTTCAACGCTGCCTGATGCAAGCCAGTATTAAATTCCTGGAATGAATATGTGTGGACATGGAACAATAAGGTAATTCAGAACAGAATAGTTTGCCCACTTGACCGAGCCCTTGGTAATTAGTCGGTGGTTTGCAACTTTTATTATTATATAGTTCGGATTGTTTTTTTCATTATTATTGGCGAGACATTACTAGCTAGCAAGAAGGGAGGGTTTGTGAGTCTGTGGCATGTCTTGTCTATGTTTGTGTGTGTTCGTGTGTCCGTGTCAGTATTAGGGTTAGTGTTCGCATGTGTTAGTGTGTCCGCGTATGTGTGTGTCCGAGTTAGGGTTAGGGTTAGGGTTAGTGTGTGTCATGTCGTGTTGTGTTGTGTCGTGTTAGAGAGAGAGAGAGAGACAGAGAAAGGAGACAGAGAGAGAAACTCACCGAGTAAGAAGGAGGGGAGATGGAGAGAGGAGAACGCCGGAGGGAGGAGGAGCCGCCGGAGGAGGGGGGCGCCGGAGGGAGGAGGGGAGCCGGAGGAAGGAGGAGCTGATGGAGGGAGGAGCACCCCGGAGGGTTGGAGGATGCAGCCGTAGGGGGGAGCCGAGGTGGGGCACCGGGATGGGGGGTGTTTAAAATTTTTGAGATTTTGATCGAAGGAAATGGGGGAAGAGAAATTCGTCAAACCCTATATGAAATAAATTAGCGACGTCGGTCTATACGTCGCTAAACATCGCGGATATAATAATATACTACGACTTAAATACATAAACGTCGCTAAATATCGCTAAAATTAAAAAGTTAGCGACGTTTAGCGACTACCTAGCGACTTATTATATATTTATAATAATTACAGTCGCTAAACGTTGCTATCACCGACGTATTGCGACGTTTTATATTGACGTCGCTAAATACCTAAAATTCAGCGACGTTTTATTTGGACGTCGCTAAAAACGTCGCTAATCTCGTAATTTTTAGTAGTGCATGATCAACTCTACCTATAGTCTAGAATATGCTAATCATGTCATGGCCAGTAGGCGATATAACAAGTCCAAAATATGAGCTAACAGGTGCTCAGGGCTAAAGGCCACAAAAGAATATATACAATAAGTGGAAGAAAAAGATAGAAACCCACTCAATCGGTCTGGTGCTTCGTATGGTCACCATCCTCGGAAAAAATAGAAGATTCTTTGGCTCTACTGCCGGATCTGGCCAAATAATATTAGTGGGGTCAGACCCCAAATAACAAGTACCACAAAGGAGGCCAAACTAATGAACTAAAATCAATAATACAATAAAGAGCTATAATATCCTAAGCAACATGTAATTACCAGGTAATATGTAAGGTGCACCGGAGAACAAGTAAATAAACAGAAAAGATGTAAGAAAACTGGACGGGTGACTGTTCGCCATTGCAAGTTTTGGATGTTAAAATAACAAACAAAGAAGTACAAAGAGATCTTAGATAGAAAATCTAAGTACAATATTTTGATCTGGATAGTGACGATGGACAAAGAGCGCTGTGGTGGCTCCTTTACTCTGTTGACGGTCCGATGAGGGAATGAGGATGCTCTTATTTCTTCTCCCTCCTGAGCTTGTGTGCACTTATATAGCTAGCCGGGGAGGTTGTAGGATATGCTACCCTTGCTATTTATAGTCATCGTACTAACGGACTATCGATGCTGCATATGGATCTGTTTGGTGGTCGTATAGGACTCTGTTTGGTGGCTGCATATGACTCCTTTAACAGAATACGGTTGTAACTGCAGTTGCATGCTACGGACAGGCTGCCGTGTGGTCTCATTTAGGATATGTTGCTGAAGAGATTTCGGGGTTATTGCGTGCGTGACTTGGTCAAATGGACACTAGTCAGTACTGACTGTACGAGAAAACATCTTCGATTGTAACAGAAAAATCTTGTAAGTCGAGAGCCGCATAACATCTGAGCCGCATATTATCGTGGCCGCATACGTACTCTCATTTAGCCTTGGTCGTCTGGACGCTCTGGCCGCATGTTGACGAGGCTGCATGCAAACTCTCGTTTAGCCTTGGTCGAGTAGACACTTTGGTCGCATGATGACGAACCCGCATAGGGTGTAGCCGTATATGAGGGAACACATGGCATGGCATATTTGACGAAGTCATTAATATACTGATATGACTTTGTTTGTCTTTTTTTGAGCCGTCGTCTTCACAAACTCAAAGCGTTGGCGTGATGAGTGATGTGTCAGAGTCTGACAGTCATCGACTGCTGTGTCATGGTTTTTATGTGGCCTCCCTACTCCATGGTCGTTCAGGCCGCATAGAGTATACTATACGACTCCTAGATCTTTGGTTTAACCAGGCCGCATGTAGCTACTCTGCAGTTTGTTTGTTCGGGCCGCATGTGACTTCTCTGCGGCTTGGTTTTTTCAGGCCGTATGTAGCTTCTCTGCGGCTTGTTTGTTCCTATGAGGGGGCATGACCTTTATGCGGCCTGCATATTTTTTTCATGCTTCTACAGTGACATGCACATAATCACGCAAGGTGAACATATAAGAGATCATGCAAGGTGAACATATACATATAAATAAACTGGTACAAGTAGCATATACAGTAACTAGGTGAGAAAAGTTACGATAACATAGCTAGTACAGTGTCAGGATCATGGAAAGGAAAAAATATGTAAGGAACAGTGCATATATAAAGTAAAAAGGGATACAAGACAATAGACCGGATTGCCCCACGACGGGTCACTGTCAGGCAAGCAAGGCAATATTAGACAAGACAATACATGGACTCCATCCATCAATCACGACCAAGCAATAAGTACGGCTTGCTATGTTAACTAACTAGGGTTATCACAACTCCTAATTACTATCAAATATAATTTAAGATTTCCATAAGGTCGCATGCCCTGCAAACTGTTCAAGCTACCCAAACGTTAGACGAGAGTAAGGTAAATAATAGTGGATACACTACCCCAAGGAGAGATGTGCACCTAATCTAAGTCACACGAAGGTGAACCTGAGTAAGTCAATTCATTATGCCCCACATGACAGTGAGCTAGAATTGTGCACTACTCGACGACGTGCTACGTACAAGTCCATCTATTAGTAAAATATTGTCGGGGCATGGGACTGCATGCAACCAGGAGATCCTCCCCCAATGCTCTAATCATTTAAGCTAGTTATTAACCTTAATATTTTATTACAGGATTCCGAGTTTGGCATTCCGCATAATCCATCCTAGACATGATTCTTCCCGCATGGATGAACTAGATAAGATGATATTTTGACAAGTAAAATCAAAATACTATATGGGTAATACAACCAAACGGTTATAGGCATGACGAACGTGTGCTATAACAAGCCACAACAGTTAATATACGGGACAAGTGTATAATGGGTAGGAGGCCCAAACTATACCTGGACTGGTTAAGACAGATGTATAATGTGTAGGTGTCCCCAAAACTATATGCGGCAGGCGTAAGTGGCCCAAAGATATACATGATGTCAGGACGAGGATGGTACGTGCACTACCAGAAAAAGTCAAATTAGCGACGCCCAAAAAATGTCGCTAAATGACAAAAAAATGTCGCTAAACATGTTTAGCGACGTAATTAGCGACGTTTTACAGAAGTCGGTAATAATAACGTCGCTGAAAGAAAAAATGTCACTAAACGTCGCTATACCGACGTTTTTAGCGACTTAGAACGTGTTGCTAACTTAGCGACGTTTAGCGACTCTCAGTCACTAATTAGCGACGTAACTAAATGTCGCTAAACGTCGCTAATTAACGACTTATATAGCGACGTAACAGCGACGTCTTTAATGACCTGGCAGTACTGCCATGTCAGCATTTTGCGACGTACAGCGACGTATTTAACGACGTTTAGCGACGTTATTAGCGACGGCGTTTGACGTCGCTAAGTAGCGACTTGTTTACTGACGTATAAAAAACGTCTCTAGGAGTCGCTAAATGTCGCTAAATACGTCGCTAAATTTACAAAAAAAATAAAATAAAAAACTGAATTGTTCCAAACTGCAATTTATAAATTTTTAATTAAAAATAGACCCGGAGCAACCCTCCGTTGAATTCTCTGGGTTCGCCGACCCCTTCGGTGGAACACTCAACACCGGATTAACAATATTTAATATGAATAAAAGTATCACAGTCATACAAGTAATACACACAAATATCACAGTCATACAATTAATACACACAAATATCACAGTCACACAATACATAATATATAATTATCACAGTATCACAGGGCATAAACAGCGTCACAAAATGTATATTATCACAGTCACACAAAATGCATAATATATAAGTATATGAAACATCACAGTATCAATCTCGAGGATATCCAATACGCTGGGGCAGATACCAGTCCCTCAAATACTGCGCATAAACAACGTTTATGTTATCAATCTCCGCTATGGGTGCTGGGTGACTGGAACTCCCCGTCTGAGATACAGCCGCTATAGGTGCTGGGTGACTGGAACTCCCCGTCTGAGATACAGCAGGTGGTATCTCTTCCTCCTTAACAGTAGGAGGTATCACTTCCTCCTTAACAGTAGGAGGCATCACTTCCTCCTTAACAGTAGGAGGTGTCGCTCTCTTGGGTGCTATCTGGTAAGATAGATAAAAACAAAGAATATAATTGATAACAGATATTACTTAAGACATATCCTTAATAATGCAGAATGGAAGAATTAGATGACTCACAAAGAATTAGCTGTTTGTTGCAGTATAATAATGATACCATAATATCTATTGCTCAAAATTTTGTCCTAACAATAAAAATACTATAAGATGTATCTAGTCAACCAACAGATACAAATCTATTGGTAGTGTTGATGATGGAGATGATAATACGAATGCTGATGATTATTAGGGTTTTGTCAAGTCTTCTATTATATTAGCCCAACTTATAACACTACTCCACATTGCTATTCTAACTGATATCAACTTCTTTTAACCAATATCTTACTATCTAACCTATCTTAACCAATTACCTATCTACCTTGGCACTCAACACTTAACTGTTACTTACCTCTCTAGTACTATCCTCATTCACTTGTACACACCTGAACTCACACAACACATGGACACCTGCACTCACATTTGTAGTGCCCTCTCAGACACATATCAAATCAACCCTCAATACCTTAGAATTACACACATACTACCCCTCCACATCAGTGCTACCATTGTTGCCCAACTCTTGCTACTGCAACCAAGTCCAAGCCTTTACTTTATGGATGGAGTTCATGAGAAGGTTAGCAGAACTAGAGGAGAGTTAGCCTTAACAACTCATAATCTTTCTCCATAAAAATAAGATAAGTATGAAGTATCATAGTTTTTGTATCATAAGTATCACCCAAGTACGAAAGTACTATTCAACAATTTGGTAAATAGAAATGTGCAACATTCTCTTAATGATTTTAAGACTAAAAAAAATTAACTACATCTCACTTCGCTAAATAAATTGTTTGGTCAACTATCACTAGAGCTCTATCAAACTTATTAGTAGTGACTTCTCATAACATTGGAAAAAGTAGTAAAACAAAACTGGATACAATAGGTTCCTCATATTCAAATCAAGCTCAAACTACTAGTCGATTCATATCATACCAATAATATGAAAAGCCCACAACTTTGGCTCTCTTAATAAAGAGAGTTCAATCAATTTCATGTCTACTGAACACTTTTATTGTTACATCTTTGTCAGAGGACAGGCACATATTCCTCTCAGATATAATCGAAAAAAAAGAACTGTCCATATATTGTTAGTACCATACATCATTATGCATAATACTGATTCATCATCCCATTAGATCATCCATTAATTTTCTTACATAACAATAATTTCATTCTCACAACCACATTTCCTCTTGGACTAAGTTGTACTGTATTAGTGGGGAAGGAAGTGCCACAAACAACTAATGCAACTGGGACAACCATAAACATGAACATCAAGTACAAGTAATATTCTGACTTATGATATGAGAACATCACAATTGGCAAAACACAACATCGAAACATGAGAGCACGATACTATTAAAGAATTATAGATCATACACAGACTTATTAAGATGCATTATTAATCAGCCTGTAAAGTTGTATATTGGAATGAAGCATGTAAGAGAGACCTAAAAAGTTAAATAACAAGCCACCAAATTGATCACTGTCTAATTAGTTATTAGTTTACTGGAAATTGATATCCATCATTAGAACAGTTTGAAACATAAATAAAATTTATTGCTTTCTCCTTGTACATTTCTTGTTTTATGTAAACCTTGATTTTTTTCCTTATTATCCCCAGCCTTAACCCAGATCAAAAAATCTAACCCTAACCCTAACCCTAACCCAGGTCAAAAAACCTAACCCTAATCCTAACCCTAACCCCTGATCAAAAATCCTAAACCTAACCCTAACCCTAACCCCAGGTCAAAAAACCTAACCCTAACCCTAGGTGTCGTGTGTGTGTCAGTGTCTGTTTGTGTGTGTGGCTGCGTCTGTGTGTGTGTGTGTGTGTCAGCGTCTGTGTGTGTGTGTCGTGTGCGTCTGTGTGTGTGTGTCGTGTCTGTCAAGTGTATGTTGTATCAGTGTCACATGTGAGAGAGAGAGAGAGAGAGAGAGAGAGAGAGAGTTAGGGTTTACCTAGAGCTCGAGGAGGAGAAGGGGGATGCCGGAGTAGCCGGAGCCGTGGAGAGCCGGTCGCCGGTCGCCGGAGAAGGGGGGGTGGGAGAAATCGAAAGGTTACGAAAACTTTCAAAAATTTCGCAGATGGGGAAAAAGAAAACTGAGCCATAATTAACCAAAATTTAGCGACGGTTAGCGACGTAAAAAAAAATTCGCTAAATAAAAATTTAGCGACGTCAAACACGTCGCTAAATACGTTGCTAAATATTTTTAATACATACGTCGCTAATTACGACGCTAACCGTCGCTAAATTATACATATTAGCGACGTTTAGCGACCTTAATCAAACTTATAGCGACTAATATTTTTAAATCTTAATAAAAGTCGCTAAACGTCGCTAAATGTCGCCATTCAGTGACGTCTAGCGACGTTTTTAACGGAGTCGCTGATTTAGCGATATTTTTGTTCGGAGTCGCTAAAATGCGTCGCTAATTCCGCTTTTTCTAGTAGTGGTGGTAATGAACCAGAGTGCACCACGACGGGTCGCTGTCAAGAATGTACTAGTCAGGGTATAATGGGTAGGTGTCCCAAATTATACCGGACGGGTGTATAATGGGTAGGTATCCAAAACTATATATAAATCAAGCTAAGAAAGTATCACAGTCAAATGTAATATCAGAAAAATACAAGGTAGGCAAAATTAATATCCGTCGGATTATCCGTCGGATATCCTCGTTCAACGTCGGATCATCCGATCTATCACAACAAGTAAATGGACCGCACATTGGATCATCCGTCGGACTATCGCAGATCACCGACGGATCATCGGATTGGTCACAGCAAGTTTGTGGGCCAAAAATCGGATCATCCACCAGACTGCTGCGGATCACCGTCGGATCTTCTGAGTGGTCACAGAAACTCGGACTTGGAATATTTTCGAGACTTGTTCGGGACGTAAAAACTCCATTCTAACTCAAAATTTGAATTTTCATAGGACAAAATTGTATATGATCATATTTCCAATAACCTTGGGACATTCGATTTCACCAACTTTGAGATTTGATAGATCAATTCCCGAGAAATACTGTCAGGGCAGATTTACGGGAAAAATTAAACTTCTTCGGAATCCACAAAACTCAAAACTACCATAATAGAAACTAGGCACGGGTCTCAAGTAGCATATAAACTAAGTCTCATGGCAATCACTCCGGCTATCGTTTTTGATACCGAGTTTTCTAACTGGTAAATACCAGAGTTTCTACAGGAAAAGTCAAAACAAGCCTAAACCACTTTCTGAAATGTGCAAAAGGCTGGAAATCACTAGAGAAACATTTTTAACACAACAAGTTTCATAAAATTCTGAGTACAAAATCTCAGGGAAAACAAAAATTGTAATAAAATAATATCGTTCAGTATTTTGACAAGATGTACTTGCCTAAAGCCAAGCTCCTAGCCTAAACCTTCAACTCCACCACCAAGAGGGGTTCAGAAAATACATTTTAGGCCTCAAGACCAAGCTCCTAGCCTAAACCTTCAACTCCACCACCAAGAGGGGTTCAGAAAATATATTTTAGGCCTCAAGACCAAGCTCCTATCTCCTGCGGGAATTGGAAAGAAAATAAAGAAGTGAAAAAAATAAGAAGAGAGAGAGAGGAGAGAGAAAATAATTATATATAGATAGATGATATGATTTAATCGTGACCGTCCGATCCGTCACGTCAGCGATCCAAGTCACGAGATTAAATCAATCTCGACCGTATAATGAAAAACCAAAAAATCAATGGATAATAGAGAGTATCGAATACTATTCACCAAAATATCTAAAAGAAAATATCTAAAAAATATCTCAAATGTGAAACTTTATCTTCCGCACGGATTTTCCGTCAGGATGCCGACGGTAATCCGGTTAGTGAGGAAAAGTTTCGATTCTGAGATTCTACGAGATCCAATAAAGCACAGAATAAACACAATATAAAATACGTATCCATATACCAATACAGATACTGTGAGACGGATCTCACACATGCATACTGTACGCTTGGATTATTTGCGATAGTTTAGGCTTGTTCATAGTGGCCATAGCTGAGACTTATTTTGTATCTTTAAAAATTAAAAATGTTTAAGTTTTTAGCTGCCTTCTTAAATTTGAACTTATTGGTATCTTGGATTTTTAAGTTACCTTCTTACATTTGATATTGGATAACAAAATCTAAAATATACCAATGACAATATTAAAAAAATCGTATATTAAAAAAATATAGTTGGCGCTAGTGGAGTTGGCGTCCCATCTACTCTCTTCTACTGGGTGCCGACACTATCGGCCCCCAACATATTTGCCACTATGGGGGCGCCAGTGTAGATGACGCCACACCCTCTCTCCTAAGACACGTCATCTCAAGAGGCGCATTATCTCTCTGTATGCAAATTGTTCAAGTTTGTCCTCTAATTGATACAAGTTAGGAAAATTTTATCCTCCTATACGAAATTTTCTGAAAAGAAAAAAGTTAAAATGTTAAGTAACTAATAGAAATAACAGAAAATTTCGTACATAAGTGAGAAATTCAGAGGATTTGCAGTAAAGTGGTAAGATTTGGAGAATTTACAAATGGATGGATGAAAGGCTAACTCAAATGACGTATAGGGACAATATTATCTCCGGTGGCGCCCCACAGGGACCAAATTTATGGAGTACCATCTCCCATGGGCGCATTAGCGGAGTGACATCCGAGTTCGCGTCCCCTTAGAAACATTGCACTATAAAAGAACATCTAATTATCGACATAAACTTTCGTTGCTAAAATGACTTATTCAGTCGCTATGAGCAAATAGCGACGGAACGATGTTTGTAATTTGTGTATCCATCTACTTGTGCCTCCGTCCCGTATATTTAGATTCCATAGAGATGTCGACAATTATTTGTATTTTTCTCCTTCTTCCCATTCCTAGAAACCAGCCCTACTAGGAAAAGGATGTTATAATAAAAGAAAAGAAAATTGTCAATTCAGCTATAAAATCTAAGTCAAGAACTCCATTAAGAATCCACCAAAAAAGAGAGTCACAAATTAACATAGGTCAAAAGAAGAGTCCAAGGAGTGAAGGAGTCGCTTCTAGATTGAAACCTAATTAACAGCTAGAGAGGGGTGTGAACCAAATTGTGTCACTTAGTGCTCCATTGGTTTCCCAGGGATGGGAGCTAGAGCAAGGATCGTTCTGCCGGTTAATTTGATTGCGTCAATCCGTCCCACGTTGCGATGCTTGCGCGGGACGCAATAGCTAAACTTAGGTCCCAACGCCCAACATTACTCGTAGTACGTACTCCTGCTGGCTACATGCACAAAAGAGAGAGTAGAGAGTAGAGTGAAGCATTGGGCTATAGAGCTATGCTACATGTTGTTTCCATTTGTGGCAAGTTATTTGGTCTGTCCCGTTTTCAACTTTTAATTCTCCGTCTGAACCTTCGACCACAATGGAAAGTTTCCTAGGTCAGGGCACATTAATGTTCTCGGGGTATTTCAGGCACTCCCGATTGTGATGTCTAACTGTTGCTGTTATGAACGTCCACCCACTAGTCCTGCCATGGCCAGCTATACTTATACTTCATCACCAAGATCAAATAATTCTCACTTTTCTCTCTCTCTCTCTCTCTCTCTAGCCAACCCACTATATTTATACCTCTGCATTCTCACCTCTCTTTTCTTGACTTAGATCTAGCTAGCCTCTCCTCTCCTCTTCTCTTCTCTTCTCCACTTCCTCCTATCTATCATGCATTTTCCTTAGTTGATGGGTTAGGGTTAGCTAGGGTTAGGGTTAAGTTGTCGATGCATGGAGGGGAGGGAGGAGAAGAAGGAAGGAAGGTTGTTAATTAAAACTAAGTCACTGTTTGCAGGTGCAACATCTTCAAGATTCACAAACACAACTAAGAAGGCTCCATTAGCCTAAGCTAAGGTTAGCTAGCTTAGGTTATTATAGTGGAGCCCTAAGAGTTTGAATATTTGAGAATCTTGATGATGCTGCATCAGCAAGTTGGTGACTCTTCAGTACTACAACTGCAGCTAAGCTACGTACGTACGTACGTATGAGCAGTAAGCACAGCTATACTTTGCATTCGACAAATAGGTGGGTCACTCATATATTTTAATTTGTCTCAAGATATATATATATATATATATATATATATATATATATATATATATATTGGCTACATGTAATAAGTGAATATTTCTTTTCAGTGGTTAATTTGTACGTACGTTTTCCACCACTGCACTGAAATGTCGACGTCCTGGACCAAGGTAGGTACCTTGTGGAATATTTGCGCACAATTCAAGGTGAGGTTTGCTACATCATGAGCTAACAGAAAAGACCTACATTTTTTTTGTATATATTTTTTTTATCAAAGTCTTTTTTGTTTTGTCGAGCATACATACACTGAGAAACTAATGTGTTGAATCGATTAATTTTCAAAATGTCATTGTAACCTTGTTAGAGGAGGTAGATGTTACGTACGTGTCATGGTGTCGAGGAGTACTACTGGGTCGAAGCCTCCATGTTTGTTAAGTAAGTTGTCAATCAGTTTACAAATTTGAAATATTTCTTATGCCTATGGAAACTTTTAATATGTATAAAATGTATTTACTCAAATATATGCCTCTAGGCTCTAGTTTTGTTGCAGTCTCAAAACAAAAGCGGACGAGGAAGGGGAAGGGATGAAGAACGTTCATAATGTGGTGGTGGACTTGCTTGCTCGAGGCCGGGGATGATGCCATTATGTGGTCCTACTGCGAAGATTATTGGACAATAAAATTATGGCCGAGAATCTGCAGAATGTGCAACTAAACAACCAAGATATGCATACAAAACATTTGCAATACAAAGTAGAAAAGTTAGGGGAAGTCTATATCGATGCTAATGATACTATAATTATATTGCAGTGTCGTCGTTTGCACCGAATAATCATCAACACTTTAGTTGGTAATTACAAGAGAATAATAACGTCCAAACGAAATTTCGAACTATCTTTCTCACTTACAATGTGATTACAGTAGCTCTCGTAGTTGCTAAGTAAAATGAATTGAAAGATGTTTGTCTGATTTTGGAACCAAATCCCCCCACTTGCATGTTTCAATGCTTAACCAGTGGCGTAGTTATAATTTTTATCTAGGAGACGAGACGATTACTATTTAAAATAAAAATATTTATAATCACTGTATATTAATACAAGATGTCATGAACTATTAATGAATTAATACGAATAGAAACCTTATGATTCGTCTATTAGTTTAGGTTAAATGATCCATTTATTGGGTTGGATCCGGAAAAAAAGTGTTGCCACTATAATCAATTATAATAAGAGTTATAATGTGCCTCTATGCGTCTGAATATGACTTGTTACACATCTTGAATTTACATATACTAGTTTGAAATTTCAAGATTCAAGACAGATCATTTGAGAAGGTTTATATTACATACACATCTCGAATACCAGCTGCGTCAAATTTAAATTGACTCAGATGAGATCTAGATGGCATCCGCTTCAATTGCTTTCTTTCGTAAACATTCTCATGTGGCTAGAGAAGAGGAAAAAAAAAGTATGAACGGTGAGGATGAATCCTTTTTTGCATTTAGGTCCAATATGAATTTAAGTCACGAGTAGGTTATGGGATAACTGGACAATATTGACCAATGTGACATCAAATTTCTACTGAGGTACAAAACTTGGAAGATGGAGAATAAGAGAAACCCAAAGTAAAAGCTTGTATATATTTCTAAAAAAATACAACAGCAATATTGATGGTTTTTCCTAGCCATCATGTCCAACTTTGCAGAAAATATGATATCAGTGATTTTCGGTTCTTCAATAATTAACGTGTCTGCTTATGGCATCGTCTAATACTTTGAAGTTAGAAAAGACATATAAGCTACCTAATTGTCCTTTTTTATTATTATCAAGTCAGTTATTACTTTTATGTTCAAATAGGTATGTATAAAATCTATATAAATAAATAAATAAATTCAAAATTCGACGTCAATCTATAAATAGAAGATTTAAAAAAAAAATCCAAATCTGAGAGGGCGCAGTCGCACCTCCTCGGGATAGCGTAGCTACGCCGTTGTTTTTAACCCTCCTCTACAATTTGCTCGTAGAATTTATATTTGATTCAATGTTGACTCCGTCGGGGGCTGTAACAAGTATCTCGTTTGCATGACACCAAACAAATGGACATGCCATAACCATTCATTACAAGCTTAGAAACTTTGGACTCCAACATTATATAGAATGATTTTTCTTGGAGGTAATTATAAATTAATGAAATAAAAACCAATTGCTTATATGATTTTTATTTCATACACGGTCTTGTTATGTATTCTTGGTTTGACATTATATATGTGGGGAGTTTTTGTTTTTCCTCCCAATCTCTTTCTTTTGTTGACAAACTTCACTCAAGTTTCGGAACCCTTAAAAGGAAGGCCACCATCTATCTTTCTACAAGCTTCTCTCCGGTTTCAGAACCCCTTTTAATTTTAGTTTAAAAAAAATCGATGGCAGAGAACTATTCTTCATTTAATTATTTGATATCCTATGGTTTTATTGGGATGTTATTTTTTTTCTCCAAAATTTACTTAGGGCCGAGAAAAGTGATTTTTGCATCAGATTTCATTTAGATTGGGCCCAAATGATTCATTTCAGTCGAGGCCGAAATGGAGGCCAGGTCCTTCTAGCTGAGTAGAAATTTAACTAAACCCATGAGACATGAAAAATAGAACCAAATAGTGAAAAATTATTAAGACATAACAATAGTAATTATATCTGAACCCAAAATAAATGGCATATTTAAAAAAAAAAAATCTATATGGAATAAAAAAACTGTTTGTTTTGATCGCTTGCTTTTGACAAAAAATAGAGTTTATGATGAAAATAAGTACACTCTATACTTGCCCGAAGTAATCGAGCATTAAATTACTATTCTGTTATGATTGTAGGGGGGAACTGAAATTTTACAATCTATAGTTGGCCTAAATTCTAAAATTATAAATTATAATTCCAATATCTACTTTCGCATGAAAAGAGAGCAACTTTATTAACCGAGTGGAAAACATGACTTTTGTACGTGCATCGTTTTTGTGAGAATTTGAATCTAAAATCAATACACTTTTAAACCAACGTGAAGTTCAAAACTTAATAAACTATCTTATATGTAAAAGCGGTTATTTAAAAAGTGAAAGGCTACTTACATCTTTCTAATATAAGGCAATTTACTTTAACTATCCTTATATTTTATACTTATTACACTAACCATTTTTATTTTTGAAATTAATTACACGAACCATTCCTATGTTTTATATTTTATATAAAAAGTTATAACACTAAACACCCTTATTTAAAAAACAAAACATAAAGCAGAGATCAGTGCTTCGTGTAATTATTTTCAAAATAATAATGGTCCTTGTAATACCCATAAAATATAAGAGGATTAATATATTTATTTACTTAATATGTTTTATATATATATATATATATATTTTATTTTTGCTAACATGATGTTTTGCCTAATATCTATACATAGGACCGGCCAGAGAGTTGGGTTGTCCTAACCGAAATTAAGTTTGTTTGTCCTTTGACCTTTATTATGGGTCTTTTCTGGAGCGTTACCTGCGACTCCGATCTTTTGCTGGTAATGCTGGGCTTGGAGGCTTGTCATAAGCAGAAGAGAGTTGCTCAAGCCCAAAAGTTTGTCAGGCTTACCTCTGATTCGGCTCTGTCTATATACCATAATTGATTCAACACATATGTGGGACGAACTTGAGTATTTTTTACCAATTACCGTGGATTAAATATTTTACCAACAAAATATATATAGAATCTAATGGAAATAGTTTTAATCCCTTCAACTTCTTTTTTATTTTTTTAAGAAAAATATTTACTATTTGGTTATGTGATTGACCAGTGTGTTTAATATCCAATTATTTTAGCAAAAAAAAAAAAATCCAATTATAAATGAGTAATGCTATTAATCCCTCTAAAGTAACTCTCCAATCCATCTCTTCTTTATGTGACAACTGACGTGATATGTTACATAATATTATGTTATATCTAACATATTTGCTGGCATTACAAAATTTTAATTCAAAAATATAATCATCCAAAAAAATTTAATATTAATTTTAATATTAATATTAATTTTAGAATTTGTTATTATTAACTGTCATGTCAACTGTTATATAAAAATGGTTTATAATTGACGTTTGGTGGGGTGAATAAGATTATTCATTAAAAAAATATATCAAAAATGTTTGGATGGGCATAAAACATGTATTGACAAGACAGATTGGTTATCTATGTGGCCCAATGAATATATTAGGTGTCATGCACCAATGTGTGGCTAAAACACTGAATGGTATTTCATGCAGGAAGCACTCTCCACATGCGTCAACAGAAAGTCCGGTTTGTTTGGTTTTTATATTTTGGGTTTATTTTTAGGTTTTATGTTAGGGTTTGGTTTGGTTTGGTTTTTTTTCTTTTGGATAGTTGAATTTGGTTTTTTTTTTTTTTTTGGTATCATTCATATTTTAACGTTCATATTGTAACATAAATATTTTGACAAAGGCTCTTTTTTTTTTAAAAATTTACTATATCGATAATATTTTTATATTAATTAACTACAACGATAAAAGTTTTAAAAAATTTGAAATCCTAACACATATTCAAAATTTAAAACATATATTTATGAGAAATCATAATTAAAATAGATATCACAATTTAAACAAATAACCAACAAATAAAAAAAAAAACCTAAAAAAAAAACCAAAAAAATCCATTTGTCAAATTTTAGCCACTCGGATGGTTAAAATTTGACTAATATATATATATATAAATATTTTTATATATTTGTCAAATTTTCGCCATATGGCGAAAATATATAAAAAGAATTTAATATATTTTGTCAAAATTTTGCCATTCCAGATGGCGAAAATATAATTTTTTTATATATATTTGTCAAATTTTAGCCATCCCAGATGGCAAAAATATGACAAATGGATTTTTTTTGGTTTTTTTAATGTTTTTTTTGTTGGTTTTTTTTATTTGTTGGTTATTTGTTAAATTGTGATATCTATTTTAATTATGATTTTCTCATAATTATATGTTTTACATTTTGAATATGTGCTAGGATTTCAAATTTTTCAAAACTTTTGTCGGTGTAGTTAATTAATATAAAAATATTATCGGTACAGTAAAATTTTTGAAAAAAAAGAGCCGTTGTCAAAATATTAACGTTACAATATGAAGTTTAAAATATGAACGTTATAAAAAAAAAGTTGATAAGTGACCAGAAAAAACCAACACAAAAAGTAACCAAAAAAATCAAATTCCAACTATCCTAAAAGAAAAAGAAAAAGAAAACAAATCAAATCCTAAACATAAAATCCAAAACCAAACCAAAAATATAAAAACCATAACAAACCGAAACCGAAACCAAAACCAAAAAAATCCAGCAAAATTTTTGCCAACCCAGTTGGCGAAAACTCAACAAATTGGACGGGGGGATATCTTCCCATTGTCGTCCTGAAGTAACTCATGAACTGACTGGGGGATATCTTCCTATTGAACAGATTTATGTTGAAGGGCTTGTACTTGGGAGGATACAACACGTCTCTCTACTCGAGGGGATACGGTTGTTGAATTCCGAGCTCGCGTAACGAGTCCCGATTGCCCATAGTGTCTAGGCGGGCCAGGAGTTCTCGTACCTCTCTCATTGCTTTCTGAGCTTCATCGACTGCAGAAGGAGCATAAAATCCGAGTAAGGGATGGTTACCGCCAGCGGGTGGAGCAGTCGCATTTGAATCCCCGTTGGTCTCGGGGTCCAGGCTTGCATGACCAGAGGCCCTTGCTAGTTGTGAGGCTATATTTGCCTTCATCTCTAACATTGTCTAGGTTAAGGCTTGCACCGACGCACTCTTGGTCTCCATCATGGCCTCGAGGGTTTTGAGGCACTGTCGATTGTTGTGGTCCACGTGATCGTCCCCTGCTATGTATGTTGTTCTCATATAGGAAGAGATTGATTGGACGGTAGACGTCGCACTTTTTGCCTCATACTCTTTCCATAAATAGCCATACGGGAAAGTTTGTAGAGCCGCATCCTCTTCGGACTCAGAGGAAATACTACCCCCAGCGTAGGAAGTTGTGTCTTCTTGGCGAGGGCAGCCACCCCCAGGAATCTTCGTATATGTCCTTAGGAATCACCGTCTTTTCGGAACGTCGGATTGTCATAATGGTCCGGGAGATTACAACCCCCAGCTTGCGTAGCCACATAGGGTCCTTAGAAAGAACTACCCCCAGTGGATGACAACTTCTTCTTTGAGCGGGTATCCAAGAAAATACCTTCTACGGGTTCCGCAGTCTGTCCTCCTTGGATACGTCTTCTTGACTCACTGGCCATAAGCGATGGACTGGAAGTGCTAGACTTATGATCTTCCCTCATGGAGGGGGCCTTCCGAGCAGAATAGCATAAGGCAAAGGGCAGCTCCTCTTCCTCTGGTGCTTCCACCTATTCTCCGGGTTACAGCTGGGTGGGTGGCTTTCGTTGTAGCAGTCGTAATGCCGACTACCTTTTAATGGGTGCTGCTGCTTTGTTATAGAAGCATTTGATGAGAATGTTTGCACATTTATGTCTTGGTAAGGATACTTCATATGCCGTGGTTGTTTCCCTCACTTAGCGCTTGTGATTGATCATGTTGCGCAAGTCTAGTAAGGACTGATTCACCTTTGCATCCTCCTTATGAGCCAGGGTAGATTGTGCACACGGGTGTGCAGGTGTTCATTTTGCTTCCTGACCTGAGGTTCATACAAGAACTTGCTCCAAGTTGCCTATGGACGACTCTTTAGATTGGCCCTGTCCGATTGCTACAGCGGACTGGATGCACATGCCAGTTTTGTATGACTTTTCGTCAGGGGCACGCATAGTAAGAGACGCCTGCTGACTGTCGGTCGAATGAGCAATTGCTTTATCTTGGCGAGCTATCATTGCCTTAGACTTCTTCGTCCTAGCACGAGTTGGTGCGTAGTATGAAGAGTCTAAGTTCACATCTTTCTCTTTTTTAGCAAGGCGCATGGAGTCAGCTCTGCATGAAATTTGATCGAAGATAAAACTTTGGTGGCTATTTTGGCCGCACGCGACCATTTGCTTGCGGCTGCCGAGCTGTTCTGCATAGTGCTCCTCATGCGGCTTTTGACGTGGCCGTATGTAACGTTTCTTAGCGCTAAAACCCGGGGCATCGTAGTATTTTCCTCTGCCATAGCTTAAGTGTTGAGCACTTTTCTTGTCCGATGAGGCTGCCGCATGAGAGGTGGACGCATAATGTGTGGTCACTGCGGCAGAGAAAGAGACAGGGAGAGCATGCTCCGTAGTTGGGTGGGGCACAACGACCATTGCAACCCATGTACTACGGGTCTTCAGGTGTTGAGCACTCTTTTTATTAGAAGAGACTGTTGTATGAGAGGTGGACGCATAATGTGCGGTCCCTGCGACGGAGAGAGAGAGAGAGAGAGACGGGGAGCTCGTGCTCTACTGTTGGGTGAGGCACAACGACCTTTGCAACCCATGTCTTGCGGGTCTTCTTATCCTTTTCCAGTCTTGGAGAAGCGTTTCCCTCATAGAGCATTTCCTCAAAGGCTTGATGGTCGAAGTGTACAACCAGCATTCTCTGGGTCGAACCCAGCTTCGACGCGTCAGACTGCGTCACGACCTTCTCATCAGAGAAGAAGAAAGTCTCCAGCAAAGTTGCCATCTTGTTCGCCATTAATGTAAGGTTTGTCGTTTAATAACCAACAAAAATAATACAAAAAATCCTAGACAGATAATACAAGGACAATATTTTTTTATCTGGGTAGTGTGAAGATGAAAATCGAGTACTGCAGCGACTCTTTTACTCCGTTGACGGTCCGACGAGTGAATGAGGGATGGTCTATTCTCTTCTCTTTCTCTCTTGAGCTTGTGTGCACGTACGTAGCTCGCCTGGAGGGATATGGTTTCTCTGAAACAGAAAAAGTTAGCCTTGGGACGTCCAAGCTGTCTCTATTTATAGCCATCATGTTGATGGGCTATAGGTGCTACATGTCCTTCTGTTTGGTATCCGTAGGGGCTCCTTTAACAGAATGCGGTTGCAACTGTGGACGCATAGTATGTGTTGAGTCTAGGGCAAGCTGCCACATGGACGTTTTGTTGGAATTTACTGTTTGTTGGAGATTCTGGCAGTTCTTGTCTTCTGTTTGCGTGACTTGGTCAGCTTGACACGTGGCCCGTATTTAGTTGGAGAAAATTGTGACAGAAAAAATTATCTCAGGAAACTTTGCCACGTTGGATGTTTGGAGCTTGAGACGTATGGAAAGCATGGCGTCTGGAACGCATGGGACCAGAGGCACATGAGACGCGTAAAATTTGGAACGTATAGGACCAGAGATGCATGGAATGTATGGAGTCTGGAACGCATAGGGCCAGAGATGCATGAAGCGCATGGAGTCTGGAACGCATAGGGACAAAGACGCATGGAGTGCATGGAACACATGGAGTCTGGGACGCAATTAGGTTTCGTACATGTGGCGTTGCACGCTTGTCAGAAGTTATTAATTATTAGTCTGATGAGAGCTTTTTGTCGCTTAGTGTGCTCACATCTTCTGAGGCGTTAAAGAATTATTTTTTTCAAGATTCTCTGTCAGACATAATCTTGGTGTCAGGCCTTTATGCGGTTAATATTTGGAGGCGCATGGATGCTGCTTTTTCTTAGCTGCATGGTCATACTGCGATCCAATTTCTTCTGAGTCGACTGTGGGACGCATGTTCGTTGAGCGCATGGATCTAAATTTTTTATGCTTCTAGAGTTAGGAGTAATGAGATCACGTAGTACCCTCACTTTGTCAAATCTGATTGCACGAATACTACGAATGATTTCCTGGCAATCTCCTTGGATCTCTCTCCTATGCCTCTGATTTCTTATTCTCTTGAAAGTTGCACACCTTTATATATATATATATATATATATATATATATATATATATATATATATATATATATATATATATATATATAAAATAAAACATGCATTTGACTTTCGTCGACATGAATTTTTGTCAGATTTTTTGTTCAAATTGTTTTGGACCAAAATTTGTATTGGGACTTAATACATGTCGGGATATCAAAAACATATTTCATTGATTTCTGGTCTAGCTGTTCTGTGTTGGTTTTAAATATGTCACAGAAACAACACCAAAATATCTGAAGATAACAAACCGTAGTCACACACAAGTACTAAGACATATTAAACACAACGTATATGTTCGGTGACTATGTCACCTGGACAAATATCTCAATCTATATATCTTAATAATACAAGATTGATTACAAATATGTTGAACAATTTGCCACCAAGTTCGACTCCTCACAGATCTAAAGTAAGAAGAAGAAGATAACAATTGAAATCACTCACCAACCTTGTGATGTCCTCCTGAACGAAGAAGACGACTCCTCGAACATATCTTTCCTTCAGACTATCTTGAAAAGTGAGCCTACGAGCAACGTACGAACTTTTTCGATTATTTTAGACTTGTCTCTCCTGAATATCTTTTGTGAGCATCTTCTTAGCTAAAACCTGTCACGCCCCAGTCCCAAAATACCGAGGGACTGGACGCGTGATAATGGCCAGCAGTACGCACGGATGGACAAACCCAATTTAATGGATCCATCGGGCATACTTAAGCTGTATTACATCAGTCAGGGTTTCACTATTCTCATCCACAGATATAAGATAGCAATAACAGCAAAAGAAATATTAAACACCAACAGTCAAAGTAAATAAAATCGGAGAACAATCCGATATTAAGTCTGTTTACACAAGTTCTCAAAGACAGGAAATAAAGAGTTTAATGAAACAGGAAAATAAAGACTAAATGACTGAGCATGGCGAAGCAATTGTTCATGAGAAGTCCTCAGCGATCACCTCTTCTTCAGGTTCAGGTACTGCTCCGAGTAGGGCCCCTGTTCCGTACACCTCTGGGTAGACCTCGTCTGCTAAATCTGGGGAACAAAACCAGGTCCTCAGCGGGACATAACAAGGTACAGAAGAAATACGAGCCAAAATACAGTGAATGAACATGCAAGTCAAACAAGATGTTAAATAACAGAGAAGCACAAGAAATTAATAAGTCTAAGACAGTGGCAAGCCGATGTTGCTATCAAACAAATCTGGGTAAATAATTAAACCAGCTAAGTGATAATGCATGTGAGAGTTATTAGTCATACTCAGGCTGAGACTACTACAGGATCAGTGTTGAAGAAACCATAGCAGTATTTTCTCGAAGGGCCAGTACAGGTGCCAAAGCTCTGTGTCAGAGACTAGGACACTTCCAGATTACACAGTATAATATATATTCAGCCTTGATATGGTAATACTCTCCCCACCCAATGAAATCTCACGTCACAGTTCTCAATGTTCATGTTACGCAAGATTAAAACTAATGCAGTCAGTCATGTTCTAAGAAAATAAAGCTAAAATCATAAAATCTATATCCTATACCAAACCCCCTTGAATAATCAGGAAAATTCTGTATCATGCTTTGTGTCAGGTATCCTGGATATAAAATACTCGATACAACAGTCACAGAAATTAAAGCAAGAGAATTAAAATGAATCAATAACTGCATTTTATGGCAAGGTACACTTGCCTGGATTTTCAGCTCCAAGTATGGCTCTGGCAATAGCTGGATTTGCAGAGATTGCTCCGGTTGCTGAAACAAACATCACCATCAGGTCCAGAACACATTAATCAGCTAGAAACGCCTGTCCTTGAGTCTAATTTGGAGACAAGGGCAGAAACATTATTTTCGGGTCAAGGCGGGATCCAATTGTGGGCCGCTTTGCACCGAAAAATGCGTCAGGGTCAAAGGTCTCAAAAATAGTCCAACTTAGTGTCAACAGGTCAGGAACGATGATACGAACCCAACGGAACTTCCAGAATTGGATTCCGATGAGCCGTTCTCAAAATCGCCCGTTGGGTGGAGCCTGTGGGGCCCACGACACGCGATTTTGTCAACGTTCTCAGAATCGAACCAAACTTGGCTCACAGGACCAGCGTATTGCTACGAGTCCAATGGCACAAGTTTCGTCTCGATCCAACGTGTGTACACTAAGTTACAACGAGAAACATAAAAGTCAGATACGGGGCGATGTCCGCGGATACGCACTGATTTCGGTGTGCACGCACATCCGAATCAGCTTCTGCGAAATCCTGCACGTCCGTATCAACGACGCGCACGTATCTGTGAAGACCGCACGCGACCAAGTCGTCCCGTTTGGCGGGGCGTACTCGATACCGGGGTGAAACAAGGTCTGGTTTTTCCTGTTTTTGGATCACGGTGTGCGATCATCACAGGACGCGATACCCCGAGCGGTTTATCCGGGCACCGAGAGGGTCATACAGGCTACGCGATACAATTTACGGAATCGAATTTTGAGCTACGAGCAAAAAGTTATGAATACCTGAAGTGGGTCTGAAAAACCCGAGTCCTTCGTGTCCAAATCGTGTCCTGTGTCGAGTCCTGTGTCCACCCTAGGTTTTAGGGTTTTCTGAGTCCGACTTCTGTGTCAAGTCTTCCTGTATCCGTGTCTGTGTCTGGGCAGAGGCACGTCGAAGCTACACGGCGCTGGGCGGAGGTCGGCTAGGCTCTGGTCGGGGGGAAAGTCGACCGGCGGGTTCTCGAGGAGCAACGAGGGGGAGGAAGGAGGAGGTCGACTTGACAGCGGCTACGCGGGGTGGCGCCGGGGTGCTGAGGGCGGAGGACGGCGTGGGCAGTGGCCTGAGCGAAGGAGGGCGGCGTCGGCTGTAGGTGGTGGAGGGGGTTAGGGCTGCGGCTGCGACTTTTATGGGAGAGATGGGGAGAGGGATCGGTGGTCGGCGAGGGGAGCTGGAGCGGAGGGGTCGTCCGGTGGAGGGAGAGGAAGGGAAAGCGGCGCGGCAGCGAACGGGCGGCGGAAACGGCCGGAGGCGGAAGGCCAAAGGTCGGCTGGGGAAGAGAAAGGTAGTGGGTCGGGTGGCGGCGGGTTCGGGTCTGACGGACCCGACCCGACCCGATAGCCAGCGGGCCGGGCTAAGTTTAGGTGGGCTGGGCTCGATGGGTTGGTCCGGATTTGATTTTTTTTTTAAAAAAAAAAATATAATTAACTCAGAAATAATTAAATAATTACATAATAATAGTTTTTAGGTGTTTAAAAAAATCCATCCGGGGTCCAATAAATTTCCGGAAAAATACCCTATGTCTAGTTTTCTATTTTACACCATAAAATATTATTTTCATAATATTTTAATATTATTTAATAGCAGTTAAAAATCCTTTAATAATTAAAACACCTTAATTTAATTAGAGAAAATTCTCAGAAAATTCCAGAAATTCCAGAAAAATGTAAAAATCCAAAATTAAAATTCTCTTGAAAATCAGGGAGATTACAAAACCCTTAGCCTCCTTATATAGGTTAAGAAAATCTAAGTTAGGGTTAGAAAATTCCTAAATTAGCCAAGAAAAATTATGGGTTTTCATATTAGATCACAAAGTAAAATATATGATTATTTGGAATCCACATCTGAACCAAATGCCGACAGGTGCTATACCGCCAGTAGTGTACTGTCAGACCCTCATGAAAGGTTTTGAAACGAAATCCGGAGAAATTGTTATACTGTAATGTACCGTCGCTGTTGTTTTGAGTCCCGGTTCTGCCACCGATTGTCTGCCGCCTTCGCCTAAACTCTCGTCGATGCTCCACTATGTGCCATACTATTCTTTCACATACGTCGAATCGAATCTGGAATCAAATATTCTGGACCAAATGCAAACATGCGTGGTTATCGGCCTGTCCATGGTATCGGTCTACCTCCCGAGTTTCTTCATCTTCTAAACCACCCTTGTTACCTACGGACATTCTTCACATAGGAAGGAAACCCGGCCCAACATATTTTCCCCAAGAATCTATTGGTGTCAAGTCGACATCTACAATGCTGGCAGTGGCTTATAAATTACAGTCTCTTGGCTTGACGGAGTACCTAATTTTCGTCCCTCAGAATGCATGATTGGGTTACTCGTCTTGAACTGATTAAATATGTGGGCATGCATATTCAACTTTGTGCTAGCTAACAGTTGTTGGATCCATCTTTAGCCTTGTCACGCAGCGTTGACCACTAATCTCGATCTCCGTCCCTAGCGATAACTTGGGATTAGGAGAGCTACATCTATCATCCGTGTCTTGGTTTCACTTGTTGGTCCCAATACTGGTACTGGTACGAATTTGGCCGACTTGTTTGGACGCGATCGGCATAGCTAGCTGTATCCACGTCTGCTGGTACCACACTCTGTCATGGCCGACCGGAGGATTGATTGACGACACCTTGAACCTTGTTGTTTGGTTCTCAGTAGAAGGCGCAGGGCCGGTCCAGGAATAAGTCTGGTAAGACTTCGGGACTTGAGCAACTCCTATTTACTTAGGACAATCTTTCGGGTCCAACATGACCTGAAAGAGGTCAGGTCGCAGATAACTCCTCAGGACCAGTCCACAACAACCAAAATAAGCTTCGGTTAAGACAATCCAACTGTCCGGGCCGACTCTGGCTAACATGGATGTTAAATCTTCCTTCCTGGCCATACCAGTGGAAGATTGGAGAATTCACAAGAAGAAGTAGCAAGCTAGACCACCGTTCATTTGCTTTCCAAAAGATTGTACAATCCTGTCGAGGGAACAGAAACGTTTGCGTAGCTAGAGGAGAATACGACCAAATTAACGTCCCTTTCTTTCACATGGTACTAGTATATAGTATGAGCTCATTCCACGGAGTAATGCTTTGACAATTAACACGTACAATTCACTACACGTTGTTGACAAATTCTTGAACTCGAGCGATGTACGTATAGCGCAAATCTTCACTTGTACTGACCACGGGGAAATGCACCTGTAATTAATTAACCTATCAAAATGTTTACTGGGAACCCAAAACCCTAGTTAGTGCTGTACGCAATTGCGTGGAAAGAAGCTGCGGATACTCTTTTGCTCCACGGTCAAGAAACAAATCGATATTATAATTATATCCCTAGTGCTTGCTTAACATTGCAGTAAATAATAAGCTACAAAATCTAAGTGATGCATGGAAAATAATTAGGACACAATATATATCCATTAATAATATCATCATTAATCTGGAGCCTCAGTCTTACTGATCAGTGAAGATCGACGACTAGCTAGCTGCAGCCTCCCCGATCGAGGCCGCGGGCACTGAGCAAATAAACAAAGACAACATGTCCGGTTGGTGTCCGAAACTCGTGGGGCAGCCCTTGGCCTTACTCTCCGAGACAAGGGGACAGGCCTAGCTTCGGGAAAGAATTAATTATATATATGCAAGTGGCTGCTAGTGTTCCACTACTGATCATGGACCACTAATTAATCCTCGTGCTAGCTAGCTCCTCTATAAATAAAATAGATATCAAGCTAGTTAGCTAGCCAGCAACAACTTCAACTTCAACACACCACACATATATAATTTATCTGCGCCTCTAGCTTTACTCTCGGTAAGTACTAGCTAGCTCTACTTTGTACTCATCGATCGTTATGGAGATTTATATGGTGGATAAGTCGAGGCTATCAAAGAAGCAGCGCAGCAAGAGTTGCAGCAGCAGCAGCAGCAGCAGCAGCAGTAGCAGTAGCAGTAGCAGTCCGAAAGCACGAAAAGTGAAGGTCGGGTCTCGATCTTCTTCTTTCACGGGGGGGATGTGCAGTAGGCTGGTGAAGGAACAGAGAGCCAAGTTCTACATAATGCGCAGATGTATCACCATGCTCATCTGCTGGAACGATGACTCATGTCCCTAGCTACCTATAATATTAGCTTCTTCCTCTTCTTCTTCTTCTTTCGAGTCCTTAATTTCCGTGAGACCAGGCTAGCTAGTTCGCCGTCCGAGGAGTGCCGGGATATATAGTCGGTTTAAGCTTTTGTATAGATCATGAAATTTTGGTAAAAATAAATACATAAATAAATCTATTTTTATGAACCTTTTTTTTTTTTGGTGTGGAAATGCTTAACTTGCTTGGTTGGGGAAAATTTTTATTCTTAATATGTTGTGCATGTGTGCCAATCTTGGTTGGTTACTGAATTATATATGTTCAATGAGATAGAACTTAACTTGATGATTGAAAGGGAGGTGAAGCAAAATGATGGGACAAATAATAAGGGCCTTATGATTGATTATTAGTCAAGTTCAGGATTAGATGATCAGCATGGTTGATGGACTATTAAATATTGGTTACAAGTTATATATATATATATATATATATATATATATATATATATATATATATATATAGAGAGAGAGAGAGAGAGAGAGAGAGACAGAGAGAGAGGTGAGATGGCACCTCACTCTAAAAACAAAGGTGGCGGTGATGTGGCACAACTCTAAAAACAAAGGTGGCGGTGATGTGGCACAATCTCAACCACACAAACGAGGGGAGGGGGTTAAGTGCAAATTGACAATTATGAAATGTGTGGTTGGGATTATGCCACGTCACTGCCACCCTTGTTTTTAGAATGAGGTGCCATCTCACTTCGCTTATTCTCTCTCTCTCTCTCTATATATATATATATATATTTGATCAACAAGGATGGTTAGTACTTAGTAGCTAGTCACATGAGAACATCAGTTGAACCTAATCCATAGATTGTTTAGTTGGAGTATACGAGTAACAACAAAATCCTTTTATTTTGGGCACCATTAGATGCTCGAGCCAATGTAATACATATTCAAAATATTCTTGATCCGGCTTCAATGGCGCGTTAGTTTTTAATTTGAGCAATTAATGTACCCTTATAGTAAGTGAATATCTCCACCTCAAGCAAAGCTACATAATATCCAAAGTCCTAGATTCGATGTCATGGACAACGACGGAACCAGAAATACGTATCCAGGTGGACTGGGGTGAGCTGTGATGTGCTAGGTGTGTTCGGAGTACGGACTCGTATGAAAAAAAAAAAATTGGTGGTCTGGTGTCCACCCCAGCCCTAAATCTGATTCCATCTATGACCATGGGGACAATAAATCAAGCTATCTTAGTGTTTCATGTTTTGACCATGGAACATATTAGGGCCTACCATTTTTGGGGGAACAAGAAGAAAATAGTTCGATGTACTTTTAAATTTTACAAGACATCTTTTTAAAGAGATGAAAAAGGTGCCAAAGGGGAAGAGATACAATGGTTCACAAAATTCCTTTTTTTTAAATGGTAGTTGAAAAATGGCAGTTGATCAGGATTTTAGAAATTAAAAATAAAGCAAAATATGATGGACTGTTGGAAAATCACCCACTTAGCAAACAAACGATTCGTTTCGACAACTGTGAACCATCTTAACCCATATTGATTCGCCGATCAACCGACGATCGATCGGACAGGCTGGTTGGGAATGGGTGATTAGCAGACAGTGAGAAGAGGTATAACCTCTCTGGGTGGACGAATGTCTCGAGATCAAACCGCGGGAGAGGTATGTGAGCAGTGAGAGCAGTGGGCCCAAATGACATGCAACGCAGGGTGTGAAAAGTCCTGTGCGTATCGTCGGGCATATCAAAATACTACCAGAATAATTTAAATTAGCGACACCTGGAAACGTCGCTAAATGGCCTAAAAATGTCGCTAAAAAAATTAGCGACGTAATTAGCGATGTTTTAATGAAATCGCATTTAAGCTAGTCGCTGACAGAAAAAATGTCGCAAAATATCGCTATAGCGACGTTTTCTATCGACGTATTTGCGTCGCTAATATTTTTCTTATTAGCGACGTTTAGCGACTCATCGTCGCTAAATTAGCGATGTATTTTGTGTCGCTAAACGTCGCTCAATTTTTCTTGTTTAGCGGTGTTTTGCAACACAATTAGCAATATTTTATTGACCTGGCAAATACTGCCATGTCAACAATTTAGCGACATTCAGCGATGTATTTAACGACGTATTCAGCAACGTATTTAACGATATATTTAGCGACATATATAAACGTCGCTAAACGTCGTTAAATGAAGCTAAACGTCGCTAAATTTTTAGTGAAAAAATAAAAAAAAGAATGTAAAATGGTTTCCAAACCAATCTTCCTACAGTTTATGAATTCCTAATTTATATAAATAGACCTGGAGCAACCCTCCGTTGAATTTTCTAGGTTTACCGACCCCTTCGGCAAAATACTCAACATCGATAAATTAACATACATTTAATATGAATAAAATAATTACACATACTTATAATAGTTCATAAAATTAGACAGACCCGGAGCAACCCTCAGTTGAATTTTCTGGGTACGAAATATCATAAAAGTATATAAAATATTACAGTCACACAATAAACACAAAATAAAAGTATCACGGTCACACAAAAAATACAATATAAAAGTATCACAGTCATATAATAACCACAATAAAAGTATTACAGTTACACCATAAGTCTTATCCAATTTTTTAATCTCACAAGAAAATCCAATACGCTGGGGAAGAACCCAGTCCCTCAGATACTTCGCAAAAGCAGCATCTACTACATCAATCTCCGCTATAGGTGCTGGGTGAATGGAACTCCCCCTTTGAGATGGTGCCTGTCCAACAGTAGGAGGCACAACTTCCTCCATAACAATAGAAGTTGCCACTTCCTCCTTAACAATCGCTTCCAATTTAACAGTAGGAGGTATCTCTTCCTCCTTAACATTCACTTCCTCCTTAACAATTGGAGGTATCACTTCCTCCTTAACAGTAGGAGATGCCTCTTCCTCCTTAACAGTAAGAGGTGCCTCTTCCTCCTTAACAGTAAGAGGTGCCACTCTCAAGCGACGTGCACGTGCTCGGATCATGGGTGCCATCTGGTAAGATAGATGAAAACAAAGATAATATTGTGAGATTGAAGTATATTACATTGGTGAGATAGTGCTAAATAGGAGCTGGTAAATAGGAGTGCCACAAACACGTGATTTGGCCTCTAGTTCACTATCATTTAGCTATGTTTTGTCATAGTTGTCTATGAATGTCATTCCTGACTTATCAAGTGGCCTCTATGTATGATTGATTTCAAATGTGTGTACACAAGTGTATTCATGATACAATTTAACACCAGGTGTGCGTGTGAGAGAGAGAGACTAGGTAAGTATTAACCTATGTATTAGTGAAGTGAGATGGAGTGATATCTGAAGTGGGAGGGATATAAGTTATGAAACAACAGTAGCATTGATCCTATGAATGCAAGTGGGGTGTGTGATAATGTGCAATATAGAGGGTGGTATCTAAGTGTGTGTGTGAGTTGATGACACACATGTGTCAGTATGAATGTTGAGGTATGCAGAGGGAAGCGTGGATTAAGGGGGTGACAGAACTGTGAGGAATGCACACTTGATTATGCATCAGTTAGTATATCAGTTAGTTATAATATTAGTTAGATAGTTATAAATGATATGAGTTAACAATTAATTAAGTTAGTGGTATACTATTATAGTTAGTACCAGTCATTAGTGTGTGTCCATGTGTCCTGATTGTGTCCAGTGTGTGTGTGTGTGTGTGTGTGTGTGTGTGTGTGTGTGTGTGTGTGTCCTAGTTGTGTCCGGGTCTGGGTTAGGGTTTACTGAAGGGAGGAGGAGCGCCTGAGAGAGGGGTCGACGAAGGAGGATATATATATATTTTGGTAGTGTGTGTGTGTGTGTGTGTGTGTGTGTGTGTGTGTGTGTGTGTGTATATATATATATATATATATATATATATATATATATATATATATAATCTTAGATATTTCTTTTCGAAATTATGTTCTTATCATCAGTAGTTCGTCTCTTGAATGAAAAATGAATTAATAGAGCTAAGATAGGTGCTAATGATCAATATCATTGTGTTCTAAATGAGTCTTTTATGCAAATCAAGAAGAGGTAGGTACTATGTTGTTAGTATCGTGTACAATACAATCTTATGGTACGATATGATATACTATTATTTTTATAAATATTGGTTTATTTAATAAAATACAAATTAGGATGATAGTTTTATAGGTTTATCTATTTGAGTCATGATGTCATGTATACTTAAGAATTTGGATTCTCGAACTAGATTGAACTGTAAACGATGAAAGTAAAAGAATTATCAAAAAATTATATCACAATTATTTTCCTAAGTTCAAGGGTTACTGTATCCTACGATATACGATAGTGATATTATATTCAAAAATCTAAGGTCGGTGTAGTAAATATTTTGATGTTCTTCATCTCCTTGCTCTGGACAGAGCTAAGTCTTGATCGTTCTCTCCAAGTTGTGTGCGACAAAGAGAAACCGGTAGTGCAGAAATTTTACAACTAGGAGCATTCGAGATACGTCTACACATAGAACTCGAATCAACTCTTAGGGCAGTGCTTCGTACGCAACTTCACCCGAGGTCGGTAACATTAATTTATGTTTCTTTAGTTTCAAGTTTTTTTTTAAGATAAACCAAAAAAAGAGAAAATTTCTAACTTACATTGTAACTTTGTATTCATGTGGTGGCAGATAGAATTATAGTCAAGAAAACTTTGCTAACTTGCATTGTAACTTTGTTGTGCTTAGTATCTATAGTGTAGGTAAGATCTAGGAATTTTAATCACTTATCCATAAAGGTGGAGATGGAGTACTTTTTTACTTTTATCGATGATTACTCGAAGTACGCTTTTGTCTAACTCCTCAAGTCAAAATATGAAACTTCAAAAAGTTCAAGGACTTTAATGCAGAAGCTGAAGACAAACGGGTCAACAACTTAATGATCTTAATAAAAATAAAATAATTATAATTAAATATATATATTAATATACCAATTACCAAGTAAAGCACCTTAAAAAAGAGATATATAAAGCATCACAAAAGCATCAGAGAGTTACTATATTGGTTCTGCATTATTCTTAATAAAAATACATACTATATTGATCAAACCACTTGACTAGTATATGGATTAAAGGCTATCTCTCTTGCTACTAAAATATACACTGGATCGTAACCCTATCCAAGCACGATCACTCATATTTTGAATCATTTATGATAAACATGATATATCTAAACTATTGATCTTTTATACTCGTTTATAGGTTAAGATTGGTTAAATTTAGCATTTATGCAACTTTGCATGATGAGTATCAACCCTACATTTCTCGGGGTATCACTATTAATTGGGCTTGTATTTTTTATTAGGCCTCTTTTGTTTCTTGGTCCATATTTTGAACTTTTTTTTCGTATAAAAAATTTATGTTCTACATATTTCTAAAATTCAAGATTATAGAAATTTTTAGGAAATTTATATTTATATGGTTGCAATATTTTTTAGGAAAATTCAAGATTATAGCAAAGTTTTCTCGACTAAAATTCTATCTGCCACCACAGGATCTTCCTCTCCCTAGATCTAAGAGTTGATCCTTAATATTCTGTTCAAAGTAAAGTTTTAAAACAAATATTTGCGTTCTTCATTTTCATACTTGTTGTTTATTCAAATATGTTAGTACCACAGTAGCACAAACATGTTAATATTTGTCAGCACAAATTTTTAGTACTTGTTAGTATTAAACTTGTTAACACTATTAATTAAAGAAATATTTGCTTATAACCATTTATTTAAGCACTGTGTGTGTGTGTCTGTGTGTGTGTCCATGTGTTCAGGTCCATGTGTCAGTGTGTTTCCATGTATGTCTGTGTTCACATGTGTCCATATATGCCCGTATGTGTCCGTATCCATGTGTGTCTACATGTGTGTCCATGTTAGTACGAATTGTGTCATTAGGGTTGTGTCATGTGTGTGTGTCCATGTGTTCGGGTCCATGTGTCAGGGTTAGGATTGAATCATGTGTGTGTCCATGTGTCCTGATTGTGTCCGGTATGTGTGTATGTGTATCCTAGTTGTGTCTTGTGTGTCCATGTGTCCTGATTGTGTCCAGTATGTGTGTGTGTCCTAGTTGTGTCCGGGTCTGGGTTAGGGTTTACCGAGCTGGGAGGAAGGGAGGAGGAGTGCCTGAGAGGAGTCGACGGAGGAGGCCCACGCCGGAGGGGAGGAGCCACGCCTGAGGAGGAGGAGCCGCGTCTGGGGTTGCTTGTGTCGGGGTTGAGGGACGAACACGGCCGCGTCGTGGTGGTTGGCGAGGGAGGCGGTCAAGGGATGGGTCGTCGGAGCCGTGAAGGGTCGCCGGAGCCACGTTGGGTCGTCGGGGGAGGATGGATCGCCGGTGGGGCCGCGCATTTTTGAAAAGTCAAAAAGTTGGGGGGGGTGGGTAAGAAATGAAAATTCGAATAGACGAGAGAACCCTATATTCAGTAATTTAGCGACATTCAGAAGAGACATCGCTAAATATCGCTAATTAAAAAACTAGCGACGCATAAAAAGACGTCGCTACACGTCGGTAATTAAAAAAGTAGCGACGTCATAAAAAGACATCGCTAAACGTCGCTAATTAAAAGTTTACGACGTTAGAGACGTCGCTAAAAATTTTGCTAAAGATAAAAAAAATAACGTATGTAAATACGTCGCTAAATGTCGCTAAATCATAAAAATTAGCGACGTTAAAGAAGCTTATAGCGACTATTCTTTTAAAAAGTGAAGTATAGTCACTAAACATCGCTATGTGTCGCCAATAGTGACGTATAGCGACGTTTATTTTAGGATTCGATCAAGTCTTTAATATTAGCGACGTTTTACTATGACGTCGCTAAAGACATCGTTATTTCATCATATTTTGGTAGTGAAAAAAAATCATTTGTACTTGTCGTGCTTAAGTGCAAGACATAATTCGTGTGACCCGGGTTATAAGGGTTCAGTCCCTTTCTTATTACCCTTTTATTAAATTTTCTCGTGAACACAATCACTTTTGATTTATGGCACTCAGTAAAGATAGGGGCGTAGCTAGTTTGTCCCAAGGAATCGCAGCAGGGCCGGTCCTAAGTTAATAGGGGTCCTAGATGAACTTTCAAAATAGAGCCCCATATATAAGGTTAAAAAAATTAAAAACTTAAAAAAGGTAAATTAAAAAAATGCTCCACTAAGATTTAAACCTAGAACCTCTAGTGTACAAGTCAAACATTATAACCACTACACAATTATTTTATGTTAAAAAAGGTCCATAGTAGATACTAATTCTATTTTAGATACAAATTATTAGTATATATATGTTTAAACTGATTTTTTGGGCTCTCCTGATCCGTGGGCCCTAGACGGTCGTCCTGACTGCCCTGAACCGCAGCAACGTACGCCATATAAGGTTTTGAAGACAAAGACAATTTGTTATTGTTATAAGTACAGTACAATTAGAATCAATTTCTCCGAACAAGATATTATTAGAATTACTACTGCTAAATCATAATATTTTTTTGGTATTATTGTCCCTCTTCCACAATATATATGTACAAAGTATAATAGTAATGTTATGCTTGTGCACTGATGTAAATAATTTTGTACATGGTTGTATGTCGGTAATGCGATTGGGTATCATTTCAATAACCCAAACGATCCCGACACGAACCGATTGTGCTGAAAGACGTGTATAGTCATCGTCAAAGTGCAAATTTTTAAAAGTAAGTGTTACGTTCCCTAAATAAAAATTTTGACTACGCCACTAAGTAGAGGTGTTATTTCTTCTTAACAAGATTAATTGATGTATGGAAACTTATCATTTGCTGTATTTTATGGATTGTAACCATAAACAAAATATTTGGCCGGTTTGACAAAACCTCATAATCTGTTGCTATTTTATGATTAATAAACTTGTTATTTAAAGATTTCTATTCTGCTGTTAAGTTTGGATATTTTGGATATGCGATGTGTTAGTCCCGAGAGGGATCAGAGATGGTATAATGTGGGTCATAGCAGAGCTGCTAGCGAGATCCAAAGGTTCGCTCTCTACTGGAACCCAAGTTGTTATCGAGATCAGAGATTCATACAAGAGTTTCGCATATGATATTTCTCGATTTCAACGAAGCATGAACCAAGAACAGGTTATAAACTAGCTCAGAAGAAAATGAAGATTACATACAAAGCCACAAATTGGGGTATCAGAGCCGTCGGTGCCGCAAGTCACGATGCACCATACGATGCATACAAAGCCACTAAAATCTGAAAGCAGTCGCTCGCGGCGCCTGACCCATTGTACTGCACTAGGCAGACAGCGTCGCCAAATGCCGAAAGCAGGCCCTATCCCCTCTACGTCAGACTCTCCATATAGCACCTTGCCTCATGTCGACCAGGCCGCAAGTCCCTGGCCGCATGAGCACAGGACGCATGAACACATGCCGCATAGAAACATACCGCATGGGCACCAGGCCACATGGACACCGAGTCGCATACGCACCGAGCCGCATATGCAACTGACCACATGGGCACTGAGCCAGATGTGCACCTGGCCGCATAGCGCCTGGACGAAAAGTGTCAGGCCGCATGTGCCATGAAGCATGCGCCTGAGCTAGAAACCGTGCATGCAATTCCCGCAAGAAAAGAGCACATAAGCGCCATGCGATGATGCTAACGTGCTAAGTGCAAAGTGCGCCAACAAAGTGCTACTTTGCGCCCTTGGGCACGAGTCCGAGTTCGAGTTGCTAAGCCCCTTCAGGGCTTAGATCCTAAGAAAAACTTCCCAAAGGTGGTGACAAAACAAAGATTGTCATAATGGAGTTCTCACTTAATCCCTCTAGGAAAAGTCAACCCACATGGGCCCCACCCCATGTATATATACCAATACTAAGTATAGCTATATATTGAGATATACACATTAGTGGTTTTCTAATATGGGACTAAAACTCCCAAAGTCAAGTAGAAAATACCAATAATCCTCCATATATATTATAATATATGGTTGGGCGTTCCTCACAGTAACTTCTATCATGTATTAGGATAGATGTAGCCGACGACTTGAATCTTCTCACATGGGTCAAACAATAGTACGATACAAGAATGAACTAGGCCTTAATTTCTGAACCATAGCTACTATTTTTTTTACTCACACAATGACCTCAGCTGTGCCATCTGGTCGCACGTTAAAGGTCCTGTGCAGACCTGGTCTCAGTGTATATATCTTGGGCATCTACAAGCTTTTTCTCAAGAGATGGCCTATATCTCTATCCCTACACTTAGGTGAGTTATTTCACTATAGAGAGTTTATTATCTGGCATGAAGCCTTGCGCTTCTGTACGGTGTTGTGTCACATTGACATGGCCGCCCAAGGACGAGGATCCTTCTTTTGTGGTGTCATACCAATGTAGCATGAGGACATAGGCCTCTTAGTATTGTCGTTATATACACAACATAGAGCCTTGCGCTCCTGTGCGGTGCTACGCCGCTGTGACATGGCTTAAAGCCAAGGTTTACTCCCTCAAGTGGTGTCACCCAATATAGCATGAGGTCACATTATCATACCCTATTAGTCAAAAAAAAAAATTGTGCTTCGAATAATGTTTGCAACCGTGTCATCTCTGTTGACCGGTTATTCTTTGATTGCGAGGACGCAATCCTCTTAAGGGGGGTATATTGTAATCCCCTGATTTTCAAAATTCAATTTATCAAATTTTGAAAATCATGGGGATTACAATATACCCTCCTTAAGAGGATTGCGTCCTCGCAATCAAAGAATAACCGGTCAACAGAGATGACATGGTTGCAAACATTATTCGAAGCACAAAAAAAAAAAAATTTAGGAGTAACAAGGTTTGAGAGTAATACCTAGAAAAAATTATTTCCCTAAGTATTTAAAAATTATGCAATTTCCCAAATGTGGGAAATCTAGGAAATTATAGTTTTTAGAAAACTAGGTTATCTTTCAAAATATTTCAGTTTATTATTTATAAAACATTCTCGGTTATTGGCAAGTTCAGAATTACTTAGATTAACTCTAGTTTATCCTTTAAAACTTATTTGGTTATCAATTATAGAACATTCTAGGTTATTCTTTAAAAAACATAATAGATTAATAATTCTAGGTTATTTAGCAAGTTCACACTAGGTTAACACTAGGTTATCAATTATTAGCAATTTAAAACTGTCAGGTCAAGCCTAGGGTTACGAACCAGCAGGCACGAACTAAAGCAAATCTAAAAACTTACTCGCAAAAGCTATTCCATGAATCTGTGCATTCTCCAAATTTATCACTGGAGCTTGTCCACGTCCTCGCAGATGATTCCTCGGCTGCTGTTGAGCTTGCTGGAAGAGTGCTGCTCGTGGTGCCAAGGGTGGCCTCGGCTGATTTTCTCCTGGGGCATGTGGTAGAATTCCTTCGGCTTCCGTTTGCAGTATTTTTAATGCTGGAGAGGCTGGCCTTGGTGCTGGTAGTGCTTGTCTGTTTATCATCAGTGCTCTCTTTCGATGCCGAGGACAATCTTTGGCTATGTGTTGGTTGGACGCGCAAATCAAACATAATCCTAATTTACGTCTACACTCGTACTCAATGTGACCTATCTTGCGACAGTTTTGACAGATAGGCAGTACTTGCGGAGATGCTTCTGGAGGTTGGTGCATGTGTGACTTCTTTGTAATTTCTTCCTGTGGTGCTTCGGCTGGTGCTGATGCGGCTAGTTGTTGAATCATCACTGCTTTCTCTCGACGTTCAGGGCAATCCCTTACCGAATGCTTTTTAGATCCGCAAGCTAAACATCGTCCCAGTCTGCGCCGACATTCTTTAGCGAGATGGCCTACCTTGCCATAATAGTGACAAGTAGGGAGGACTAGTACAAGTGGTGGGTTCAGCTGTGGTCGCTTTGCAACTCTTTCTTGTTGTGCTTGGTCTGGTGCTGTTGCATATGGCCGCTTCTGGCTGGACTCGATCCTTGTGTTGCACTCCATGGGTCGTGTTGCAGCAAGAACGTTCACGTCTAAGGTAGGTGCATTTGAACTGATTAATCTTCGTAACTCCGAGCTAAATCTGTCGATGAACTTCTCCACTTGGTTTTGCTAATCTTCTTGTTGAACCTTCTGATGGGATTGCATCATCGCGTAGAACATTCGAAACAGTTGTTGTTCGTCTATAGCCTGCCCTTGTGGAACAGTAGGCATCGGAGGAGCAAGCTGCGTTGATGGTGGAACGTCATTTTCTGGGATTCTCGAGGCATTCTGTCTTGCTGTACTGAGTTGTTGTGATGTTTGACCTTCATCCACTAGTATCACTTCATCTTCGTGGTTAACCACAACATCTTGTGGTGCTGCTGGATGAGTCTCGTCGCCGGTTTGTGAATCCATAATTCTGCAACAGAAATAAACTATAAGAAGCACACTAGAATCAAGGCAGGATGCAAGTCAAAAAAAATTTATTTGAATCCGATACAGATATCAAGAACGTTTTCAAGCAAGTGGATGAGATCCTGAAAACTTTATCCTATTCTTATTGCAGGCCTGTCGGTCCCTAAGTTGAAACCGAACAATTTTATCGTAGACCTGCATGGGCCACCACAAAAACCATGTCACGCCCCAGTCCCAAAATAACGAGGGACTAGACACGTGGCAATGGCCAGCAGCACACACCAATGGACAAACCCAATTTAATGGATCCATCGGGGCATGCTTAAGCTGTATTACAACAGTCCGGGTCTACTAAAAAAATATGTTAAAACTAATCTCATCCACAGAAGAATAAAGCAAATCAACAAAAGGAAATAAGTCATCAACATCAAGTCACAAAATAGAGTATTCGGGGAACAACCCGATAATCAAGTCTGATACAATTGTTCTTTAAACAAGAAAGTAAATAACATCACTGACTGAGTATGTAAGAACATATACTCAGAGATATCCATGGCAATCACCTAGTCCTTGGTTCCTGGTTCTGCTTCCGTGCCTGCTCCTGAACCTGTTTCTGCTCCTGCTAAAGCACCTGTCCTGTAAGCCTCAGAGTGGATCTCCTCTGCTAACCCTGGGGACATAATCCATTCCAGGTCCTCAGGGGACATAGCAAGGTACAAATAATACAAGCCAAAATAATGCAGTGGAATAGTAAATGAAATAAGTAGGGTAACTACATAACCATCTAAGTGAAATGCAACTGAGAGCATCACTAGTACTCAGGCTGAGACCGCTACAAGCTCTGTGTCGGGGAGCCGGTAGCAGTAAATAACTAGTAGTGGGCCAAGCTCGGGCTTAGAGTCTTGAGCACCGCAATAATAGGAGTTTTATATATATGATCAGCCTGTAGCCTATGTGTCTCTCCCCACCCAATGTAATCACACGTCTCATGTTCATAACGTCTTATGTCCATGTCACGTGAGATCAGAGCTAAATGCAATAAGTCATAATCTAAGAATATAATGTCTATGTCCATCCTGTATCCTACACAGAATCACCTTGAATATCTCAGGAAGATTCTGTCAACATGTATAGTGTCAAGTGTCCTAGGTATACGTGTGGTGCCCCGTTCCCCCTATTCGGGGAGCGCGGCTAAGAAATACAAGACGGTATCGTTCGATCGGGATAGATTGAATTAAGAACTCGTCCTCGTTATGGATTTGTTTCTTCGGAATCGATTCCCATATTCAGTGGACCGTGCCCCCGGGATCGACTTAGCGGCAGAGTCAGGAGGGACCTCTCCGCTGCATTCTTTTGTTGTCTAGTTTTCGCTGTCGCTTGTTGCTTTCGTACCTTGAGTTGGTTTTCGGGTTTGCTTGGGTTTTCTTGAACGGTTTCGATGGATTTCATTGCTTTCGTTCTTAGGACTGCACTTCAATTCCGATAAGGGAGAGAGAGGAAGAAGTACTGATCAGCTGTTCGTGTCAATACAGGTGATCCAGCAGTAGGCGTCGCTCAAGCGGACTCCTAAATCACTTCCTTCCTTCCTCCTTCCAACCACTAAAGTGAGTGGCTACCAACCCGATTAGCTAGCCCTTCTTGCTAGTCTTCACATCAAATTCTTGTGTTCGTGCTTGCCCTGATCAAATGATACCAAGTAATAACTAAAAGATATCAAGATAATAAGGGAATAGACTTGGATCTGTATGCTTGTCATTGAAACGTGTGAACGGTTACTTACTACATGCTTGCTTATTCAAAAATATTTACCATATGCATATATACAAGTTAGAATGTTTACTTCTTCTTCTATAAATATGCTATATGTAGAACACCCTTTGCCATGCATCAATTATTCAGGGAGACTATGCAAAATACATCACACAATGCTACATATCTCCTGATTTCATTGCCTCAGCTACATAAATGGCAACTTAACACAAACGCCGTTGATCACGGACAACTTGTGCACAAGGCCTCTCGGTTCCTGCGGACGGTCGCTGGGGCACTGGCACCGATCCGATCCGGACGGAACCTCAAGATTAGTCTCTCCCATAGGCGAGATGGCGTGCAGCGATACATGTGCCTCCGTCACCTTAGCCTGAGACTAAGACCGTCCATTATGGCATCAAAGCCAGTGATCCCCTCGTATATTTAAACCTGTTGAAACTAACTTGTGTCTTCTTGACAGGGAAGGCAAGGTAAGTATTATGCAGGTGGTTCAGACGGACAGGTAAATATCACCGAACGGTGATGGGTCATCTCAATGATTCTATATCTATGTCTTGTTGTAAAATGAACTAAGGCAAGATAGAAACCCACAGTAAATATGAATGCTTCATTAAAACAACGTGTTGACTCGTATAGTTGGGTTAGCTTGTCTTCACCAGTACGTTTCGATGTACTGACCCTCGTTGAAACAGGTTCCCCGCGCTAGGAGAACCAAGCGAGGAGCAGGAGACAAACCCCCATTCCAGTCCAGCTGTAGGCACGCCTCGACCGTGCCACCTTTGACGCATTTTGAAGAAGAAGCCTTTTGAAGAAGAAGCTAGCCACAAAGCAACCATGCAGCTTCATGGCAAGGCAGTCGTTCCGACCCAAGGTCTTATATTTTGAGTAGTAGTAAAGGATGTAATGTACAGGACTGCTATCTCATTTTGTGTCAACACTTTTGTAAGCCCATAGAGGCAATCCTTATGTCTCAGTTTAAAGAGTTTGTAATAGATGTTCATATTATCAATAAAAGAGAACTTTTCCATGTTCAAATCTGTGTTTCAATTATCTGCGTACTCTGAATATGTGCTCGCTATGCAAAACAAAATACTTAGCCTTGTGCGGTGCGCAACCTAGGCCCGCACGGCGGTCACGCCCGGGGGACGACTATCGATTCCACGGAATTGGGGCGTGATAATACGTACTTGATAATGCAAGTACGAGAATACAAAGGGTTTCGGTATCCATTTCTATTTGACTTTACTCAACCCGCGAACGGTGTTGGCACCAGACTATAATCTGACGCTAAGTAAGTCACACGGTCCTAGGTCAAGCATGCAAAATATATATATAAGCCAAGGCGTATGTAACAAATACTGCAAGTTGGCAAGGTACACTTGCCTGAGTTTCCAGCTCCAATTGTAGCTCTGTCAGTAGCAGGACTTGCAAGCAGTACTCCGGTTGCTGAAACAAACATCACTATCAGATCCAGAAAATATCAATCAGCTAGAAACGCCTGTCCTTGAGTCCAATTTGGAGACAAGGGCAAAACGTCATTTTCGGGTCAAGGCGGGATCCAAATGTGGGCCGCTTTGCACCGAAAAATGCGTCAGGGTCAAAGGTCTTCAAATCAGTCCAACTTAGTGTCAACACGTCAGGAACGATGATACGAACCCAACGGAACTTCCAGAATTGGATTCCGATGAGCCGATCACAAAATCGCCCGTCGAGTGGAGCCTGTGGGGCCCACGACACACGATTTTGTCAGCGTTCTCAGAATCGAACCAAACTTGGCTCACAGGACCAGCGTATTTCTACGAGTCCAATGGCACAAGTTTTGTCTCGATCCGACGTGTATACACTAAATTACAGCGAGAATCAGAATAGTCGGATACGGGGCGTTGTCTGCGGATACGCACTGATTCCGGTGTGTACGCACATCCGAATCAGCTTCTGCAAAATTTCGCACGTCCGTATCGACGACGCGCACGTATCTGTGAAGATCGCACGTGACCAAGTCATCCCGTTTGGCAGGGCGCACTCAGTTCCGGGGTAAAACAGGGCGTTGGTTTTCCTGTTTTTGGATCGCGGTATGCGATCACCACAGGACGCGATGCCCCGAGCGGTTTATCCGGGCACCGAGAGGGTCTTATAGGCTACGCGATACAATTCACGGAATTAAAATCGGAGCTACGAGCGAGAAGTTATGAATACCTGAACTGGGTTCCTGAAAACAGGAAATATCTCGTGTCCTCGTGTCCTGGACACTGTGTCCGACACGTGTCCACCCTAGGGTTAGGTTCTGGGCTCCTGTGTCAGTGTCCGACTCTGGTGCTGGCTGACACACGGCTGAGATGGCCGGAGGGAGGCCGTCGACGGCGAGTGCGGGAGGCGGCGGCGCTCAGGGAGGCGGCACAGGAGCTCTGGCGGCCGGCTGTTGCTGGCGGAGGCGGGTAAGTGAAGGAGGAGGAGGATGAAGGAGAGGGGCTGAGGCTGCGGCGGAGCTGGGCGGGTGGCGGAGACGATGGCCGGGACGGAGAAACTTCGTCGGAGACGCCGACGGAGCGAGGGCCAGAGGGTCGAAGGGAGAGAGGGCGGCTAGGGTTACGGCGGGGTCGGGGCAGCCGGTGGATAGGGATTTATAGAGGGTGGAGGGAGGCGGATGGTCGGCGGTTCAAGGGGAGAAGAAGGGGAGACGCTCCGGGCGATTACGGAGCGGGGAGGCAGAGCGGCGGCGGCTTGCGAAGCGGCGGCCGGCGGAGACGAAACGGCGTCGGGTTCAGACAGTTGGGGAAGAGGAAGAGAGCGGGTCGGGTTAGCGGGTCTAAGCGGGTCGGGTCTGACCCGGATCTGACCCGCTAAGGGGGTTGGGCCGGTTTAGTCAGACCGGCCGGTCCGGGTTGGTTTGTTTTGAGTTTGGTTTAAATTGGTTTAATGAATCGGTTTTATTAGGATTTAATTAATTAATAAAAAAATAGGTTTTAGGCTTTTTAAAACACTTCCGGGGTCCAATAAATTCCCGGAAAAATATCCCATGCTCGGTTTTTAATTTTACACCATAAAATATAATTTTTATAATATTATCATTTAAAAATCATTTAATAATTCAAACACTTGTATTTAATTACAGAAAATCCTAAAAATTACCAGAAAATGTGAAAAATTCAATTTATCAAATTTTAAAAATCAGGGGGATTACACACATGCCTCTTAGTAGTGTTGTACTACCTCTCAGCATGAAGCCTTGTGCTTCCATGCTGTGCTACGCCGCTGTGACATGGCTCGAAGCCGAGGTTCACTCCCTCATGTGGTATCATCTACTGTAGCATAAGGTCACGGGCCTCTTTTTAGTGTTGTACTACCACTCTCTATTTCTTTTCAGCATTAGGCTACCTGCCTATGTGCGGTGCTACCGCCGCTGTGACATGGCCCAAAGTCGAGGTTCACTCCCTCGTGTGGTGTCACGCCACTATAGCATGGGATACAAGTCCCTTGTAGTACTGAAACTACTCGTGCTTCCTGCAACATAAGCTGGACATTCACTCTGCCCGAGAACTCATTAAGGCGTTAAAGCCATCCTCCCACAGAAAATGTTCTGATCAAGAACAAATAGTATACCACAGTGATTTCGGATACGTATCCTATAATATCCCTGAGGAATACTCACTGTACCTGATATTCTCCTGGTCAATGGTCCTCCCTTGAACCAATAGCTAGATGGATGATATATTTTTCTTTGAACCAATAGCATAAAACTAAATGGTAGGATTGCGGAGACGCAATACCAAAGGTTCTCTAAGACCATATATGTTGTATCCTTGACTATGTGCGGTGTTATTGCCGCTTTGACATGGCCTACAGTCGAGGCTTTACCCTGTCATGATAACCTCATTGTAGTGTCACCCAACAGTAACATGGAGTACTACGATCCTTTATAGTACTTGACTCTGACTATATGTGTTGCTATTACCGCTGTGACATGGCCCAAAGCTGAGGCTTTACCCTGTCGAGGTACCTCATGGTGGTGTCGCCCCATAGTAGCATGGAGTACTACGCTCATTTATAGTTCTTACAATCATCTGGGCTTGAGGCCAATTATGAATGGATCTGCCAGATTTACCTGACTCTGATCTTTAACTACTGTAATGATACATGCTAGTTGCGCTCATTCAGTATTCTGTATTAGCCTGTTATGAACGGATCCACCAGAATCACCTGGCTCCGAATATTAACCACTGTAATAATCCACACTGGCTACTCACATTCAGTATTCTGTACTGGCTTTTTATAAATGGATCTGCTAGAATCATCTGGCTTCGAATATTAACTATAGTAATAATCTACGCTAGCTGTGCTCATTCAGTGTTCTGTATTTTATCCACACAGTTCTCTTCAGACCTTGGAAGAGATGAATAGATGCCACTACTGCAGCTTCCTAGTTTTCATAATATATCGATGTCACCTGAATCTGTGTACTAACCATAGAAAGATCATCTGAGAGCTTCCAGATCCATCCTGCTATATATGCTACAACTGATAGTGCATAGAACTCTGAGAGTAAAGACTGCTTCTTCGACTTTCACAATATAACAGCACCACTCTTGGAGAAGTCACGTCCTCATGTGGATCTTTCACTCTTCTTTCCTGAGCACCAACTAGCATAATTGAAGCCTTCCATCATATCTGGATAACTGATGTAGTGCAGGATATACCACTGAGTCCACTTAAAAATTCTGATGACTCTATTTACAGCTTCCAGTGTTCAACAACACACATACTTCTCGTGAACTGACTAAGCATCCCTACAGCGAGAGCTATATCAGACCTGGTGGTACTCGCAGCTTGAATCATGCACCTGATGATGCTCGAGTACACCAATTGTCTGATACTTTTTCTTGGATTAGTATTCTTAATCTTCATGTTACACCTAAGAAGTATCGACCCTGATACCCAAAGCTTATGACCAATCTTCTTATGCAGAGATCTTATGACTGAGCAAGCCCACCTGGCATCCGGATTATCCTATATCCTTAAGGATGACATCCGCAATCCCATGTCCTAAGCCTGGACAAAAGGATATCTTTGTTCTAGTGACACTTCTATATTCGTAACTAGGATTAGCAAGTTGTAGTTACAAAAGATGAATCATTTATTATCAGCGAACCTTGTGTAAGCACACTCTTGGTTTGTCTCGTTGATCCTGCGATAACTTTGACTAGATGACTTGTCAAACTTCTGTTTCCACATCCTGGAATTTGCTTCAGGCCGTATTTGAGATATCACTAAATGCAGACTGTCTTCAAACCTAAATGATAATAATTTTGACTGTTGTCCATGAATCTCTTATGACTGTCTTCCTTGTTGTCTTTCCTTTATCTGATAAATAATTAGCGTATGAATAGAAGCTACGACAATCATCATCCTGATATATGACACCCTCAACGAGGTGCCTAATAAGTCAATCCCCTGTTATCTGAGAAAACTCCTAGGCTACAAGCCTATTCTTGAACTCAACTATTTTGGCTGGTTTTATTTTTTCTACTGAAGATATAAAAGCATTTGATAGGTTTTAGCTCCTTCAGGCAGATTAATCAACATCCCAAGTGTTTATATGGGGTCAATCTCTTCTTGGACTACCTCCTCTTAGTAGACTAAGTCTCTGGTCTTTATCGTCTCATCATAGGTAAGTGGCACGACCTTCGATCCATATGATAGGTGATAAGATCATCTTTGTTCCTTCGATCTCATGACTCTTCTAGTTAGCTGCTTTTTAATTTTCTAGTTCAAATTATGTCTTGTTAAACATAACCCCTTATGGGACTACAACTTCTTCTACAGAAGTGCCAACAACTCTGGCTGGAAAGTTCCTCCTGAGAACCCCCACAATCGAACGATATTCATGTAGATCTAACTTAGAACCAGAATTACATGAGAAGTGATGAACGGTACTAGGGACATAACCGTAAGTGCAACCTTCTTCCACAGACAATCTAGAAGGCCCTTTGAACAATAATATAGAAGTCATCATTACTATTAACTGCTTGTCCTTCCTATCTGCACCTTTAATGGACTGGGAGAGTATGAAGATGTCGTTTCGTAGTCAATTCTATGCTATAAGATGAATGATGTGAATCCAAACAATGATGCATGTTCCATAGTCAATTTCATGTTCTAAGCTGAACGATGCGAATCCAAAGAACAATGCATGTTCCATAGTCAATTCTATGTTCTAAGATAAATAATGTGAATCCAAACAATGATGCATGTTCCATAGTCAATTCTATGTTCTAAGCTGAACGATGTGAATCCAAAGAACAATGCTCTTCGTATAGAAAACTTCTGAGTCTATTGAGTTATAGACCGATATGACACTCAACTCCAAACTTGAAGTCCCTGAGGTTCTCGAACGCTTCATCCTTTGATTATGAGAAGATACGCGAACGCGTTTTCCGAAAAATCGTCAAAGAAAGAAGTGATAAACTTTATCCCGGCCCTTTGAGGAGAATAGAAGTCATAAATATCTGAGCGCAGCAGTTCCAAAGGATCTGTACTTGTAGTCATCCTTCTAAACGGCTTCCTGACTACCTATGTCTAAACATAGCCATCACGTCTCTCCACCTACTTATCCCCACATCTTGGAGATATCCCTGAAGTAGACATCTTTGTTAAAAAATACATGTCTTAGTCAGATGCGTCACAACTCAATAATAGTAATCTCCTCCTCAAGCCGAAAGTCCAGAATCATCATCCTGATCCCTATATCTTCTGCTTGACACTTGTTCGCCATATAAACCTTCTTCTGAGATAGTGCTCTGCTTTGGTGAACAGATATTCTACAGAGCATGCATGGCCAAATACACCAGTGTCTATCCACCAGTCAGTAACCACGCCTGATAACTCAACCTGCGCACTCATAGCAACCAAGTTAAGTATTCAAAGGAACCAAGTTTTAGCTATTCTTTGCTATATTGGTTCGAATTGGTTCTGCTTTCAAGCTTCAATTCCAGCCATGCGTTAAGTCAGGACATGCTCATAAGCCTCCATGCGTCCTGCATATGCATAAGCCTCCATGCGTCTTGCATGCGCATAAGCCTTTATGTGTCCTGCATGCGCATAAGCTACTATGCGGCTAGCTCTGCCATGTGCAGAGACGTCCATGCGTATAAGTCACTTATGCGGCTAGCTCTGCCATGCGTGAAGACCTTCAATACGATTTCATGCGGCAAGAGTCTTCTATGCGACAAGAGACTGCTATGCGGCCAAGTCTTGCCAACCGCTAAGAACTGTCATGCACTAAGTCTCGTTATGCACATACTCTGCAATCCTTGGTCAACTTGTAATTTTTCTTCCAACTGGAATGCGCGTCCTTCAAACGTTAACTCCTCCATCCTGGGAAATGGTAGGTTCTGACAACTCAAGTTCAACATTTGACAAAGGGCTCCTTCCCTCATCCAAATGTTCGAAGTGTATCCCTTGAATCTTCTCAAGTTTGTGAAAACTTGTTGCCGAGAAGATTTGATCGGATGTTCTACCTTATTCTTCGGATCTTGCTTTGAGATTGTTTGTCCCGAGACGGATTAGAGTTGGTAGAACATGGTCCATATCAGAGCTGCTAGCGAGACCCTAAGGTCCGCTCTCTACTGGAACCCAAGTTGTCATCGAGATCAGAGATCTACACAAGAGTTTCTCATCTGATATTTCTTGATTCCAACGAAGCACGAACCAAGAACATGTTACAAACTGGCTCCGAAGAAAATAAAGATTACAACAAGCAACAAGTAAAACGTTCTTCTCTTTACGTTCGTAAACGCTACAATGAGAAAGAACGAAGCAAAGAAAAAACTAAAGAGAAGCACCTTGTTGGGGTGGTCAAAACCACTGTTGCTCAAAGCAAGATTCGTCGAACAGACGATCTGCCCCTAGGAACCAGCAAGTTCATAAATGAACTTCTAGAACGATCTAGTCACCTTCGAAAACACTCGAAAATACCATGTGGGAGGGGAACACTCTTGGCCGCATATGATCTGTTGTTCTCGATTTTCCATATGTTTTATCTCTCCTCAAATAAAAGAGGAGGTCCTCTATTTATAGAGGAAAACAACACCATGCGGCCAGAGAAAACTCCAGGCCGCATATGCGCTGACCGACCAGATCCCCCAAATCGGGGTATCAGAGTCATCGGTGCCGCAAGTTACGCTGCACTGAACAAGGCTGACAGCGCCACCAAACGCCGAAAGCAGGCTATGTCCCCTCCACATCAGACTCTCCATATAGCACCTTGCCTCATGTCGACCAGGCCGCAAGGCCCTGGCCGCATGGACACGGGCCGCATGGGCACCTATAAAACCCTAATTTTTAAACCTTATTAATTATTTAATTAATTATTTAATTGATTTATAGTATTTATTAGCATTGTTAGAAGTAATAGAATTTATTTAAATTTTATTTCGAGGTGATTGTGCTATAGAGGAATTATGGAACAATTATAATTTTTCCTTAATTATTTTTATGTAGGGGACCATGTGGACAGTTGATAGATTTATTGTATGTACCAATATAAATTTCTCGAATTATATATATATATATATATATATATATATATATATATATATATATATATATATAGGTATTTATATATATATATATATAAAGTTTATTATTACTAATAGGTATATATATAAAGTTTATATATATATAGGTATAATAATAATAATAATAATAATGATATTATTATTAGTAGTAGTAATAATAATAATGTAATTATAAGAAATAAGAAAAAGATTAGAAAAGAAATAGTAATAGTAATAGAAAAAGAAAAAGAAAAAGAAAAGAATTAGAAATAAGAAATAGAAAAGAGAAAGAAAAGAAAAAAGAATAAAATAGAAAGAAAGAAAGAAAGAAAGAAAGAGAGAGGGACTTAAATGAAACAAAAACCAAATTCACTTAAAAAAAAACCCTTCCCTTCTGTACACAGAGACACCCCCCGCGCGCAGTATTGATCTTTTCCCCCCCTGTGCTTTTATATATATATATATATATATATATATATATATATATATATATATATATATATCATAACAAACCCTAATCCTAAATCTCTCCATTACCATCTCGACCTAGCCGCGACCGCGAACCACCGCGTCCGCCGCCGCCGCTGCCGCCGACCTGTCGCCGCCGAAGACCCCGCGCCACAGCCGACCGGCCGCAGACATGCCGCACATGCGCGCCCACCCACGCAGGAAAGTCACAGCAATGTACCCCTGTTCCCGCGCTGATTCCCGCCTCCTCGCTCAACCAAACTCGACTCCGTCTTCACCGGTATGATTCCCACCTATCCCTCTCTAAAATACGTAATTTAGTTTCCATCATGCAGAGCGCAAACCTAGGTATAAGTCGATGCCAAGTCGATGAAAAACCACAACTTTTTAAATTCCAGAAATTCGGTTGCAACTACCTATGTTTACGAACTCGTATCTCCCACCACAGGGATCCGAATTCAATTTTTCTTTTTAGTATGCGGAGACCACTTGACCTAGTTTAATTTCTGTTGATTACATTAAATTTTTAATTACTGTATGTAGAATTAAATTCGTTGAAAAACCCCAAAAACTCACGTTTTCCAGATTTCCAAAAATTGTGAAACCGAGCGCGCCCCGCCAAACGGGACCGCCCTGCCGTGTACCAAGTGTACCAAAAGGTGCACGCAGTGTACCCGGACACGTGAGATTTTGCAAAAACTGATTCGGATGTAGGTGCGCGTCGGAATCAACCCGTATCCGCGGACAATCCCCGTGTCGCAACTTTTGTGAAAGCCGTGCGCATTTTGTGCATGTTCGTCAGATTGGGACGAAACTTACTCCACTGGACTCGTGGTAACGCGCTGGTCATGTGACCCAATTTTTACGCAATTCTGAGACAGTTGACCAAGTCACCAATTGGCGGGCCCCATGGTTGACTTTTTGGGCAAAATTTTGTTCGGCTCATCGGAATTCACATTTGGACATACCGTTGAGTTCGTGCTGACATTTAGAGTTTGTTTGACCTATAATTTATCCCATTTAGAGACTGTTACCCTTGGCACGCTTTTCGGTGCAAAGTGGGCCACACGTGGACCCCACTTTGACACAAAATTACCGTTTTGCCCCTGTGTCCAAATTGGACGAAAGGGAAGTGCTTTCTAGATATTTTGCTTATTTTGGAAATTTTGGTGATGTCTATTTCAGCATCTGGAGATATTTATTCTGAGGCCATAACTTCTGATCCTGTGTGTGGACTTCTGGACGTTACACTTTGCAGCTTTTTTACCAGGCAAGATACCTTGCCAAATTATTTACAGTATTTTGCATGCTTAGTATATTTCTGTATATTTATTGTATTTTTGTTTATTCATTGCATGTGTAGTTTCTTTCAGTCATTACTATATATTAGATATGTTAACACACACTTGACACTTAGTATCATTGAGGACAATCAGTAGGCGTATGGGCTTTAACCACTCTGGTAAACAGTAGTAACTAGCACGCACTATGGTGGTCGTGTCCGATGGTCGCTACCCCCGAGGTATGTCGGTTGATGATGTTCTAGACGGGTATGTGAGTTGTGAGGCTTAGATCGAGTAGCCTACCCTTGCCCATACGTTGAAAAGTTGTCCTCATTGCATCCATATAGATTGTCTTGTACAGCATACTTATTTATTTTCAAATATTATGCATGTTTATTGTATTCAAATTGGCTTACTTTTATGTATCTTGTTACGTCCCTCTGAGGACCTGGTCCCTTTTCAGGTGTATCTGTTCTTGAGTATTCGCAGGAGCGCAGATTCGGATGGTTACATATATTTCGAGGATGTCTTCTCTTCGAGCCCCGTGGTCGTTAGCTGGTATTCTTATATTGTGTTTGTTGTGTTGTACTTATATTGTATTTACTTTTACATTTGAGTTGGTAGTGGATTTGTTTTCATCCAACTATCATCTTTAGATACTTTGTATTGAGATCTAGATTTATAGATATTGGTTATTTGTTTATATTTGATTTTGTGGATGAGATTTAGATTGTACCCGGTGACTTGTGATACATTTATACCACTTGTGGATTTGATATTCATATTACAGCGTACGTATGGGTTATGGTTTCCATGTATTGGAGTTGCCATATCCATGCGGCTGGCATGCTTACGTGTCCTAGTCCTATGTATTTTGGGACTGGGGCATGACAGCACCGACCCACATACGCACCAAGATGCATGCGCACCTGGCCGCATGGGCACCGAACCGCATGGACACCTGGCCGCAAAGCGTCAGGCCGCATGCGCCACGAAGCATGCGTCCGAGCTAGCAACCGTGCAAGAAAAGAGCGCATGAGCACCATTCAACGATGTTAAGTGTAAAGTGCGCCAACAAAGCGCCACTTTGCGCCCTTGAGCACGAGTCCGAGTCGCTAAGTCCTTGCGGGACTTAGCTCCTAAGAAAAACTTTCCAAAGGTGGTGACAAAACAAAGATTGTCATAATGGAGTTCACACTTATTCCCTCTAGGAAAAGTCAACCTACATGGGCCTCCACCCCATGTGCATATATCAATACTAAGCATAGCTATCTATTGAGATATGCACATTGGTGGTTTTCCAATGTGGGACTAAAACTTCCAAAGCCAAGTGGAAAACACCAACACGATGGTCAATTTTTTGAAGTTGCAAGACTTAGTGAATTTGCTAGAAAGATGATTCAGTTATGTAAGTATCGTGGATATCTACTGATATTTTTGCTTTTGAAGTTGGCATTGCAATTATCCGTCGCAACCGTAATCGCAGAGAAAATATTTTTGATAATAAAAATTATCAAGATTTCATTACATAACAGTTTAAGAGATGTGATGATGAATGATTGTATGCTGACGTATATTAAAATAAATGTATTGGATGCCGTAGACAATAAAGATTATCATTCAATATTTTGAAGTATCCAAAAATTTTGTTGCCATAGAAAAAGAATTATTTAGTAATTATAATAATTTATAATATTTAGTATTAATATATAATTTTTTAATAGTTAACATTGGCACAGCTAGATGAAAATCTTGCATAGGCCACTGCTTGAAGCAAAGCCACATTCCAACACATGGCGACTGTTACATTCCTAACACAGTATAGGGTCGTAGGGAAACCGACGGTCATAAAGTTATTCCCAAATGATGAGCTAAACACAAAAACGGAATTATAGTCAATTCAACCAAAAGAGTGATCAGGTTGTAAATTTTAAACTAGCTAGCTAGCACTTCAAACTAGGCATTTCATCCATTCATTATGTACTTTATTTTGCTTTATTTCCAAACTTCCATGCTAGAAATTAGTCAGGATCGGTGGTCCTTGCTGCCTGCAGTCCAATTGTATCCAAGAACACACACAGTTGCATAACTCTTTGCATGGACCATTTCATGGCTAGAGAAGAACACTCTCTCTCTCTCTCTCTCTCTCTCTCTCTCTCTCTCTCTCCTATTTTTGTGTGTTCAATATAGAACCAGAGGTCAGTTGAACTTAAGTTATGCTCTAAAGAGTTGTAACTTATAATAAAAAAGAAAACATTTCTTCAGATAGAATATATATTTTTTCCAATTTTTTTTTTAAAAAAAAGGAGTTGCATCGCTATCTCTATCGTCGGTGGCGCTAGCTGGTGGTTTAGGTTGCTGACGTGGGAACGCAGCGGTTGCAGCCGCCGGCATGTGCGTGCGATGGGAAGAGGGCAGTTGTCGGGGGCGTGCGGAGAGCAACAGCAGCAGCAACGGCAGTAATCGCTGATGGGGGCGCGCGATATGGAGGGGGACAGCGGGGGGAGCGCGGCGGGGAGGGGGCAGCTAGGGACGCACAGCGGGGAGGGGGCAACAAGGGGAGTGCGGGGAAGAAGACAATGGAGGAGTATTTTGGTCAAAGGAATTGACTGTTTGTGGAAGACGATTTTCGTCAAAAGCAAGAGATCTCTTACATTATAGTAATTCGATAGGGTGCACCCTAAATCAGGGTAAAAAAGTTCGGTGCAACTCAAAATTTCTTAATTTTAGTTACAGAAACTTTTGAACAGAGAATTAAAATTTTACTATATTGTATTGAGAGAATAAAATTTGTTAAAATTACAAACAAAGAAGTGAAACGCCTATGCTAAGGATGTTTCACTTGAATTTCCACTAAATATCTCACTAAACCCTCAATTTCCTAACTCACGTGCTAAAAAAGAGAGTAAAATCAACAAAAAAGACGTCCTTGATAAGAGCATTTATTGCACATAAAACGTTCTTACTATGGATCGTCTTCTTCTTCTTTTTCAAATTTTTTTTTTTAAACCTTAGGAAGGGCATTTCTTGTCCCTAAATAACAAACTTGTACTTAGTAAAGGTTTTTTTATAATTTTTTTTTATAAGTTTCATATAATGAATTAAAATTATAGTGAATTGAGACCATATACAAGTTTTTTTTAGCTTAGTTTTGGTTAGAATATATGTATATGGGTGGAAGGTCTTGAGTTAAAATTTTAATGGAAGTAGTATTTTTTTTTTTTTAATTCAGCTTGTATATATTTTTAAAAATACTACAAATTTGTCAAACCCCTCAATCCACAAACATATCCCCCTAACCAATTAAACTACAACAACATTTTATATATTTTTTCAATTACTCTAATTTTAATTCTCAAAACTTTTTGATAAAGATATAAAAAAATGGATTTAAAAAAAATTAAAACAAAAAAAGTTCTTACTAAGGACTTTTTGCTGAACAAAAAAAATAAAAATAAAACACGTCCTTAGTAAGACGTTATTGGTACAAGTAATGCCCCTAACAATAATTTTTCTTAATAAATAAAAATAGTCGTGAATCAACTAAAACGTCATTGGTATGGACGATTGGGTTCTTTTTATAGAATTTTGGTAAATTTTATTCTCCTTGTGTAATTTTCTATAACTTTGATGTTTTGTCTGAAAATTTATATTTTACTTACTTACGTAAATGAAATTTGTGGTATTTCTCATGGATCATAATATTTTATTTTATTTTTGTAACTCCATAACCAATGATCGACATGTACATTCTAATAGAGCAGGGAATTTACAATCACTCAACCCAATAATACAATGTGAATCAATAACAATGAAGTTGTTTATGAGAAGAATCACCACATTATTTCTCCAAATTAAATCCAACAAGAAGAAAAAAGACAGATAATTCTTGCTACTCAAACTTCATATTGAAATGAGCACAATGATTGCTAGTTTTTCACGAGATATAACGGTTGCACGTTGGAAATCCTCCAATCCGTTTGCTTCAGGTTGCGTGTTTAAAATATGGATTATATCTTAAATATTTTCCATACCATGTTTAAAATATCATCTCTTTCATTTTATTAGTACAAATAGCTGGTTTGCCCGAGTGGTTAAGGGGGCAGACTTAAGATCTGCTGCACTCAAGTGCGCATGGGTTCGAACCCCATAGCCAGCAAAGTGTACATTATTATTATTTTTTTCAAAATAAAAATTATATTTTCATAAGGAGGAGGGATCTTATCCTCTCCTTTTGAGCATTTTTGAATTTCTTCCAAATAGCATCCATTATTTTTGGACCTTACAAATTAACTCTTTAACTATTCATTTTTTTGCGAGATTTCGTATTAACTTGTGGATTTCAAAAAAGACAGATCCAATTGCTGCTATTCCGGGAACACTCGGAGATGCTTAATGTAATTAATGTTCCGTTCCGTGCGGTGCATTGTGCTGGCTTGTTGAGTCGATGGACATAGTTGGACTTGGATTCATGCAGAGAATCATTCAGAATCTTCATGATCGGGACGAAAGACAATTCATCAAATGGTATATAGTTATGTTCATACTCTTCTTTATCTTCACACTTAATAAACAAAAGTTTATTACTTTTTGTTTATATATGTCATGTGATTGTTAACTTGCTATATAGAAACGTGAAATATTGTACTGATGTTATGTTATCTTATGGAATATTATATTATTATTATGGATATGTGGACTATTCCATGGTTGCCGGTTGTTGCAAAGAGATGTTATTATGGAGAATGGTTTAGGACCTTTGAGTCGTCAATGTAGAAATTCCTGATTTGTAAAGTATGTTAGTATGAGTGATGGTTCGAAAAATATGATAATAGAAAGAGAATGTGTTGCATAGTTATTTTCAAGTTCTATGTTATCATGCATGTTATATGTTTAATAGCTAATTTACATATACATGTATGGTTATGGACAAGTTGTGCATAAGGTTTGGGTTCCTCGAACGGTTATCGAGGCACCGAGACCAGATCGACATAAGAGAAAAAGAGATGGTCATGATGACGTACTAGCACGGGGTATTGTGGGACCTTCAGTAGGACCAACTACCTAAATTGGACAGGTGCGACACAATACATGGTGATTCAAAAAATTTCAGTAGAGCTCGCTACCCCCGTTGGAAGGATCGTCGTCTAACTCGAAATAGTCCAAGATGATATGTATCACTACTAGAAAAAGCGGGATTAGCGACGTATTTTAGCGACTCCTGGTATAAACGTCGCTAAATCAGCGACTCCATTAAAAACGTCGCTAAACATCGCCAAATGGCGACATTTAGCGACGTTCAGCGACTTTTATTCAGATTTTAAAAGATGAGTCGCTATAAGTTCAATTAAGGTCGCTAAACGTCGCTAATATATCTGATTTAGCGACATTTAGAGGCGTAATTAGCGACGTATATATCAAAAATATTTAGCAACGTGTTGAGCGACGTCTTTGACGTCGCTAAATTTTAATTTAGCGACGTTTTAATTAGACGTCGTTAAACGTCGCTAATTTTTGGTTAATTAGGGCTCAGATTCTTTTCCCCCATCTGTCAAAAATTTCGAACGTTTTCGATTTCCCCCGCCCCCCCCCCCTCTCCGGCGACCGGCTCTCCACGGCTGCGGCTACTCCGGCACCCCCCTCCTCCTCCTCGAGCTCTAGGTAATCTCTCTCTCTCTCTCATGTGACACTGACACAACTGATGACTGGACAGACACGACACACGCACACAGATACGACACACGCAGACAGACACAGACAGACACACACACACAGACGCAGATACACATACACTCACACAGACACTGACATGGGACTGATTTACACAGGGAGTCGGGTTCTTTACTGTGTCTTCACTGTATGTGCACTGTGTTGGCACTGATACCTCAGTATATCAGTCAGTGGAGAGCTTGGGTTTCTTTGTATGGGTAGTTCAGTAAAAGAGGAGTGAGGGTTAAGGTTTTTCTAAGTATTTAGCTAAGTTTTCAATCATGAGATATTTGGTGGTGTTGAATGTGGGTAGTATTGTTTTATATGAAGGTAGGGCTATGTTGAGCTTAGTGTATCAGTGAGCTTAGTGTATCAGTGAGTTTAGTTTAGTGTATCAGTGAATTTAGTGTATCAGTGAGTGAGTGAGTGAGTAAGTTCAGTGACTTTATATTTTTGTGTGAGGGGGGGAAAGCTCGGGCCGTAAAACTGTGCATCAGTATGACAGTGTATCAGGGGAAAATCGGTTTCACTGGTGTGCACAGTGTGCCTCGACCACACTGTGTATCAGTGTACTAGTGGTCGAGCCTTGTAGTGGGCAGTGAGAAGGAGGTCTGCAACAGTGAGCAGTCAACTGAAGAGGAAAACCATCAGCACTGTGTCATTTCAGCAACCATGTATCAGTAAGTATCAACAAGTCCCACTGTATCAGTATCCGTTTTCAGTTGCATTTAGTGAGCTATGTATACTAGTGTTAGTTAGCTTAGTGTCAAGGTATTGGTTAGTTGGTTTAAGATGGGTTAGCATGAGTTATTGGGTAGAAGTTAAGGGTATCAATTTAGTATTAAATTAGTACATAGTTAGTGTAGTTAAATAGTTACTTACTGATATACTTGATTTTGTTAATAGTTAGCTAAGTAACTATATGTCCTCGTAAGCATTGTATACAGTAAAGAACCCAAGCTTTTACCAATAGTATAAAATATTAAAAAACTAAGAGACTTGGCCACTTTTCAGTTGTTTTGAATATTGCTTATTTTAGACTTTGATAAATGAAAGTATGTATTATATCAGTTATGATTTTTTTAGTACGGTTAAGTTATGAAGTTAGGTGATAAACCACTGTATGTAATGATTTATATGATACATACTGTCATTTTTGCAGAAGTATCTAGAAATGGATATGAATTACTATCTGCGTCATCATTCGTGGATGTACAACCGTCATCCTGATGACATGTGCGGTGTGCGGGATGAATTCATTGAGGGTGTACAGCAGTTCCTGCAGTTCGCCAAGGCTTTCCCTCAGTACATGGACGGTACCAAAATTAAGTGTCCGTGTGTGAGATACCGCAACAGGAAATATCATCCAGAAGTGGAAGTTACATATCATTTATACTCGAAGGGCTTCACGCCGAATTACTATCAGTGGACCGCGCACGGAGAACTTGTATCTCTAGCATCGGAGTCGGAGCCCTATGTGGAGCCGTATATGGATGTCCAAGACCACGATGCTTACGACGACGGGTTGGTGAACATGGTTTATGATGCGGCGGGGCCTAGTTTTAATCTGGACAATTATGATGCGGCAGGACCTAGTTTCAATCCGGACAATTATGATACAGCTGAGGAGGCACCGAATGCCGATGCTGCAAAGTTTATGGAGTTGCTGGAGAATGCAAGGACTCCACTATATCCTGGTTGTGAGGATCATTCACCGTTGGAGGTGGTTACAAGATTATTGAGCATCAAGTTCGATTTTAACGTGTCGCAAGAATGCTATAATCAACTGCTCGATTTGATTATAGAGATCTTGTCCGAGGGTGCAAAGTTGCCTAAAGACTTCTATCGATCTAAGAGGATGGTGAGATCGCTTTGGATGGGATACGAGAAAATCGATGCATGTCGCAACGGGTGCATGTTGTACTACAAAGACGACAAGGATGAAGATGCGTGCAGATTCTGTGGTGCTGATCGCTACAAGGCCACTGTTAGAGGAAATTTTGTCGGTGCAAGGAAGCCTACCGATTCGATGCACTACTTGCCTTTGACGCCGTGGTTGCAGCGGTTGTTTATGGTTAAGGAGACTGCAAAAAACATGAGTTAGCACAGACAAAAACAGATCGAAGGAGTATTGGATCATCCATCCGATGGAGAAGCATGGAAGCACTTTGATCGAGAGTATCCATATTTTGCCGAGGAAGCGCGTAATGTCAGATTGGGGCTCTCCTCTGACGGTTTTACCCCATTCGGACTTTCGGGCTCCCAGTATTCGTGTTGGCCTGTGATCGTCACTCCGTACAATCTACCGCCTTGGATGTGCATGAAGACTCCGTATATGTTCCTAACCGTTATCGATGGGCGAGAAGCTGACGAGGATACAGGATTCAATGGGTCATAGCAGTACAAGGCTGTTATCTACCCTGGATTCTTACAACCAGCGACTCGCAGACTTGGAGCGGGCACGGCCTCCACCGACGTTACTGCCTTCTCCATCGACATCGGTGTCAATTCCACGGGACGAGTATGAGGAGTTCTTATCCTTCAAGCGCGCCGGTGGTCAGCCTCCTGCAGATCCGCAGTAGTATAGTTATTTTTATTATTATTTAGGATGCGATTGTATATTATGAATTATTGATACTTCAACAATAGGCATGATGTATGATGCTTCTTGTGGTCTTTAATTTTTTAGTTAATTTAATTGGATTATATAGTTATCTTGCATATCCATATTTTTCCTATACTATAATAATTATTTTTTTATGTGGCCCGACATTTCGTACGGGACTTTGCGCATACTTCGTTGCAAGTCTTGTGGGCCCACTGTCCCCCTCAACTCCTACCATTAATAAATGGAAGGAATAATACGCCTCCATGGCTTGATCCATTGATCTTCCGCCACCTGTCAGGAACTTATACCTCTCTTCGGTAAACACAATGGTCACTTGAGTTCGATTTCTATATTATGAATTATTGATACTTCAACAATAGTCCTTGGTATTGGATACTTATCTCGTATTTGTACTGTTCATCTTATATATTGTTAAACTTTGGCTACATCTACAATTCCAGCATTGAATACTTAATTCCAGCATTGAATACTTACTTGAATACTTATTAAGTAAGTATTTCAGCATTGAAAAATTTGGCATTGAATATTTTGGGAACTATATATATTAGACATTGTATTATGCCTTGTGGGGACATTATATATTGAATACTTACTTAATATATACTTACTTGATATGTCCCCGCCAGTAGATTAATTTAAGTAGCCCCAAGTTCAATTCCTTCTGGACACAAATTTTTTTAAATTTTTTTAAAATTAGCGACATTTTTAGCGACGTTTAGCGACGTTTAGTTACGTCGCTAAATAAGTCGCTAATTAGCGATGCTGTAACAAGTCGCTAAATATGTCGCTAATGACGTCGATAAAAATGTCGCTATACGTCGCCAATTGCTGACATGGCAGAATAGCCAGGTCATTAAAGACGTCGTTGTAACGTTGCTATATAAGTCGCTAATCAGCGACGTTTAGCGACTTTGAAAACGTCGCTATTTAGTGACTCGGCGTCGCTAAACATCGCTAAATTTTGCGACACACTAAAGTCGCTAAAAACGTCGGTATAGCGACGTTTAGCGACGTTTTTTTTTTTGCGACTTGGTTTTTTTCGACAACTTTATAACGTCGCTAATTACGTCGCTAAACCAAATTAGCGACGTCATTTCATTTTTTAGCGACGTTTTTAGACGTCGCTAATTTGACTTTTTCTGGTAGTGTATTCACCAGAGGCTGTCATATAGTTAGGTTGCATGCTAATGCCAATCTGTTTGCAGACTATCAAGTTATTTGCAGGGATGAATTTTATGACACATTTTTATTTTATGAATCCTAACAATTGATGCAGAGACAAACTTGTGACACATTTATACATTATAAGTGATAACAAAGTTTACAAGGAAGGATGGTAGCATTTGGTAAGATTCATTGTCAAGTGACACATTTATGTTCATATATATATATATATATATATATATATATATATATATATATATATGAATTGTTAATTGATCCTAAGACAAGAATACAAAGACCATATAATAAGTATGCTTATGAATTGTTAATTGATCCTAAGGCAAGAATAGAAATGCTACAGAATAATTTTATTTTTTCTCACATTATTACGGTGTTGGTTTAGGTGAGTCAGCAGGGCCGGCCATGGCCCAAGGCAGTCAGGACGACCGTCCAAGACCCAGGGACCAGGAGGACAAAAAATCAGTTTAAATATACGTATATTAATAATTTTGTATCTAAAATATAATATGGGCCTTTTTTAACATAAGATAATTGTGGTGTAGTGATTATCATGTTAGACTTGTACACAAGAGATCGTAGGTTTAAGTCTTGGTGGACATTTTATTTAATTTACTTTCTTCAGTTTCTTTTTAAAATTTATATTATATATGGGGGGGGGGGCATTTTGAAAGTTCGCCTAGGGTCCCCATGAACTCAGGACCGGCCATGTGAGTCAGCTAAAGACCGCTCACCAGTGCATTTTCTAATGTGTTGTCTCCCTCATCCACATGTGCGGGAAGTCGCCTGATCTAATCTAAACGATCAAAAAAGACGATCCAACGACTGTTATCTCGAAAAACATTCAAAAATGTTTAAAAACGGAAATCATAATCACATATATGTATATAGAGTAAACGGGATATTAGTCATAGACTCATATTCCTGCATAAGCCAATGCACATGTGGTATAAAATATATCACAAGTCACAGGGTACAATCTAAATCTCATCCACAGAAAATAAATAACCAATATCTATATAACTAGATCTCAATAAGAAGTATCTAAAGATGACAGTCGGATGGAAACAAATCCACTACCAACTCGAATAGAAAAGTACAACACAATAAACACAATATAAGAATACCAGCTAATGACCACGGGGCTCGAAGAGAAGACATCCTCTAAACATATGTAACCATCCGAATCTGTGCTCCTACGAATACTCAAGAACATCTACACCTGGAAAGGGACCAGGTCCTCAGAGGGACGTAACAAGATACATAGAAGCAAGCCAATTTGAATACAGTAAACATGCATAATAGGTAGAAAATATGTAAGTACGCTTTACAAGACAATCTATATGAATGCAAATGAGGACAACTTTTTGACGTATGGGCAAAGGTAGGCTACTCGATCTAAGCCTCACAACTCACACACCCGTCTAGAACATCATCAACCGACATACCTCGGGGGTAGCGACCATCGTGACTCCATCAATCGACATACCTCGGGGGTAGCGACCATCGGATACGACCACCATAGTGCGTGCTAGTTTCTACGGTTTACCAGAGTGGTTAAAGCCCATACACCTACTGATTGTCCTCTATGATACTAAGTGTCAAGTGTGTGTCAACATATCTAATATATAGTAATGACTGGAAGAAACTACACATGCAATGAATAAACAAAAATACAATAAATATACAGAAATATACTAAGCATGCAAAGTACTGTAAACAATTTGGCAAGGTATCTTGCCTGGTCTAAAAAATAATGAAATCCCAACTCAAGGCGTCGTCCGATCTACCCGTCACATAAATTAAACAAGTTAGGTTACAAAAGTGGGTGAATAGGTTCCTCCATTTTAATCTATTTTAATTCTGAATAAAATAACCTAAAATAGTATTTTAATCTTATTATAATCTGATTTTTTTGTTAAACCCTAATTTTGGTCCAAAGAAAGTCAACTTTACGAATTTGTGATCTGTGGCACGCAAATCGAGGCAATCCGTTGACCAAAAAGTCAACCGACTCAAATCCTAGATTTGTGTGTAGAATCATATAAATTTCAATGCTATATGAACACCAGAATCGACAGTTTCATAAAATCATAAGTCGGTAAAGAGTTATGGCCACAAGGGCACACGAATGAAAGTTTTCGGTAGTTTTCTACTTACGTCTACGTTGCACAAATTTTACAGTAGAATAAACTTATATTTTAAATTCTGGAAAAATATTTTTCTAGAATTCTATCATGTCAACTTTCCGAAACTTCAAACGGTTCATAATTCCGAGTTCGAAATCTCCCAAAATCTCGAAAATACTAAAACGCGTCTGATTTTGGACAACTGGCACTTTTAGAATTTTCTAGAAAAATAGGTTTTGAAATTATTAAAATAATTTATATATTCAGAAAACTAACATTGATATGATTCTAACAAAAAAAACTGGAGCGCGTTTGGAGTCCGGATCTAGGAGATATCGTCTTTTTAAGTCGTCATAACTACTAGAAAATGAGGCTAAAATTGTGACGAATTTTGACTCTTTTTGGACGAAAAAGAGGTGAATTTGGGGGGAAAAAATATAAAGGATGAGTTATTTATAATGGTGGACACTACTTAATTAAATACGACTAGGATTGGTTAATTTGTATAGGATTATGATGAATTTAAATAAGGATAAGATATGCATGAAGTTACTTTCCTAGTAGGCTCAGGGTTTGAATTAATTTAAAATAGAGTTTGAGTTTATCTCAATAATTTATAATCTTAAATAAAATTAAAGATAATTCAAATAATTTATATATAATCTTATTAATATCTATTAACACTAAATTATCATCTATCTAATATTAAGACTATATATATCCAAATAAATCCTAAATAATTTCAAAAATCTAAATAAATTTCTTAAAATTCTAAATAAATTACAGAAAAATATAATTAAATATTTTAACCTAAAGTAAATATTTGATAGAAACAACATGCAAGTATGGTCTCAAACTAAATCATGGAAGTCCTAGAAATTTAGGTTCCCTATGTTTTAATTACCTAAAAATTCTAGAAAAATCTCCAAAAATCTAAAATAGCCTAAAAATGATTCTAAATAAATATTTACATAAGTAAATATACTAAGAAATTTATTTTCTAATTAACTAAGAGAATACTCTAAAGTAATTTAATATCTATAATAAGTATAATAATATAAAATATATACAAAATATCTATTTTTGGTGAGGGGGTTTACACTAAGGAACTTATCCATACACAAGGAGATCTTACCTATCAAGTCCTAAAGAAAATTAGAACCGAAGAACAAATTAGATTGAGATCTAAGCCTAAGACTGAATCTAAAGCTAAGGTAAACCTTGTAGAAGGCCAAGGAAAACTCAAATCTAATTTTTATTATAAATCCAAAAAGAATTTCTTCAAGAAGAAGAAAAACTTTCAGCCTAACCATCAAAACCATCATCACCAAAACCATAAACCTAGAAACTTCAGTCAGACTCAGGATCAAAAGAGATTTTATTTTGTGTGTGGTAAAACAAACCATATGGCCACCAACTGCTACCATAGGAAGAAGAAAGCTGTCCAGACCTCCTACAAAGGAAAGGGCTCAGTTAGACCAGAAGCGAACATGCTTCACAAAGGTTCTTCGAGTTCCTTCAGGTCTATAAGCTTTCAACCATTTATTAACCTCTCTTACCATTCTGATGATTGGTGGTTGGATTCTGGAGCTAATGTTCACGTTTCGTTTGATCGCTCCTGTTTTTCAAACTATCGGGAATCAAGTGGAGGAGGTATGACCCTAGGAGATGGCTCAACGGCACAAATTATTGGAAGAGAAAAAGTTGACCTGAAGATGACATCAGAAAAAATCTTAACTCTTCATGATGTTCTTCATGTGTCGTATGTCAAGAGAAACCTAGTTAGTGGATCCCTTCTTGTAGCCTCGGGATACAAAATTGTAATGGAGGCAAATAAAGTAGTATTTTCTAAGCATGACTCCTTTATAGGAAAAGACTTTGTAAAAGATGGTCTTTTCATTTTAAGCACAATAAATAAAATTTCTGATTATTCTCTCATTGTCTCTAATATAGAATCTTCAAATGTTTGGCATGGCAGACTAGGTCATGTGAACCTAGGTTCTATTAAAAGAATGATGACTTCAGATCTTATTTCCAAGACTCCAATAGATGACAAACACAAATATGAGATTTGTGTTCAAGACAAACACACTAAATTACCATTCAAATATGTAGAAAGAAATTCTGACCTTCTAGAACTTATCCATAGTGATGTATGTGACTCAAATAGGATTTTGACCAGAGGCGGTAGAAAATACTTTTTACGTTTATAGATGATTATTCAAAGTATTGTTATATTTACCTTCTCAAAACCAAAGATGAAGTTTTAGAAATTTAAGGTCTACAAATCTGAAGCTGAGAATCAATTAGAAAGAAAGCTTAAGATCCTTAGATCTGATCGTGGTGGAGAATATACTTCAAACGAAATGATTAACTTCTGTGAAGAACATAGAATAATTCATGAGGTAACTACTCCATATTCACCTCAGTCTAACGGAGTTGCTGAACGCAAGAACCGCACTCTGTTAGATATGGTGAATGCCATGCTTCTCAGCTCTAGTGCTCCTGATAACTTGTGGGGAGAAGCCCTTTTAACTGCCTGTTACATTCTTAATAGGATTCCTAGTAAGACAAAAGATAAGACTCCATATGATCTTTGGAAAGGTAGAGCTCCTAGGATTAATTACCTTAGAGTTTGGGGATGCCTTGCTAAAGTCGGAATTCCCGAACCTAAAAAGAGAAAGATTGGTCCCAAGACTGTAGACGTTGTTTTCATAGGATATGCCTTAGACAGCTATGCCAATAGATTTTTAGTGACTCACTCAGAAGTAAATGAAATCTCTAACAATACCATTACAGAAGCAAGAGATACAGTTTACTTTGAAAATATTTCCTTTTAAGGATAGAAGTTCAATCTCTTCCTTCATACCCTCTACTAGTTCTCATGTCCAAATACTGAGCTCACAATCTGAACAAGACTTAGAACCTAGACGGAGTAAAAGGAATAGGATTGAAAAAAAAATTAGGAGAAGGATTCTTCACCTTTTTGATAGAGGGTGTTCCTTCAACTTATGAAGAAGCAATGTTGTCTCCTGATGCTCCCTTATGGAAAGAAGCCATTAACAGTGAATACAACTCCATCATGGAGAATAACACTTGGTTTCTAACAGATCTACCTTTAGGCAATAAACCAATAGGTTGTAAGTGGATTTTCAAGAAGAAACTCAGAGCCGATGGTACTATAAAGAAATACAAAGCTAGATTAGTTGCTAAGGGTTTTACCCAGAAGAAAGGGTTAGATTATTTTGATACCTACTCTCCTGTAGCTAGGATCATATCTATTAGAACTCTCTTGGCCTTAGCATCCATTCATGATATGCTAATCCATCAAATGGATGTAAAGACAGCATTTTTGAATGGAGATCTAGAGGAAGAACTTTATATGGACCAACCTGAAGGTTTTATTGCTAAAGGTCAAGAAAAGAAAGTTTGCAGATTAGTAAAATCCCTCTATGGCTTAAAACAAGCTCACAAACAATGGCACAATAAATTTGACAAAGTAATTTGTGAATATGGTTTCTTGTCAAATGAGTATGACAAATGTATATACTCTAAAGGTACATGTAAAAGTTGTGTCATTTTATGCTTGTATGTAGATGACATCCTTATCCTAGGTTCATCACTGGAATTGATAAATATTACAAAAAACTATTTATCTAGCCAGTTTGATATGAAAGACCTAGGAGAAGCCAACTTAATTTTAGAAATGCAAGTGACCAAAGGCAAAGAGGGTTATACTCTATCTTTAGCACATTCAATTGAAAAAATGCTAAAAAAGTTTGAGTTATTTGATAAGAAACCTGTCCTTACTCCTTATGACAGCAGTATTGTACTAAAAAAGAATGAAGGATCACCTTTGTAACAACATAAATATTCACAAATGATAGGCTCCCTTATGTATATAATAAACAGGACAAGACCTGATATTGCATTTGCTATTGGGAGACTAAGTAGATATACCAGTAACCCAAATCAGTCACATTGGACTGCCTTGGATAGGGTATTTAGATATCTCAAGGGCACCCTAGATTACAAACTTCATTTTACTAGGCACCCTGCTATCATAGAAGGTTATTCATATGCAAACTGGATAACTGACTCACATGATATAAAATCTACTACTGGATATGTATTTACTCTAGGAGGAGCTGCAATCTCCTGGGGCTCTTGTAAGAAAACTATCATAGCTAGGAGTACAATGAACTCCGAAATGATAGCTTTAGATACAACTTGCACAGAAGCTGAATGGCTTAAAAATCTTATTATGCATATACCTGTTTCTCTTAGTCATGTTCCTGCAATTTCTATAAACTGTGATAATAAATATGTTATTGAACTACTAAAGCATGATTCTGTGAATGCTAAGATGAACAGGCACCTGCAGCTGCGTTTCAAGTCAATAAAAAGCCTACTAGGCAAATATGTGGTTCTTGACTATATAAAGTCAGAAAAGAACCTTGCAGATCACTTGACGAAGGGTCTGTCTAGGACTTTGATCCTAGAATCATCGAGGAGGATGGGGTTAAGCCCATAAGTTAGTCACCAACAGTGGCAACCCAACCGAGTCTGACTGGAGATCCCAAGAAGCCGGTTCAATGGGTAGAAACAAGCTGAACTTAGGTGACTTTATGGAACACTGACTCGAGATTAAAGTCTCATTAAAATAAAGCCCAAGCGGCTGTACATGTGTACAATGACTCCCCATCCCTATGGTGACAGTGTTCCTGTGTGATATGGTTAGGATGAGGTTAAACTCTTAATAGGTCCAAGCTGTAATGCTGGGTTGATTCATATCACCAACCATTAAGGACTTACCTATATGTGAGGTTGTGAAGGCCGCGACTATGGGACAGGGCGATCCAAGACAACTCTCATGAATGTAAAAAAGTGCGCATGGCCATTTAAAAGTGCCATCCGATAGACCAAGGACCTCTAGCGTACTATGTGTGCTATTTTTCTAAATTTGGTTCAAGAAGTCTGATTCAAGGCATAGTCCATCAAGCACTTCTTCAGATTAAGGCAATAGTCACTACGTGAGATTCAAGGCTGTAGTCCATCTCATCTATGCATAGTATTTTACTACCCAGATGCTCTCTCTCTCTCTCTCTCTCTATTTACTCCACACTTATCTCTGTTTCGGAACTTGGTTTTTTTTGGGGGGGGGGGGGGGGGATTGTTAGAACCATTGCTCAAAAAACTAACTTCACTTTAGTCCCACATCGGTTGGGGTGTTTGCTCTATGTGTGTATATATTAGTTTGTCTCATTTACTTGCTTGAATGCTTGTGGGGGTTGGACCCTTGGGCCACACGCGCGCGCCGCCGCCGCCGCCCGGCCTGGCTCGGTTCGGCGTGCGTAACGGGTGCGTGTACGCGCCCACATCTGCGGACGCCGAATGCCGATTCGATTTCCTCTTCAGGTTCGGGCTGAGACCCTAAAATTCTTTTTGCTCCTCTTCAATTGTTTCGTTTAATATTCTGAACATTGAAAAATAAATTTGTCCGTTACTATTTAATTTTGAGCCGTTAATACATTACGTGTCCAGATTCATTCTCCATGTGTCTGTGTAACGGCTGAATTAATAGCAAATTAATTCAGACCGTTACATATTTGATGGATTCTTATATATGAATGGTTTTTTCTTTGAAAACGGAATCAGAAATATTTTTCTCCAAAAATTTGCTGCCAACATATTATTCAGTCCATTCTTCGTCGTTTCACTCGTCTCCAAGTTCTGGGCAGAGCTAAGTCCTGGTCATTCTCTACGAGTCGTGTGCGGCAACGAGATACCGGTAGTGCGAGAGTTTTACCACTAGGAGCTTCGGAAAACGTCTGCACACAGATCTTGAATCAACTCTTAGGGCAGTGCTTCGTGCACGACTTCCCCAGAGGCCGGTAACATCAATCTAATTTCTTTTTCTTTTTCTTGATTCACAAAATTTTCAATAAGAAAACGACAATTTTTCTAACATATATATATATATATATATATATATATATATATATTAGAATTCAATAACTTTAACATAGTATCACATATGTTAGTGAAGGATGAGGATTGTTTCTCTCTTCTATCTATCTTGTTGTTTACTAATCGACCTTGGACAAGTTAGGAAGGAGGACAACCACACGTATCCAAAATTTAGCATTGACCTTCAGTTGCTTGCTTACGCACTTTTCCCATTCTAACTCATGCGCTATTAAAAAAATAAAAAATCTTCGTCTTCATTCAAAGTTTTTGGGATAATTTTGTTGAGATGGCATTTGATAAAGAAAGTTCCTCCAACGTACACCCTATAATACCAATGACCAATCTCTTTGTATAATTCAATATTCATAATTTGTTCGAATGGAGGTTTACATGGATGACAAAGGGAAGCTATCAAAGGGTAGCAGGAGTAGCAACAGCAACAGAGCAATAAATATCATCATCATCACCACCGAGATCACGTGTTGGATCTCCGTTGAAGAGGTCGAGATCAGTGTTTTAAAAGTCGGACCGGTTATTGAACCGAAAATCTTTGGTAAAGATCGGACCGGAGATCAACCTAGGTTCAAATAGCTCATTACGATAACCAAATCATATAAGATATTTACATTTACTTCTTCGTTTGGTTTGGTTTGGTTTGGTTTGGTTTGGTTCTTAGTATGTATAGTTTGGTTTGATTTTACAACTATAAGGCATATCAGAACCAAACCAAGTACCAAATAGTCTAAATCTCACATGATAAATTTTTTTTAGTTGGAAAAAAAAAAACCAAAATGGTCAATTCATCGGTTAAAATTCTATTCAGAGAAAAATCGTCAATTCTTTAAAAAAATCCGGTTCAGATCAGACCGGACCGATTTTTTGGTCAAATCCCATCCGACCCGGTTCAACCGCCAGTCCGGTCCGGTTTTGACAACATTGGTCAAGATCGAGCATGCCTACCATGATGAGAACTCAAGGCTCCTCCTCCTCCTCCAACCGTTGCGCGAGCGAAATCTAATGTTTTCTTAGTTATGATCTTTAATTTGTTGGCAAAAGAAATTATGAATTCCCCTATATGATGATACTCAGTAGTGTATAACTATGCATATCTCTGTGATACATTCCCATTCCTAGAGACTACTCTCAAGCTTATACAATGAGGTTAATTAGGAGGCTAAGTACCAAGGCCAGGGAAGCTCAGGAAGCAGTAGAGTTCATCAGAATAGCAGTCAGAGAGAGAGATATCACTCCGTATCAGTGGGTATCAGAGAGTATCAGAGGACTTGGCCAAAGCAGCTAAGGAATGCTCGAGCACTATGAATACTGGTCAGCTGTTCACTACTGAATGCTTGTCACTGCTCAAGATCAAGAACCAACTTAAGTCCAGGCACAGTTAGTCAGTTGTACAAGTTAGTACAAGTTAGTTAGGTAGTTAGTTCAACAACTGCAATGAGAGTATATAAGTAAGAGTAGAGAGGGGAGAGAGTGTGTGCCAATTGTAATTCTCATTTTCATTAGTTTTGAACTGGTAACAATCTTGATTTCAATAAAATTCAGTTAGATACCATTCTCTTGTTCTTCTATTCTTCTTTCCATTCCATACTTGTTCTTGTGGCTTCACTGGTTCGATCACCAAGAATGGAAGAGGTGTTAACTATATATATATATACATTTTCGATTTTTTGTATCCCCAAGCATTTCCATGTTATCAATTGTTGGATGCTTGTTTAAGTCGTTTAATCTTAACTATTGATTTGAACCATTAAAATCAACGGTTAAGATTAGATGACTTAAAAAAGATTCAACGGTTGTAAACATGGAAAATACTTGGGTTGTAAATATGGAGATGCTTGAAAATACATAATAAGTGGGGATGTGAATCCTTCCTCATATATATATATATATATATATATATATATATGATTGTCATCATGATATTTCTTTTCTTTTTTTGGGAGGACCAGAGATGAATTAAGCAGCTGTAAGAGAAGGCAAACGAGGGCCATTTCTTCTCTCTCGTTTGTTACGTTTAGGGTTTCTGCATTTGCATTTTCTTTTTCTTCTTTTTCTTCTTCTTCTTCATCATGGTACATTCACATGAATGTTCCTGAAACCAGAAAGAACAGTTGCAGAACAAGAAGTTGGCTGTGTAATCGATGTACAATGTTTGCTCAAATTTTCTGTCAATTGCAAATTTGTGTGTGATCAAACATTTACCTATAATTCTTGTCACCTACTGCCAAGATTATATATACATGTTTCATAGAATGTGGTTATACCCAAGTTCAAGTTTTCGAATTTGTGTGTTTTCCTAAACTAATTAATTGGAATATTGAGGAACCAGTTGGACTGATGACATTCCAATTGTTGATGGTATTTGCTACATAGTCTTAGTTCTTGTTCTTGATCACAAAAACTTTCTTCGAACCATTGATATGATGGGGGGGGGGTGGAATTTGGGAAGAAAGAAATCAATAATAACAACTAAATTTATTACTATTACACAAATGAGACAAAGAAGAGGTTAATTCAGATTTAATGGAGCGGAAATTAAGAGATTTCTAATATTTATAAGGATTGATGAACTCATTTGATTACATAATACAATCTTATATTTTCGAAGGAAGAGAGAAGAACTGAATATTGACTTTGTTTAATTATTTCTTGCGCTTGGTATTGTGAAGATTTTTTGAGGTGCCTCCAATTTCTTATTGTTATCAAAAGTTGATGAAGACTACGCGTTATCCCCAAACTAAGCCAGTGATCGTATCTTCACATCCAAACTACACCAATTAGCATTGCTGAAACCATCGATCAGATATAGTTATATTATCCACATTCAAAGCCAATAGATGCTAGCTTCAACTCATCTTGATATGCTATGTATTATCCACATTTAGCTCTTCTTTTAACTTTTGAGAAGTTCCTCTTGACGTCTCATCGACTGTGCACTTATACATCAAGAGTATCGATAAATATGCATTTTCTATATTAGCAATTATCTGACATATAACTATCATGATTCATGGATGCAGCGCGACACACTTTGTCTTTGAAATGGAAATAGTGAAACGTGCATCTCCAGAGAGTGTTGCAGTTGAAGATCAAGATGGGTAAGTGTGCCAATCTTTGTAGTAATGCATATTCTCCTGATCTCATCATATCCATTATTTTCTTGTATCGTATAGCCTTGTTTTGTGCATAAGAGTAAAGGATACAGGTTTTGGTTAATTGAACTCTTTGAATTGTACTCTGCAAAGATTTAGTTTGGAACGCTATCCTAAGAATATTGCCAGTACATTTGACTACTACTACATATTTGGTACAGTGAGCTAGAGAAGCAAGGAATTTCTGCTGATCCAACCCCGAGCAGAGAAGAAGATGAAAAGGAAGTAGATTGGCAAATGTACGGCCCTCAAGCACGAATCAAAGACTTGATGGCTTCAAAGGCTGCAAAAGAATGTCAGAAGAGGAAGGAATGAGAGGAAGAAGAAGACAAGATTATCGAAAGTAAACGTAAGGGGAAGGGCGAAGGGAAAGCAAAATAGTTATTTTTCATCGAAAGATGTATGCTGCTGTTGATATGAAGGCTTCAGCTGTTGGGTTCCTGAAAACGTGCAACTAGTATTATTCTTTTACTTTCTGTAAGTCTTGTAGAAAAAAATACAAAACCTGTTTAGAATAGGAGCTATCATGAAGCTTTGTAAAGATCACTGGTGGCAAAAACAGCAGCAGGCAAAGCTAGATTAGAACAGAAGATGAAGGAGAAGATCGAGCAGAGGTCAAGTCATGTAGATATTTTACTTTCACATGTCACTGTTGTCGATATGGCTGACGTTTCAGGAGTTGCAATCGTCCTTCAATGAACCTTCTTCATGTAACAAATTGGAAAGCAATATTGCAATATAAATTGGCTAACCTCCCTGTGATTGTCTTATGTTTTCCAGCAATATAATTGGATAGATGAAAATGACACATAATTTGAATTATCTTATATGAATAAAACTGGTAATAAGAATGGGGATCTTACAATTGACTTTTTTTGGGGTGCACCTTGACTTGCTTTTATATTAGCCTTCACAACAAATAACTTACATTGGTGGGTATGTACATTGACTGATTCTACCCACGGTTTGCCTGAATTTTCCCCTTGCGTGCTTTTATTAAACTTTTGCTTTGTATGTATGCAAGCTGCAACCTAAGCAAGCAGACCAACCGTTGAGTATATATTTAGCCATCAAGTTGATGTGGGAAGTGTTAATGCAACGTTGGTCCTGAAACGGAGACCAGAACCAATATGCCTTGATGTGGGACATATCCAACAGAATATGATAGGGCCCAACACCTGCAGGCAAAATAGAAGGGAAAGTTATTTATGAAACCGAAAGAAAAATAGATTGGATGAGGCTAGATCAGCCGTTCTTTGCATAAAATTTAGGCCTTTCGTTCACTTCAATCATAGCAACCAAATAAAGAGACAAGGCAAATATAGAAGAAACTAAGTTGGCTTGGGCTACAGACTGAAGTCTTAGGACTTAAGTTTAAAACAAATTGACTCCCACAAACCAATAGAGGCATGTCTTCCTTGTGTCACTATAAAAATACTTATGATAAAAGTAGCACTTAACTAAAGTTGCAAGATACCAAAGTTACGTGGATGCTGCAACTAAAGAAAATTAAAAAAAATTGTGCTTCTATTTTTTGAGACAAATTTGTGATATTAGTCAAATTAATGACTCACACAATTTGCTCCAATGTAGATTCAAAAAATTGTTTATCTGAATTCTGCTTGATATCAATGTCATGATATTGAATTAGTTGAAAACTAGTGTCATGTTGTGACTTATCCTCGAGTAAAGTTGGAACACCCTATCAAGGAGCCAGTGGGCTTTGAAAACCTTGGGAAACAATCTTGTCCTAATATCACCCTTATGTTTTGCCTACTGCAAGCTGCACATGATGTTGAGATTTGTTCTAAAATTGTCAATGCAAATTAAATTAATAAAACAGCTATGTACAGTTTCTTACCGAGATGAGGTTTTCATATACACCAAGGTCATATGGATGTTGATAAAAATTTCCTGCTCTGTCTACCAACCATTTAGCTCTGACCCCTTCGTGATACTGCAAAATTTGCAACGATAACTTGAAACATACTCCAGATATTCTATTTACCAAAGAAGAAGATTTTTGGTTCATACCTCTATTGTTGTTTTATTATGCAAGACAAGATAAATATGCCAACCCAAAAGGATGCTTAGCGCAAGAGTGAGGGGAATCAGCAGAACCCCACAAACTATCTGGATCGGTCAGTGTGTTAAAAATGTCAAAAAAAAACTTACAAGACATGAGAATCTTGAAATTACATACATAGGATGTCCTGAAAAAGCCTCCATTCTGCTGCTGATCCTTGTGAACATTATGAACAGCACTACCCTGGATAACAATCTGAAACAAGATCACCATCAGTCCTCTTCTTCTTCAGCACTATGAAAAGACTATGTAGTCAAAAGAGAAAGCACTACCATCGAGTAGATGCAGGCAATCACAGCATACAGCACAAAGACAAAGAAAATCTTGTAATTGGCATGCCCAACACAATTATTTATCCATACATAGTGATGATCCTGCGTGCATGCGTCAAAATGTCCTGTTGGAAAAATCAATAGTTTCAAGTTTAAGGAAACACAAAAATTTACAATACATACCATTCTTAGAACACATCTTTTGCATACGCGACAGTGGTGGGTACGGGGAGGCTTATAGTGAGAACACTTTTGACAATACCTCAGGTTCCCACCCTGAAAGATCACCAACTCTGAGAATTACATGAAGATATTTTGAGCTAAGAGTAAGATGTTTTCCAACTTTACAAATAATAAGTCCACTTGAACAGCTTATTAGACAAGCAGAAGCCATGGAAAGAATGCATAAAAAAATTAAAAAGGTTACCTCAGCATAACTAATATTGATTCAAGTTTCAAGTCTAGCTATAACATGAATAAGCATATGATAAATCCACATTTTGAAGGTGTATAATGGAAGCAATTTCTAACTGCAAACTATTTATACTTCCTCTTTCATCAAAGTGCTCCTTCATAGAAATATGAACTATAACCTAGGAAGCACGGACACTCCAAAAATTGGTGTTGGTCCCTGTTGTGTCATGTCAAACACGTAAAATAGATGGTGTATCCATGTCCGTGTCAGTGTAGTGCCATGTCATACTTGTGTCCGTGCAACATAGACTAGAACTTAAGCATTGAACTGAGACGATTATGTATCTTGAGAAGTTGCAAAGGCTCTCTAGGACGTCGGAACAACTAGATAGTTTTGAGAGGTGAGCAATCGGGCAAGCAAAAGTAAGTGACCTTGCCAATTATGGACGTGCTACTGGCAAATAACTACCTATGTTGTGCAAGTATTCATCTCCATTTATGTTATGAAGTGATTATTAAACATAACTCTTTCTCGTATGAGAAAAGTGGACGAATTAAGGGAAAAGAACATAATGACAATAGTTCATCCACATTTAACTAAAATGGTAACACCAATATCTTAACCAAAAACCCCCAAACACGTAAAATAGATGGTGTATCCATGTCCGTGTCAGTGTAGTGCCGTGTCATACTTGTGTCCGTGCAACATAGACTAGAACTTAAGCATTGAACTGAGACGATTATGTATCTTGAGAAGTTGCAAAGGCTCTCTAGGACGTCGGAACAACTAGATAGTTTTGAGAGGTGAGAAATCGGGCAAGCAAAAGTAAGTGACCTTGCCAATTATGGACGTGCTACTGGCAAATAACTACCTATGTTGTGCAAGTATTCATCTCCATTTATGTTATGAAGTGATTATTAAACATAACTCTTTCTCGTCTAAGAAAAGTGGACGAATTAAGGGAAAAGAACATAACGACAATAGTTCATCCACATTTAACTAAAATGGTAACACCAATATCTTAACCAAAAGCCCCCGTCATATCATATAGATCTAAAAATGTATTATTACTCTAAAATTGTATGAACCAGAAAAAGGACTTCTTTGGTATATGTTGCTTACTAATGCAATATATGACACCACCATTTACCAACTAAACGACATCTGCAGCTGCATATAATTTGGACAAGGATCTGCTACATTTATCTTTAATTGCGTCACAATTGCACATTATCTACAAATCGAATGAATATATTCATATCACAACCATAAATTCATTAACCAACAAAAAAAAACTACATTCTTGCTCGAATCAATTTTCATGAACGTTTTCTGACATCCATAATCAAGCAAGGAACTTGCGGTGTTTTGTGGAATGTAAATTATGCTAAGTTTTTGCCAATCGAGGAAATGTGATAAAAATAAAAGCAAATAAACTAATTCCACACACAAGTAAGTACTAAGCCAAGTTTCGACCTTTACCAAACATATATATATAAAGAATACAAATTTACTGCAAATTCGAGATTCCACACCTTCCTCTTGATCTCGTGGATCGGCGAACCGGTGTCCGGAGGAACGGAACCGGGGTCCCTGAGCACCGCGACCGCGTACGTGGCCACCGCCATGGCCGCCACCGCCGAGAAAGCAGCCGCATTGGCGACCCCTGCCGCCGTCGCCAGCCCCGGCCAGTCCGCGATGACGACGAACACCATGGCGTAGTAGATGTAGCCGATCCCCGCCACCACCGTGAGGATCGGGAGCGTCACGTACCTCCGCTCCGCCATCTCAGCTCGATCTGGGAACTAGGTTTAGGGTGTTGTCGGTGGCAGAGGCGAAGGCTCCGGTGGATGAAGAAGTAAACGAACGGAGGATAGAGTGGGAGTATGTTGGAGAGAGGGAGGGATGAAGGAATGGAGACGCACCGACGAACGGCTGAGCAGCGCGGAGCCGGTGATCGCCGGAAGAAATGAGGAGAAAGGGGCGAGTTTTTTTCCTTTTCTTTTCTGTATGAAAACGGCTAGGCTTTTCTGGTGGCGGCCGTGTCCGATAACTGGTTGGAACATTTGTAATGAAAGAAATTTGCAAAGCATTTAAAAATTAAAATTAAAATTAAAATTAAAATTAAAATTAAAATTAAAATTACTTTTTGCACACTCCCAAATCTAATCGTATTTTGTATAAGATTTTTGCATACACTCCCAAATTTGCAACAGATTAGCGTTTAGATTCTGGATTTTATACAAAGGCAAGGGAAGAGTAGTATAAAAGAAAAAAGAACAACAAACAAAAAAAAATTCAGGTCAAAATTTTTGAATTGGACATGCTAAGACTTAAAATTCTAAAAGTTGATATAAAATTTAGGATCTAAACGCTTATTAGCTCTAAATATTTTCTAATCTCGTGAATTGAGAAAAAAAAAATAGAGTTACTTTTTTCCATGGATCTTTCTTTGAATTGTTTTAACACAGTCCACGAGTTAAGGCGCTAGTAGAGATTTTTGCCCTTGGTTTATCCCTGCCCATCAAATTATTTCATCTCGTTTTATTTCTAAGAAAATCATATTCTTAAATAAAACAAAAAATCTTCAATTCTCAAAAAAGGTTGTATGATTAGGTGGTTTTAGAAGAGGACCTCAATCATACCTTTAGCATCATCTGTATACTTATCATCCAGAGGATATTTCGGTGGTTTATTTGAGCAAAATGGTAAGAATAGGCAAATTATAAGGGCACTGCACATTTTACTCGGCGCTAGTACATTTCAAAATTAGAAAAAATTACAAGTTTGCCATCATGAAAGTTATTCGGGGCTAGTCCACTGTAATACTCAGGACTGTCAAAATTTTGACAGTCCTACCACTTGGAAGGACTGTCAAAATTTTGACAGTCCAATTTCCTAAAATTACAAGTTTTCCAAAGTTACTTGGGGCTAGCCCAAATTGTTATAATCAGGACTGTCAAAATTTTGACAGTCCTACCACTTGGAAGGACTGTCAAAATTTTGACAGTCCTACAAATTGTTAGGACTGTCATAATTTTGACAGTCCCACAAGTTATGTAGACTGTCAAAATTTTGACAGTCCTAATTTTAACCCACTGAAAATTTTATATAAAACTAGGACTGTCAGGATATTGACAGTCCCACAATAAATGAGGACTGTGAAAATTTTGACAGTCCTCATTTGGGGCTAGCCCAAATTGTTATAATCAGGACTGTCAAAATTTTGACAGTCCACATAGCTTGTGGGACTGTCAAAATTTTGACAGTCCTACAAATTGTTAGGACTGTCATAATTTTGACAGTCCCACAAGCTATGTGGACTGTCAAAATTTTGACAGTCCTAATTTTAACCCACTGAAAATTTTATATAAAACTAGGACTGTCAGGATTTTGACAGTCCCACAAACAATGAGGACTGTCAAAATTTTGACAGTCCTCATTTTAATTGTCAGGATTTTTTTTTTAGTTTATTTCTATTTAGTTAGTTTTGTATTTTGATTTTTTTTTATTTAGTTTAATATCCAAAATAAAATATGTTATCATTGAACCAAAAAAAAAAAAATCTACCGTACGAATATTACGTCTACCGTCAACCAGACTTCAAACGGCCATAACTATTTGTTTTCAAATCGTTTTTCGTCACACAATAGGTCTATTTGTATGTTTTCGACGAGAGTAACACAATTCGTGTAGAGAGAATTTTCATCCGAAGTAAGACGTACATATTACAGGCAAAAATATAAAATATAAAACTTTAAAGTATCATAACTTTTGACTGGGAGATCGAAACAAGCTCCAGTTTGAGCCAAAATGACCGTATGGAAAAGTACTTCGGGATAAACCGTTTCACCGTTTGACGGACTTGCCAAATTTTTAGAATCGCAAAAAAACGATGTTTCGACCTCCAAATTTTACTTTTGGTAAAAAAAAAAAAATTATCAAATATTTAATGTACCAATAATAAATTTACTATTTTAAATAACATAATACTTTAACAAATCTTAAGGATAGAAATTTTAAGGATATTTTAAAATTGGCCCCCCCAACAATTAACAGAAAAAAAAAATTAGGACTGTCAAAATTTTGACAGTCCTACCAATGGGAAGGACTGTCAAAATTTTGACAGTCCTACCAATTTGTAGGACTGTCAAAATTTTGACAGTCCTAAAAATTCAACATACATTTTTAGGACTGTCAAAATTTTGACAGTCCTTCCAATTGGTAGGACTGTCAAAATTTTGACAGTCCTAAAAATCAATATTTTGACAATTCTTCTATTTTTTTCATTTTCTTTTTTGGTTTTGACGGCGACGACGACGGGAGGCGCGGCGACGGGAGGTTGCGGTGGAGGACGGGGGAGGAGGCGGAGGAGGACGGCGGGAGGGGGGAGGGCTCCGGTCGGGTAGGGAGGGTTTGTGAGGGTTTGGAAGTAGTGGGCTAGTATGAGTAAAATGTTGGGTTAGTATAAATAAAAGTTCCTCTTTAGTGGGCTAGCCCCAATCCTGGGCTAGCCCCAAGTAAAATGTGCAGTGCCCTTACATGGATCTCCAAATCCAATTTGAATTTTTTTTTTTACCATTTAATTTTTGGCTTTCAGCTTGTGCATGCATTTTGTTGAAGAAAACTATATGGAGTCCAAACAAATTCAGAAGTATTTAAAAAAAATGAATTGATATGATACGTATTGTGATTTTTTTAGATTATTTCTAAAGGCACATTAAAAGTTATTTAGGACAGTCTAATTTTTTTTGTTTTTATTTACAAGTTTGTAATCGAAAATTTTTACTCGTGGCTACTTAAAATTTTTTAGGACTGTTAAATTTTTTGACAGTTGTCACGACCCGCACCCTGAAATTCGGGCACGAGTGCGTGGGTACGTCCAGCCTACGCCGCAGAGTCGGCGGTAGTACGGTGTCTAGGTCAAATCCACAGTTAACTAATCTAGTTCATTCACAAATAAAATAGGCAAGAATAATAATGGGAATAAGATGCTTAAGATTTCAAATGAAATAAATGTGACAACAGATCAAATGTTTTAATACAAAATCCAGAAATGAAATCGGGGACAAACCCGATTACTAAGATAAAGAACATGAAATAAAAGCTACTGCTAACTACTCTGCAGCAGTGGTCTCCTGGGTGGGAGCTGGTTCCTCATAAGTGTCATCTGTTCCCTCATAGGGGCCATAATAGGTAGGGGCGAAGTCCTCATCATCGCCTAAATCAACGGATCCAGTCAGGAAAGGAGCAAAGTACACAATGCACAACAAGATAAAACTAAATATTTATGACAATTAGATTGAGTATCATATTGAGAATATGTATAAAAGAAACAACAATATCTCAGAGTTAATGCTATAAACAGGAATATGAGAAAGCGGAAATAAATGAGACAGGAAATGAAACTACAACAGTCAGCAAGAACTATAACAAGACCAGAAGCTATCTGTGTGAACTTGTGTTTATTTTAGAATACATAGTTGGCATGTAGGGGTTTATAAGGCTAATTCGGCCGTCATAAACGGCTATTAAACAGGAATAATCGAGATCCGGCTGAGGGTACAGTCGCGTACCAACAGCTATTAAACACGACAGGGGGAAGGGTAAACTACATGCCTTCTAGTATTCTCCCACCCGACATGAAAAACAAGACATGAACTCCAGTATTCAAGACATAAATTCCAGTATTCTAACACTACGTGTAATCATCAAGGGTACTAGTAGAGCAGGGGATTAATTATCACAATATAAAGATTTAAACTTGAAGTGCAGGTACTTGCCTGTTGTTTGGATCCAAAAATAGTTTGTATCTCGGGAAAATTTTCCAGAAATGAATCCAAAAGCTGAAATAAATATTACCATCATGCTCAGAAGATGTCAAATAGCTAGAAACGCCTGTCCTTGGGTCCAATTTGGAGACAAGGACAAAAACGACAGTTTCGGATCAAAACGGGGTCCGCCGGTGGGCCCGCTTTGCACCGAAAAATGTGTCTGGGTCAACGGTCTCCAAATTCCACAAACTTAGTGTCAACAGGTCAGGAACGATGATACGAACTCAATGGAACTTCCAGATTTGGATTCCGATGAGCCGATCACAAAATCGCCCATCGAGCGGGGCCTGTGGGGCCCACGACACATGATTTCGTCAACGTTCTCAGAATCGAACCAAACTTGACCCACAGGACCAGCGTATCGCTACGAGTCCGATGGCGCAAGTTTCGTCTCGATCCGACGTGTGTGCACGAAGTTAGGGTGAATTGCAGAAAAGTCGGATACGGGGCGATGTCCGCGGATACGCGTTGATTTCGGTGTGCACGCACACACGAATCAGCTTCCGCAAAATCTCACACGTCCTTATCGACGGCGCGCACGTATCTGTGAAGACCGCATGCGACCAAGTCGTCCCGTTTGGCGAGGCGTACTCAGTTCCGGGATGAAACAGGGTCTGGTTTTTCCTGTTTTTGGATCACGGTGTGCGATCACCACAGGACGCGATGCCCCGAGCGGTTTGTCCGGACACCGAGAGGATCATACAGGCTTTGCAACGCAATTTGCGGAATCGAAAACAGAGCTACGAACAAAAAGTTACAAGTACCTGAAGGGGACCCGAAAAACCAGGGTTGAATCGCGTCCGACACGTGTCCGACACGTGTCTACTGAAATTGGGAAATAGGGCTAGGGTTAGAGTTTTGCTCCGGCGATGGCGGCTCGGCCGGCGGAGGAGGCCAAGGCGGCCGGGGACAGCGCGGGGGGGGGGGGGGGGGCACGGCGAGGCGGCTGGAGACCGTCGGCGGCGACGGAGGGGTCTGCCGGAGCTGCTGCCGCTGTTCCTCGGTGCTGCGGCTGCCGTCGACGAACGGGGAGGAGGAGAAGAGGGAAGGGCTGCAGCGGCGAGGTCGGGGGAGCAAGGCGGCGGGGTCGGCCGGCGTCGAGGCGGGGAGAGTTTCTCGGGGTTTTATAGGTGGAGAGGGGCCGGCCAAGGCGGGGGCGAGGGGGGTCGTGGCCGCGGAGGGCGGGACGAGCCGGGTGGAGTGGCGGGCGGCGCGGTGAGCTCGGGCTAGGGTTCCGGTGGGAGTCGACTGGGGAAGAAGAGGGAAGGGGAGGCGTTTAAATAGGCGAGCCGATGAGGAGGTTGGCCGGGAGAGGCGGCGGCGACGTCGGCTTCTTGGCGCGGGGTGCGGGCGGGTCAGGCGCGGGCTCCGGCGACGTGGCCGGAGCCGCCGCCGAAAATCACGGGGTGAGGGAGAAAGGGTCGTGCGGATCCGGGCGGGTCGCTAGCGGGTCTGACCGACCCGAACCCGACCCGGTAGCGATTGGGGCTGGGCCGGCTGGGCTGCTGGGCCGGTCCACTGGGCCGGGCCGGCCCAAAATAAAATAAAATAATAATAATAATTATAATAAATATAATAAATCAGTTAAATTAATTAAATAATTAATTAAATAGTTTATAGGCATTTAAAAATAGGTCTGAGGCCCAAAAAATCCAGAAAATTATCCTAAGTCCAGTTTTTTCATTTTACACCTAAAAATATTATTTTCATAATATTTTAATATTATTTATTAATAATTAAAAATTATTTAATATTTAAAATCTTGATTTTAATTACAGAAAATTTTCAGAAAATTCCAGAAAATTGTGAAAAAAAAATCCTAGTTTTAATAATTTTGAAAATTCAGGAGGTTTACAATCTACCCAACTTATAAAAATTTCGTCCTCGAAATTTAAGAATAACAATGGCACGAAAAGGAAAGGCCGAGAATTAAAATATACCTCAGGGTTCAAAAAGATAAGGGTAGCGCTCTCTAATCTCGTCTTCTCGCTCCCAGGTGGATTCGCTGGGAGAGTGGTGCTTCCAAGCTACACGAACAAGGAAAATAACCTGGTTCCGTAGAACTTTCTCCGATCGGTCCAGTATCTCCACGGGTTGCTCTTGGTAAGTCAAACTTGGGCCTACTTCAAGCTCTGAGTGATCCAAAATGTGGCTGGGATCTGACACGTACTTTCTCAGCTGCGACACGTGAAAGACGTTATGGACTCCATCCAGAGAGGGTGGCAATGCCAGACGGTATGCCACTTCTCCGATTTTCTCCTGAATGCCAAAAGGTCCAATAAATCTTGGGCTGAGTTTTCCACTCCTTCCGAACCTAATGGTGCCACGTGTCGGAGAAATCTTCAAGAATACCAGTTCTCCAACCTTTAATAAAGTCATAATCAAATCTTAGTTCCATAATCAAAATGTTTAAATTAACTTGAATTTCATAAATTTAATTACCTCAAATTCCAAGGGCCTTCGGTGGCTATTTGCCCAATGTCGTTGCCTGTCCTGAGCCACTCGAAGTCTTTCCCTTATTTGTTTTACCTTCTCAGTTGAATCGATCACCATCTCAGGTCCTAGTAAGGCTCTTTCTCCTACGTCATCCCATGATAGCGGGGTACGACATCTTCGTCCATACAAAGCTTCAAATGGAGTCATCTCAATACTTGCTTGGTAACTGTTATTATAAGAGAACTCCACAATATGTAGATAGTCTTCCCACGATCCTCCAAAATCCAGAACACATGTACGGAGCATATCTTCAAGAGTCTGGATTGTACGTTCCGATTGTCCATCTGTTTGGGGATGATAAGCTGTGCTGAATTTGAGTTGAGTCCCCAAGCTGGCTTGTAAGCTCTTCCAGAAGTGAGAGGTGAATCTTGAATCTCGGTCGGAGATAATACTTACTGGAACCCCATGCAATTTGACAATATGTCTGATATATAAATCTGCCAACTTTTCTGTAGATAGTAGAAAATGTACAGATTTGGTCAGTCTATCTACTATCACCCAGATTTCTTCCTTACCACTAGGTGTCCTTGGAAGCCCAGAAACAAAATCCATTGTAATATGTTTCCACTTCCACTCTGGAATGGGTAGTGGTTGAAGCAATCCCCCAGGTCTTTGTCTTTCAGCCTTGACTTGTTGGCATACTAAGCAACGAGATACGAATCTGGCTACTTCTCTTTTCATGCCATGCCACCAAACATGCGTCCTCAGGTCCTTGTACATCTTGTTGGCTCCTGGATGTATAGAGTATTGCGATCTGTGCGCTTCTTGCATAATTTCTTCCCTTATGTCTCCTTGAGGTACACATAATCTATCTCCATGCCTCAGTGATCCATCTTCATGAACTTTGAAATCCTCCACTAATCCAGCTTGCACTTGACCTCGAAGGCTTCGCAGGCCTTCGTCTTGAAACTGAGTCTCCTTGATCTTATCTATTAAAGTAGACTGAATCTGCAAGTTCATCATTTGGCCTTCTTTTCCTGGGATAATTACCTCAATACCTAGACTTTCCAAGTCCTCGAGCAAGTGTCGGTCCATAGTCAATTACATCGCCATAGGATATCTGCTTAGAGCATCAGCAACTACATTGGCCTTCCCAGGATGATATTGAAGGATGATATCAAAATCTTTCATTAGTTCTAGCCACCTTCTTTGTCTCATGTTCAGCTCTTTCTGAGTGAAGATATATTTTAGACTTTTATGGTCTGTAAATATTTCCACCTTTTCTCCATAAAGATAATGCTTCCATAGCTTAAGAGCAAAGATAACAGCTGCTAATTCTAAATCATGAGTTGGATAGTTCTTTTCATGAGGTCGAAGCTGTTTAGAGGCATACGCTATTACTTTCTTGTTCTGCTATAATACACAACCTAGACCTTTTCCAGAAGCATCGCTATATATAGCGAATCCTCCGGTTCCAGAAGGTAAGGTCAGAATAGGGGCAGTAGTCAGCCTTTTCTTCAATTTCTCAAAAGCATGCTGACATTCATCAGTCCAGGTGAACTCTTTATCCTCCTTGTTAATTTTGTCATGGGTTCAGCAATTCTAGCAAAGTCCTTCACAAACTTCCGATAGTAGCCAGCTAGTCCCAGGAAGCTTCTAATTTCTGCTACAGAGTCTGGAGTGGACCATGATTCTACTACCGCTATCTTCTTGGGATCTACTGCTATTCCATCTCCAGTCACAACATGTCCCAAGAATTCTACTTTGTCTAGGAAGAATGCACATTTAGATAATTTTCCATAAAGTTTTTCATTCCTCAAAGTTTCCAATGCTAGCCTCAAGTGTTCTTCATGTTCTTCGGGGGTCTTGGAGTAGATCAAAATATCATCAATAAAGACCACTACAAATTTGTCTAGATATTTCTGAAAGACTCTGTTCATTAAGTTCATAAATACTGCTGGTGCATTCGTCAACCCGAACAGCATTACTAAGAATTCGTAGTGTCCGTTCCGGGTATTGAAAGCAGTTTTAGGGATATCTTCCTTCCTCACCCTTACTTGGTGGTAACCAGACCTCAAGTCAATCTTTGAAAATACCCGAGCTCCGCTTAACTGATCAAATAAGTCATCTATCCTGGGTAGGGGATACTTATTCTTAATTGTTAAGGCATTCAAGGCCCTATAGTCAATACACATTCGGGATGTTCCGTCCTTCTTGGGCACAAATAATACTGGAGCTCCCCAGGGTGAGACACTAGACCTAATGAAGCATTTGTCTTCTAACTCTTTAATCTGCTCATTTAGTTCTATTATCTCCTTCTTGTTGATTCTGTAGGGATTTTGAGATACTGGTGCTGCTCCCGGCACTAAGTCAATAGATAATTCAACTTCTCGGTCTGGGGGTAAGCCTGGGAGATCCTCAGGGAAGACATCAAGATATTCGGAGATGATAGGTAGTGGCAATTCTTCTGTTAATAGGGCTCCACAAATTTTGTTACTATCCATTTCTCTAGAACCTCTAGCAAATTCAAATTCTGGCTTGTCAGGGGGCCTGAAGATTACACTACCTCTGTGACAGTCTAAAGTGGCATGGTGTTGACTCAACCAATCCATATCCAGTATAATGTCAAAACTGGAAACTGGTATTACGAGTAGCCTAGCATATAGTTCTCTTCCACATAATGTAATAGGACAATTGTTACATGCATCACTAACCGGGATGATTCCTCCACCGGTAATGATCTTATAACAATTCCTAAGGGGTTCAGTGATTAAGCTATGCTTCATAAGGAAATCTACTGACATAAATGAATGTGAAGCTCCAGAATCAAATAAAGTAATGGCTGGTATTGAATTTATAAGCACAGAACCTGTGATCACATCTGTTGTGGCTTCAGCTTTTCCAGAGTCATTGCAAAAGCACGGCCTAGCTGAGGTGCACCCCTCTGTTGCTGCTGTTGCTGCTGAGCAAAGCGTTGTTGTTGAGTTGGAAGCGGGGTTCCCCTCTGCTGTGCTGCTGGGGGCCTGGCCTGGACTAGAGCCTTTGGTGCGGCTGGGCGTCCTTGAGCAGCAGGACAGTCTCTCATTTGATGCGATGCTGAGCCGCAGTAGAGGCAGGCACCTAGCCTCTTCCTGCAGACTTGCCAAGTGTGACCTGGTTTTTGGCAAAAGTTACAAGCGGCAGCTTGTTGGTTCTGTCCTTGAGCCTGGTGTTGGGGTGCAGGAGCTCGAGGGAGAGGACGCTGAGTTTGCTGCGGGGCCCTCTGCTGTTGTTGTTGTTGAAATGGGCGTTTGTTGGGTCCCGCATTTCCGGTATCTCTCTCTCGCTTTAGTTTATGCCCCATGTCTCTCTCAACGCCTTGTGCCACGCTCAGGATTTTCTCGTAGGTGCGAGCTCGGCTAGTGGTGACAGCAAGGCGAATATCCGGAGACAGCCCCTTCTTGAATCTACGGGCTCTGTCCTCCGGGGTACGAACCATGTACTCTGCAAAGTGGTTCAACCTGCTAAATTCAGCAGTGTACTCATCAACAGATAGGTTACCTTGTTCCAGTCTCTCGAATTGGCTTTCGAGAGCTTCCCGAGCCACTTCGGGGTAGAATTTCTCCTTGAATAGCCTCTTGAAGTCCTCCCAGGTAAGGTCAGGAGCAGATAGTTGGGGTTCATCCCTAAACCAGGTCTGAGCTACGTCGAACAGTTGCAGGCTTGCGGACTCCACTTTGAGATCATCAGGGATCCGAGCAGTCTTCAGGAGTCTTTCCACATTCTCTATCCACTCATCGGCATAGAGAATGCCCTTAGTTCCATAGAATTCCAGGGGTTTAAGGTTCTTGAAGTCTTTGGCACTTCCTGGCCTCTTGTGTGGCGACTCCTGGGACCTAAGAGCTTCTGAGAGGCTGGTTCGTAGAAGTACAGTCTGTTCTTTCTGGGATTCTACGAGTCCCTGGAACACTCCGAGTAGCTGTGCCCCATCTAGAGTAATTGCTGGAGTAGATGGAGGCGGCGGGAGTGCAAGAGTTTCGGGCATATTCTGCTCAGCTGGTTCTGATGTGCCTCCTATTGTGTTCCTTGTCTGGACCATTCTGTAAGATTAAGGGATAGGAAGATCAGAATAGATTACTTGGAAATCAAGGGCGATAGGAAAATTGATCAGAAATGATATCAAGAATTGAAATGAAGATCCTATTCTGTGAATGAGCTTTTCCTAGAATCCTCAATCCTATTCCATACCCTGTCCTAGGGTATTACCCTATTTATGGATACTGGACCTGCATGGGCCACCATAAAAATGTGTCACGACCCGCACCCTGAAATTCGGGCACGAGTGCGTAGGTACGTCCAGCCTACGCCGCAGAGTCGGCGGTAGTACGCTGTCTAGGTCAAATCCACAGTTAACTAATCTAGCTCATTCACAAATAAAATAGGCAAGAATAATAATGGGAATAAGATGCTTAAGATTTCAAATGAAATAAATGTGACAACAGATCAAATGTTTTAATACAAAATCCAGAAATGAAATCGGGGACAAACCCGATTACTAAGATAAAGAGCATGAAATAAAAGCTACTGCTAACTACTCTGCAGCAGTGGTCTCCTGGGTGGGAGCTGGTTCCTCATAAGTGTCATCTGTTCCCTCATAGGGGCCATAATAGGTAGGGACGAAGTCCTCATCATCGCCTAAATCAACGGATCCAGTCAGGAAAGGAGCAAAGTACACAATGCACAACAAGATAAAACTAAATATTTATGACAATTAGATTGAGTATCATATTGAGAATATGTATAAAAGAAACAACAATATCTCAGAGTTAATGCTATAAACAGGAATATGAGAAAGCGGAAATAAATAAGACAGGAAATGAAACTACAACAGTCAGCAAGAACTATAACAAGATCAGAAGCTATCTGTGTGAACTTGTGTTTGTTTTAGAATACATAGTTGGCATGTAGGGGTTTATAAGGCTAATCCGGCCGTCATAAACGGCTATTAAACAGGAATAATCGAGATTCGGCTGAGGGTACAGTCGCGTACCAACAGCTATTAAACACGACAGGGGGAAGGGTAAACTACATGCCTTCTAGTATTCTCCCACCCGACATGAAAAACAAGACATGAACTCCAGTATTCAAGACATAAATTCCAGTATTCTAATACTACGTGTAATCATCAAGGGTACTAGTAGAGCAGGGGATTAATTATCACAATATAAAGATTTAAACTTGAAGTGCAGGTACTTGCCTGTTGTTTGGATCCAAAAATAGTTTGTATCTCGGGAAAATTTTTCCAGAAATGAGTCCAAAAGCTGAAATAAACATTACCATCATGCTCAGAAGATGTCAAATAGCTAGAAATGCCTGTCCTTGGGTCCAATTTGGAGACAAGGACAAAAACGACAGTTTCGGGTCAAAACGGGGTCCACCGGTGGGCCCGCTTTGCACCGAAAAACGTGTCCGAGTCAACGGTCTCCAAATTCATCAAACTTAGTATTAACAGGTCAGGAACGATGATATGAACCCAACGGAACTTCCAGATTTGGATTCCGATGAGCCGATCACAAAATCGCCCGTCGAGCGGGGCCTGTGGGGCCCACGACACACGATTTCGTCAACGTTCTCAGAATCGAACCAAACTTGACCCACAGGACCAGCGTATCGCTACGAGTCCGATGGCGCAAGTTTCGTCTCGATTCGACGTGTGTGCACGAAGTTAGGATGAATTACAGAAAAGTCGGATACGGGGCGATGTCCGCGGATACGTGTTGATTTCGGTGTGCACGCACACCCGAATCAGCTTCCGCGAAATCTCACATGTCCGTATCGACGGCGCGCACGTATCTGTGAAGACCGCACGTGACCAAGTCGTCCCGTTTGGCGGGGCGTACTCAGTTCCGGGGTGAAACAGGGTCTGGTTTTTCCTGTTTTTGGATCACGGTGTGCGATCACCACAGGACGCGATGCCCCGAGCGGTTTGTCCGGGCACCGAGAGGGTCATACAGGCTTCGCAACGCAATTTACGGAATCGAAAACAGAGCTACGAACAAAAAGTTACAAGTACCTGAAGGGGACCCGAAAAACCGGGGTTGAATCGCGTCCGACACGTGTCTACTGAAATTGGGAAATAGGGCTAGGGTTAGGGTTTTGCTCCGGCGACGGTGGCTCGGCCGGCGGAGGAGGCCATGGCGGCCGGGGACAGCGCGGGGGGGGGGGGGGGCACGGCGAGGCGGCTGGGGACCGTCGGCGGCGGCGGAGGGGTCTGCCGGAGCTGCTGCCGCTGTTCCTCGGTGCTGCGGCTGCCGTCGACGAACGGGGAGGAGGAGAAGAGGGAGGGGCTGTAGCGGCGAGGTCGGGGGAGCAAGGCGGCGGGGTCGGCCGGCGTTGAGGCGGGGAGAGTTTCTCGGGGTTTTATAGGTAGAGAGGGGCCGGCCAAGGCGGGGGCGAGGGGGGTCGTGGCCGCGGAGGGCGGGGCGAGCCGGGTGGAGCGACGGGCGGCGCGGTGAGCTCGGGCTAGGGTTCCGGTGGGAGTCGACTGGGGAAGAAGAGGGAAGGGGAGGCGTTTAAATAGGCGAGCCGAGGAGGAGGTTGGCCGGGAGAGGCGGCGGCGAGGTCGACTTCGTGGCGTGGGGTGCGGGCGGGTCAGGCGCGGGCTCCGGCGACGTGGCCGGAGCCGCCGCCGGAAATCGCGGGGTGGGGGAGAAAGGGTCGTGCGGATCCGGACGGGTCGCTAGCGGGTCTGACCGACCCGAACCCGACCCGGTAGCGATTGGGGCTGGGCCGGCTGGGCTGCTGGGCCGGTCCACTGGGCCGGGCCGGCCCAAAACAAAATAAAATAATTATTATTATTATAATAAATATAATAAATCAGTTAAATTAATTAAATAATTAATTAAATAGTTTATAGGCATTTAAAAATAGGTCTGAGGCCCAAAAAATCCAGAAAATTACCCTAAGTCCAGTTTTTTCATTTTACACCTAAAAATATTATTTTCATGATATTTTAATATTATTTATTAACAATTAAAAATTATTTACTAATTAAAACCTTGATTTTAATTACAGAAAATTTCCAGAAAATTCCAGAAAATTGTGAAAAAAATCCTAGTTTTAATAATTTTGAAAATTCAGGGGTTTACAACAGTCCTCGACAACGGTGACTCCCTGCCGATGATGACTCTCCGTCGACGATGTTCCGTCCCTCGCCCCGAAGCACCGCGTCGTCCCTCCGTCCCTCACCCCGGAGTACCGCACCCTCCCCCAACCCTCCCAGACCTGCGGACGCAGATGCCGCGAACCCTGCTACCAGGTCCACCACCTGACGCCGCACCGCCTTCCCGACGTCGAGTTCGTCCTTCCACTACCTAACGCCGCACCACATTTCCTGCGCATCGTCGAGAGGTGAGCAGCGGCGAAAAACCGCGAGCAGCAGCGGCGAGCACGGCAGGGCGGAGAGGGGGGCTCGGGCTTAGGACGCCGACGTCGTTGCCGATCATCGTCGTCCAGAATTAGGGTTAGGGTTTGAAAAAAAAATTAGAGAGTTGGAGGGGAGAGGCATCTCATAGTAATTTTTGGACTGTTCCAAGTAAAATTTGCTTCACTCTGGACTAGTACCAAGTAATGGGCTGTCCAGAGTAAATATAGATGTGTCTGTAGAAATAACCTTTTTTTTTTCTAAAGAGTAAATAGGGAGGGAGAAAAGAATAGAGAAAGACGAAGAGAAAGAGAAAGAGAAGAAGAAGAAGAAGATGAAAAAGAGAGGGAGAAGGAAGCACGCGCATTTCTAGTTTTTAATAATATCACGAGAACTAGGCAAAAGCTTTGAATGTATTTCTTGTATGATAAGATTCATATTTATCACGATGGAATTGAAGAAAATTTTGTCACGAATGAAGCGGAGTGAGTGCTCCTCCATGAATAAATAGAAATAAAGAGTATGTTACATAATATTAATTAGATTTGCACACACAAAAGATCTCTTTTTGTTCTTTATAATTAGTAAGTAGTGAATTCCAACAAAAACATGCATTCATAACCGTATGGGTGAGATCTCCACAAACAAATCGATGAGCTTATTTCTTTTCAGCCATCAATGCAGTACACAGAGCATGATGATCGAGTACATGCAGCAGTAGCAACACTTAGGACGAGGAGGATGTTGGTGACAGAAGTATCTCGTCTTGACTGCCTTCCGAGAATGTGGCGAAGGCAAGTTTGCTACGATGGTGTCAAGGGTCCCCTTGACACGGATACGGATCATGTATCTTGATTGTAATTATCTTCACACTAGTCACCCAAGAAACAAGAACCTATCCTTCCGGGTGTTCAGTAAATCCTTTTGCAGAGGAAGAGAATGGGAAGACAGCATCCAACAAATTAAGAATCATCCAGCATGATGTAGAGAACTTAACAATAAAAACGGCAAGAAACTTTTACTCATCACATCTTGAATGAACTACTAGTCATATCCGAGAAAAGATCGACTCATAGTCGGAACCTAGTGTAAGATTATACACCCATAGGCTGTTTACTAAACATTGTTCTTACATTCTAATATTCTTGATAGAAATTATTTCCTACTGTAATTGAGTGTAGGTGTCTCTCCCTTTAGCACTCAGGTATACATATATGAATGCTCTGCAGGTAATTTAGCCAAAATTGTCAACTATCTGCTTAATTGACGAGTAGGAGCCGATGCACGAGCATGTTACTCCAAAAATGATAATCAAAATGCATAGTGCCACCTGAAATAAGAATGAAAGTCTGAACATAAATTCCGGTTTAGTATAATTCAAATACTGGAAATATCACATTTTAAGATTCAGATTGTGACTTCAGTATCAGCAATACATCTGAAACACAGATTTTACTCTAGATGCAAAAGAAGTCAGATGTTCCCAAGAGACAGAAGGAACTAAAGTTTTCTGATCTAAAATTTACAGTGCTAGAAAATCTCGAAAATTTAAATTTTACGTAATATATAAGAAATTGAAAGAAGCTTGAAATCTGGCAAAGGTAAAAGCTTACCGCAACCAAGATACCAAAGCTAGCATATTTTTTCATATATGTTGATTTTTTTTCCGTACCAATGTACTATTGAGGTAGGATATTCAAGGGCTAACAGAACAAAAGCTTCTACGTAATTGGTGTAAATCTTTGTTTTCACTAATTCTGGTTCTTACTGTTAAAGACTAAATAGTCCTTTCTTTAAAGACTACACACCCATGGTTTATTGAAGTTTTGCTACATTTAAAATCACCTAATGAAAAGAAGAAGAAAAGAAAATAAGAAAAAAAAGACCATTTTGAATGGATCCACCCGTTAACTATGCTTTCGTTTTTGAGACAGGCTACTAGTACCAAGACCCCCTACCATTTAATTATTTGTCCGGGCTGGGATTCGCCCTCACTAGTGTTACCACTAGACCACCCCATTGATGGAAATCTATTAATTATGTTAGAAGTTCCTTAAATGGACCCCGATAGCTCATTTTAGGAGTTTTCACAATGGACCTTTAATAAGTTAACAACATATTACAAGTGTTGGAAAAGATAAATTTGGATAATTTTTGGACAAGGGAAAAATATTCAAACAACAAACTTTAGTTTATACTACGCCATAAACCTACATCCACTTAGTTGAGAGTTTTTTGAGGGAGATAATTAAGTTGCTAGTACAGGTATTACTTGTTATATTAAATGACAAACTGATTGACATATGATAAATCACTCTTTAAGGATATAATCGAGCAATGGTTTCATGTCAAGTAGAACTATTGCATGATGTAGCATTTTCCTAGTTTAATGAATACATTTTCTTATATTTCTTGTTATATACCAATCTTAAATAACCAATCGGTATTCACAGTCCCCCCTCCAAAAGAATTTGCCTACAGCCTTCTTGAGTAATATGCTGATGTAGTTTAATGGACGAATTAAATTTTGTGATGACAGTGGACAGATCAAAATCGAACGAGCTTCAATAATTTCCCTAAACTGTCAAAAATATTCAACTCCTAATACATAAGCAGCGAGTTATGAACTACAAACAACCTATACTTAGGTCTGGTGAACATTTTTTATAATGTCCATCCACAAAGAGGACACCTTCTTTTCTCCTTGTTATGTTGTGTAAAGTTCAATTTTATTAGAGTAGGAAGAGATTTAAATGGATGCAGGAGCCCTTAATGTAAGACAGACAGCTGCAGGTTCTTGTTTCTCAAAGAAAATCTAGCACATAATAAACCTACAACGAACGGAGAGTTAATAATTTGGACAAGAGGTTTTCAATGGAACACTGTGAGGATCTTGCAGCTAGAATTTTAGCTCGTCTGGTTGGAACTTTGAGAACACTTGCCATTGAGGGAATGGTCCACTGGTAGCACTTGGTAAGGAAGGGGAGGAGTGAGAGTCGGTTCAAATTGCAGTCCAGGCAAAATTTTAATTAAATGGGAGGGGTCTTGGTGCTAGTAGCCCAAGACAGGGACGGTCACTAATAATTGATCTTGTCTAAAACAAACTTTGAGAACACTTCAGGACACTTGAGGAACACATTAAGTCATCATATTATGATAACATTCCCTTTGTGCTTCAAAATTGGCTATTTTTATATATAAAATGATCGAATAAAATGAGGAGCGAGTCAGTTTTCATTAGGCTCGTGATTATAATTCTTCATAATCAACATACACATACATACTCTATTCTGGTATCAGATTTTTGACCTTTGGATGGGTCTCACACCAAAGTAAATCTATTCTAGCTATTCTAGAAGAGAACTTCATCACATATATCACATTGATGGTAACTTATGAGGTCTATTTGCTAAAAGGAGCATTATTTACAAGGAACTTATCATAACTATGTAACATGAATGAGTCGATGCATGAAGAAATGGCAGCATACCCGAATAATGTTCCAACGCTGACATAAAAACCAATATCTTTTATTTTCAAAACTTTAAATTAGTAAAAAGCAATGAAAATTAACTAACTATATTACACTTATGGTACACGAATTCACTGAATTAATAGATTTCCTTACCTGTAGAAGATTTATGGATTCACGTTGAATGCTGAGGTAGCATGCACATGGCAATATAAGAGCCTGCAGCAACGTAATTCAAAGACAAGGTGCGAGTATTAAACTTCTTTCTGAAGGATCTGACTATAGGAAAATTGTAAAGCATATGACAATCGCCCTGATGAGGAACATACCACAAGCATTGTGAAAATGGATCCGAGGAAAGCCATAACATAACCTGCAAACATTGAAATTATAATAATTTTCCAGCGAAAGAAATTCATGTACAATGGAGGTAATTTGAAAAGTTTCTGACAATTGCTGAATGTTATTCAAGGCAAGAAGGATCATAAATTTAGCTCACACTAAGACTAACTAAGCTACACATTTCGATGGCTATTTAGTTTCTATATCATAAATTATGAAGTAAACAAGGTAAGGGTAGATATCAAATTTGCAGCTATTGCTAATCAAATAACAGAGCTTTGTCAAAATGGGCCGATCTGCCCACGAGCATATTTTCTTAATCAATAAAAAGTAGAAAATTGCACTAGAATATTACAATATAATCTCACCAAAAAATGGAACTGCTAGTGCGACGAACAAAGTTGAGAGCACGAGAACTGTTCTGATCATCACCACAATGAAATGAGACTGTTTACTTGAAGGTAAGAGCTCCTCAAGGCTCAGGGCAACTGGAGTCATTGTTAAAGCATACTTTGAGAGGGGGTTCACAACCTACAACTCAAGAAGTAACTTAAGTGAATGCCAACATTAAGCATGCCAAGTTCCTAAAATAATAAGGCTCATTTCTGATGGTGAAGAAATCCATACTGTGCACAGTGTAGTATTCAAAGATTTGAGGCAATTTCTTTACCGTTGTCCAAACTGCAACTTTAGAACTCAGGTATTCACGCGGCATATTCAATGTAAATTGAGATTCAGTAGCTTCACCGAACATTAGAAACCCTGCTGCGGCTACCCCAGCATATAGAACTGTGCAGGAGATGAAGCTGTAGCACAAAATTGTCACCAAATTCAGCCTAGCTAGAACAAAAGTTAATACAAAGTTGGAAAAAAAAAAAAAAAAAAGGAGAAAACAACAAGCACACAGAATGTTCAACCACCTGAATGTTTTTTACAAAATCAACAAATTTGTATAATCACTGATTTTAATATATTAATAACATTGTGAAGTTGTTGAACAAGGTTGTGACTCAGGAATAGACAGAGAAACATATCGAATGTACAAAGGCTGGGTGAGAAAGATGAATGGTTTGGAAAGTCAAATAATCTTATGAGAGTTTTATTGAAAGACCACCTGAGAGTAGTTGCCAACGATAACAAACAAGATATTTGCTTACAAATTTTTGCCACTACTACGAATCGAGCTTAAGGATTCCAGAGTAAACTGATCGGTTTAGGAGGCAAGAAGATATCAAAAGAAAGTCTACCAAACTGCTAGAATCATTTGAACTTTAAAATGCAAAATATCAACAAGCATGGACTAGTTCTTCTATGACCATTTGATGAAAAGTTATACAAGATAAAACTCCCTGAAATATTGTTCACTTGAGAAAACATGATAATGAAGACTTTATCATATGATCTACCACCAATGCTACTTGAGAATTGGTATGTGCAATATTAGAACTATGATGTCCGGCTATTCCTATTCAAGAACTTGAGCAATTTTCCTCATAATATGTGAATATTTACATTATTAACAATAGCCAGACAACTCTACGAGAATTACTAACATAATAGATTGATAATTTATAGCTAATATCTGTAACATAATAGATTGATGTTTAAAATTTGTGAAATTCATGTCAAAAACAGGGTTTATCAATACTTACCCATACTTCAAAAAAAAAAAAAAAAAATCCATGTCTAGTAAATGTGGCAAAAATTAGCTAGCCCTTCACCATCACAAACTCTATACCTCAAAATTAGATTTCGTGTCAACTTAATTACCTGAAGAAAAGAACTATTGGAAATTGCGAGCGCGTATTCATGGAAGAATAAATATTTGGGAACACAGCATGTCCCGAGTAGCAGAAGCCGTACAATCCAAGCGCCACCGGAAGATTGGCAACGTCGAGCGAAGTCCCTCCCGGATGAAACCCAACCTTATCGACGACACCAACCCAGAACAAGCAGACCACCACCAGTATCGAGGCGACCACGCCCCCAGCTGCAACAATAGTTGTACACCAAATTGAAGTAGTACTGCTAATGATTCGATGTTCATAGAAAAAGAAGAAGGTATAATGAGAATTATATATATCAGTACCTGAAAGGTATGAAAGCAAGCTCAGGTCTCTAAGCCAAACAGTGGGGAGGACTGCAATGGCTGTGGTCAGAGCAAAGAGATGGTGAGCATCCAGATTGATGCCAACAAAATTCATGTGAGCATCAGGGAAGATCGCTGACAAGCTATCACCAACTAGAGTTATGTACTCGACGCAGCACGCCTGCATGCAAATTAGGATATATATACATACATATACATCGATCTACAATTAATTGCCCCTTCATAAAACGCAAGAACGCATGTAGCACTTACGTAGAGCTCCAGGTATAAAACTATCTGCATGAAACAATAGAAAAATTGTCATGGGTTTGTAAATTGAATCTCTCATTCAAGTTTGAGTTAATTATTCAAATGGTGCCTCGTGGTCGTCGTTTTGGTGATTAAACTTATTTTGGGTTAATTTGGTATCTAAGTTTTGTATTTTGATTTAAAGAGTGTATTAACTAGGTTCAGTTGGTGTTTTTGGATGAAACCCGTTAAGAATGGAGATGTGATGGTCGCATGTCTTATTTTTGAGTCAGGGTGCGTTATTTTTTCAGGGTTCTTTTGTTAATTAAGATTTTGTTGTTGGACAATCATTTCATAAAAATATTAGTGTTCGAAAAAATTCTACATAAACAAATAGTTTTTTTTCGAGTACAAAATGTACGACTCTTAAAATCAATCATAGTGATGTAGCGGCTGGTCAACCCTGAAAAAATAAGTCACCGTCTATTTCTAACGACTTTTATCCAAAAGCAAAAATGGAATCTAGTTGAGGCATTCTTTAAACCAATATACAAAAGTTAGGTATCGAATTAACCACAAAAAAAAGAATCAATCAATCACCAAAACAGCGACCACGACAACGTTACTCATTACTCATGCATCATTTTTGACAATTAAGTCTTCTAGTTTTATCAAGAATTTAGTGTGTAGTTTCAAGCTACAGATTGAAAGAAACAGTCTACTATCAGTAATCTTGTGTAATTTGAATTAGTGGAGAGCATCCACAGTGGGGGCACTCCAAACACATACTTTAAATTATTAAAAATTGTGTAAATGATTACTTTTGGAGTGTCACCGTGATATTGGCACACAATGTTACACACCAAATTAATCTTCTCTTTTTCCTCCCTCTTATTCCTCTTTATTTTTTCTTCCCTATTTGGTAAAAAAAAAAATTCTCTTTTAGCTCTTTATTTTTCTTTCATATTTGGTTACTTTTTGTGGGTCCATCAATTAATATAGAGTAGCTAAGACACGTTCCAAATTTTGAGTTGAGTGTCTCCTAGCCATTTTGAAGTATGCACAAGTGTCCACAGCAGCCTTCAAGTGCTACAAAATTTGACTAAAGTCAAAATATAGCATTGAAACACCTCTCTCTGTCTCTCTCCCACTGTGGATGCTCCAATGAGGCAGGCAAATAGACTAGACTGGCTAGACTGTACGTATACTTACAGATATGAAGAGGCGGCCGGTCATCCCGAAGGCGGCCTGGCCGATGTCGGGATAGGTCTGGAGGCCGGGGGAGCTGTCGAGGCAGTTCTTGAGAAGCACTCCCGTGTAGCAGGAGATGATCCCGAACAAGAAGAGCAGCGTCATGCCGAGCCAGCCGCCTTCCTTCACGGCGTAAGGCGTCGTCAGCAGCCCCACTCCACATAGCACGTTGATTCCTTCAACAAATTCAAAAGCATTGAACAAATTAATTTGGGTGTAGAGAGAGAGATCATGCATGCCATGCATGTGTGTACGCACGCACGCAGAGATACGTACGTACCGTTGATGACGGCTTTGGTGGTGGAGCACTGAGGGGAGGGGGGGAGGGACTTGACGAAGGAGGGAAATTTGGAGGCGGCGTAGTCGTTGAGGTGAGGAGGAGGAGGAGGGGGAGGGAGAGGGGGGATGAGGAGGGGCTGGTGGGCGTGGCTGCCGGCGCCGGCGGTGCTGTGGAAGGAGAAGTTGGGGGCGTGGTCGGAGATGACGGAGGTGAAGGGTCGGAGGAACGAGCTTCCGGCCTCGATCAGGCTCGACCCGTTCAGGTCCTTGAGGAACGTCCCGACGCTCGGGGACACCACGCTGCTCATCATGTCTATAGATTGCCTGCACCAACATCAATATACAAGAACAAGATGAAGATGAAGATTAATTGTCAGCGGCCGAGCTACCCTCTAAAATTAGCAAAAACGAAGATACTAGTATCGCACTGCCCAAACGGAAATAATATTTGGACCACGATCTTGGTCTGCTGGCCACGTGGGCATATCCCATTGGTCTTTCCTATTTGCTCGGCCCATCACCGATTGACCTATCAATGAAATGTCGACATGTGGCATGCGGACAAAGACATCGGTTGTCCATGTAGCATAGTCCCTGCCTAAAATATTAATTTTTTTAGAAATTTTTTGTCACTTAATTGTTGGATACTTTAAATCTACATAAAAAAAATAAAAATATCTAAGAGAATATTTTTGAAAAAATTCAAAAAAATTTCCATAAAAATTGGGTTGGACCACAGCTGGTCGTGTCCATGGATAGCTATACTTCTGCGTCTCGACTTGGCGGCTTTTGGTCAAGAAATCGAACGGCGGAACGGTGGATATATATATATATATATATATATATATATATATCTATATCTATATCTATATCGCAAATGACCTCTAAACTAACGATTAAGAGTGATGCATGCGGACGGGGAGGTCTCGAGATCGAGACCCCCCGGTGCCATTTAATTCCTCCAAGAGAATTAAATGGTGGAGCGGTGGTTAGGGTGCGGCGCTGTGCGGCCTGGTCGATGCGTGGATGCGATGCGGGTGCAGGTGCAGTGCTGGTGGAACTGGTGTGGTGGGGGCTACGGCTGCGTGAGGCCTTCGGGCCGGATGGAGCCTTCGGACGTGTAGCCTTCGAACTGGGTTGGTGGTGCCATCAGGTCGGATTAACCTTCGGACTAGTGTTGTATATATAGACCTTCGAACTAAAGTGATTGTAAGCCTTCGGGCTGAGTTGTAGCCTCTCGAAGGAACCTGAATAAAATTTAACTTATATATATATATATATATATATATATATATATATATATATATATATATGGGGTAAACAGAATATAAGCAATAATATTTATATTCCTACATGAACCATGCACTTGTGCATCAATATGAATAGACCAATATGACTTTTATATATATATATATATATATATATATATATATATATATATATATATACTTTAAAAAAAAATAAAAATAAAAAACTTAATTACCTGTAACTCTGAGGCCAGGTTTGCTGGTAGGAGTTGTTGCCGACAGATCCATAATTGTTGTGGTGATCATCGTAGAGGCCCCTCCCGTTGTGCTCGTCGTAGGAGTGCACGGACGAGGACGACGACGAGTAGTGGCGCCGCGCCAGGTTCTCCTCGTCGTCCGTCTCGAACTCGAAGCCCCGGTCATGGCTGATCTCCTCCTCACTCTTCATTTGCAACCCAAAAGAAAAAGAAAAAAAGGCTTGTGCAACAAACAAAAAAGTATGGATGCGGAGAAAAGAGTATGTTAGCAGATGTTTTCTTAGCAATTGCTCTACCTTAAGGAGAAAAGAAACAGAGAATTGGGAATTTTAAAGAAGGAAGGGATTATATATATACATCACGTAGTATGCGCAGTAAGGAACGGACTGGCTGCATGCATCATGAGTTAAGGAAACCCTAAAAGTCCGGGCACGTGTCAAGATCTGGATGGTAGAGTTGACCTGGGTTCATTAGTCTTGGAATTAAGCACATCCAAATTAAATTCCTAATTATGGAAACTTAATTAGCTGATTTGTAGCTAATAGGGGGCTGGCTTGCCACAGACCAGAAAGAAAGAAGAACATGCCTGCGCAGTCCCAGCCAACATCTCCGCCAGAAATTTTAGTATAGGATAATAATATTTTAAATTAATTACAAATAAAATAAAATATTTGAAAAAATTATAAAAATTATAAAAAAGTAATGTATTGTATGATTATAACTATTGGCATGCACTCATGTCGTTAATAGTAACTAAATTTTTTTTAAGAATGGCCATGTCGACATGAGTGTTAATTTTTTTTTTTTTTTTGTGTAAACATTGTCATAGACAAAGTTTGTTTGGCAGCACACAATTGTTTGGCCGTTGTTAATTTGCTTGGCTCACGACGACCATTGTTAATCCATGCAAACACATGCAAGCTTGCAATAATTTTTTAAACATGAATCATGTAACCAAAGCTATTAGCGATATGTCGGCGACTTGGAAACCATTAATTTTTTTTTAATTATTTGAGCCAAAATGGTGATATAGTGCTCATATAACACTGCTAACGGCGACGTGAGTGCACAACAACGCCAAAAAAAGGTAGAAGAAGGGAGCATCAAAGACCATTTTTATTTTATTTTTTTATCTCCATTTTATTTGTGCATAATGGTCACGCGCCACTTATGGATATAAAAAATTAATATATAATTGGACAATCTAATGTAATTGTTATTATATTCTAAATTTAATTTGTATGTTTGCTTGAAAAAATAATAATTATATTACATCATTTTTTTTATACTAATTATATCATAAAACGCATAAAATTGCAATTATATTACAACTTATAATTAAAAAAAATATTTATTTATTTATTTATTTATTATCTTGTTTAATTTTGCTTTGTAATTTTTTTTTATTATCTTTTTTCCAATAAATGATTAATTTTGAAAAAAAAAATTTCTTTTATAAATGTTAAGGTTAGTCAAAACAAAAAATATAAATGTCAAAGATATATTTGTGAAAATGATGTAAATAATAATTGTTATTACATTACATTACACTACATGGTAAATCGAACATTTAAAAACAATTGATATTTAATTATATTATTTGAATACATGTTCTAACCAAACATGATAATGTAATTTTAGTTCAATTATGTTACAAACTTCATTCCATGATTGCAATTACATTACAATGAGCTATAATCTTTTCTAGTGTTTAAGATACTTTCACCAAAAGAAACAAGGGATAAAACGTACATTTTCTCCCGGACTTAGGGTTGAGTTATTTGCGTCTATCAATTCCAAATATGAAGATTAGAGTTATTTCTAGTCAGATTCTAGTTTAGATCTAAAAATTAAAAACCGATTGAATTTCAACGTGTCATGGTTCAACATATGAAACCTAACAAAATTTCGGATGCGGTCACAGCTAGAGGTGAGCACTATTCGGTCTTGGACCTAAAAAACCAAACCAAACAAGAGATTCGGTTTTGTTTAAAACATTTTAGGTTCACTTTCAATTTTGAAAATACTAAAACTCTTTTTCCGATTTCAGTTTATAATTTATGTCCAAAATCGAAAACAGAATAAGACTTTTAAAATTATATAAATACCCTCAATTCTATAAATATTTTATGATTAGAAGAGTATATATTTTAAAAATAACAATTTTATATATATTTTTTGAAACCTAACTTTGATAATTTAACAATTAATTCAACTTTGAACCCAAGTTTAAAATAAAACAATTGTACATATAAAAATTACATGTTTAAATATAATTTAACCACAATATCAATTATAAACCCATCCCATTAAACAATAAAAGTGTAGTCCAACCAAACGATAGCATCAAATATATCACTTCGGTTCAATTTTGGTCATAGCTAATTGTTTTATTAGGTTTTGATTTGAATTTTTAGAATTAAAAACCGAATAAACGGAATCCTCGTCCCTAGTCACAGCCACATGTTTTGTCCCACAAAAGCTGGGCATTACAGTCTCTAGAGTCTCAAATTAGAAAGCACAAACTTGACAAGTTACTGAAGAAAGTATCAACTGTACGATGTATCAATTTAGCGGCTAATTTCTCCAAAATATAGGTGTACAACTAGCTGTTCACATTCCTCTTTTGGTGAAATTATTGACTGCATCTTGATTCACTGAATAATTTCCCCTCTTTGGCATGAAATGAGACTCCATAAAAGTCCATAATGACCAGGTTCAATTTATCAATTATTACATAGTACAAAGCAGCCAAGATGAGTACTTCATAATTCTTTTGGCCACCAATACAATTACAAAGCATGACAAGTAAGCGAGGAAGAGAAGACACAAAATTGACACAAGCCATCATCACCACGAAAATGCAGCCATATGAATAAAGCTTCAAAAACTTAGCTCTATCTTGATTAGAGGGGAACCTGAGATTTTTGAAGTACCAGAGAGAGCTCCAGCTTCGAATGCGCACAGAACTGATCGGAAAACATCGTGGTTGTCGTGCTCCGAGGCCGAAGCCCATGTGGTTTCTCTCCCAGTCAGTGGGTCTTCATCTCCAATCCCAACCCAAGAGACCACTGAGAATTTCCTCAGGCTCTGGCATGAAGCACAATGCCTGGGAGCAAAGAGCAAAGAGTTATGCCTGCATTAAGTGTAAGTGGTCCTCAATAATTCCAAAGGGAGATAAATGACAATAGACACATGTAAATATAGTAGCTGAATTGAGCAGTTAGGCTGATTGCATACAGTAGCTGGCTCTCATACTTCCTGGAGAGGGGTGTAAGTGACAGATCTCAGGTCAGCTGCATATTTGGGAGTCGACAGCAAACGTCCTTTGAAATCTTTCTCCCTATGCTCACACCTTCAGATAAACCCATGTAATGCCCCCCATTTGTTTCCAAAACACCATCGGCCTTGTTTGTTTCACGGAAAGGAAAGGAAATCAATTCTTTGCTCTTTCTTTTTCTGTGGAAAATTGTAATTCCCACCAATTTTCCTTTCTAGTGTTTGAAAAGCCAAAAAAATTGGAACAAAAACTGAATCCTTAAGAGGTGGGGAATTAGATCCTTGGTAGGATGGGATCATGGGGGAACCATTTCCCTCCTTATTTTTCCTTCCTTTGGGAATCATTTTAGGGAATCATTTTCCTCTCCTTGTCATTCCTGCCCCCAAGGCCATGATTCCGCAAACCAAACGTGAGGAGCAGTAAATAAGAAAGGTACCAATTATCAATTTGCATAACAGTAAAGATGAGATTTTCAGAAGACACACAGAAGAATGAAGAAGAAGAAAATGAGTGCTCCATGATAAAAGCATCAAGAAAGCACCATATAAATAAGGAATAGTTGTCACCAGGCTATATGGTGACTGAGTCACTTAGCCACGTGTGTGTTAAGTTAGAGAAATAAAGCAAGCAAGTCATTGTTTACTTTCTCACATATTAGACACTGCATCTGCCAACTCAAATGGTAGTCCTATGTTCCGTGTATGTGGCTGGTTTTCTTTGAAGAGATTTGCAACGTCAACTGATCATCTTTGTTGCAACAAGAAGCTCACATAACCAAATCCAGGCTTCCATGTCATAATCAAGACTCATAAGCATAGACATGTTTAACAACTAGTTCAAACCTGACAGTTTGGGGCGCATGAGTAAGGAGACCTTTCAGAATATCCCAGTTATCCACACATCTACATTTGAAATCACAGTTTAATTTCAAAGGTCAGTGAAGTCTTACCTTTCATTGTTCACCTTATCGTTTCTGTTTTCTCTTAGCAGGAGGATCCTTTGCTTTCAATACTCTCAAAAAATTCAAAGAAAAACGAAAGGCAACAAAATAGTATTGCTCTGGAGCAAAATTATCCCTAAAATGTAACCTCCTGAAGGTGCCCATACCTGAATTTGTACTGCACGTTCTCGCCTCTATTTCCTGCAGAAATTTGCACATTACCAAGCAAGAAATAAATCTGCAGATGTTTGCATATTACCAAGCAACACTAGATCTGGTATGGTGAATGGTAAATCAGGGGAAGGGACACAAACATAGCATAAAACCGTGCATGTTAAATACAGACTATAACAAGAACTTAGGAGTGCCTGACCCAGAAATGCACATTATTCCATAGCTCTGCAGCATGTCTATCTTCATTTTCCAGGTGACATACATTACAAATTAAGATTAATGTAGAGGAGACAAGATGGTCAGTAGGAAACCAACAGATCTCCAATCATCAGGATCACAAGGCATAAACTAGGCCAACCAAGATCAACCTACTACCAGACTTATTACAATTTTCATCATTACATGTACTACATTGAAAATCTATATTAAAAAAAATATTAAGACCAGATTGATTCACCATACAAGAGAAACGTATCTAATACTTTCCAACAACTAATGGTATCATCCTCACCCTAAAGTCAATAGCAAACAATACGTAGCAGCAGACAAAACATTGCCAGGATTACAAGTAGAGTAACTTCTCTGAAATAAAGACCAAGTTAAAACCTCACAAACATATTTGGCCATGTGATCTTCACATTCTGATAATTGACTCGCTATTGCCGCATAAGAGAATTAATGATATTCAGTGTAGTTAGGTTAACATGCTCCAAGGCCTAGAAATGTTTGAGAAAAATCTTATTTCAATTGCCAACAGATATCAAGAAGAGCGACAGAGAAAAATTCAGAAATATTTTCAACCTTCAGCACTAGGTTAGAGCACAATGCCAAACCAACAGTATGAAATCACGAATCTTTTGTTTGTGTTTTAGTGTTAAATCCCGTTAGAGAGGACAATGCATAGAAATTGCCTACAGGCTGCAGGTCATGATCATAATATAATAACATTTCACTCAACACCATGTTAAAAGACTTGTTCGCATTTCAATATCAAGGAATAGACCCAGTATGCCTTCTTCCATTTATTTGTCATCACCATTACAGATCCTAATTTGCCCATCACATCAGAAGATTCAGAACACATGGTGCTCTTAGACAAGATTTGTTGCATTTCCATTAGTGGGCATTCAGTTTGGTGTTTCCTCCACTTTTCTAACCCTTCGTCAACTGTCTGTAATAACTTTAGTCAGTTTTATTTCAACAAGTTTTCAATAAATAAAAAAATCTCCTAAGAACAATATATAAATAAAAATTGGCACATATTTTGGTACATATAACACAGTGTACATTATATCTCAATGTCTCAATTAACAACTGTATTACTGTAATGGCTCTTAACTAAACAAACTTATAGAACAAGTTCTAAACACTTTTAGACAATTTACTTTATAGATCAAGTTCAAACACTTCTAAATAATTTCAATTATTTGTTCATCGTCATTTTCTAGATGACTTTCAATATTAAGATGAATTGAATGAGACCTATTCATTGGCAACCAAATTACTAAACAACAATTAGAGTACCATATCTGAAAGAAAAACTGAACTAAAACTCAACATCCACATCTATGTATTTATCCAAATACTGGAGACTTGGCTCGCTGCTGCAGCATAAGCTAAGAACTTAATGAATTACAATCACTAACCTAGAGAATAAGCTTAAAGCTTGCAATAACAGATTAGTTGGGTAGGCAGGTCCGAAATAACTCAAACTGATACGAACTTTGAGAGGAGATAGATAGTTCACTAGTCTTTAAAAAAACACAACATATTTAGATCGAGAAATTGAAAAACACAACCTATTTAGATTGAGAATCGTGCATCGGTAGTTGCACACTGCCAAAACTGACACATTATACTAGTATTTACATAATAAATATTGTCCTTGAACACCTGATGATTTCCTCTTGGCAAAACAATCCAAACGTAGGTACCAGACCAAATTCTATTAGCTAATATTAACAGAGGAAATAAAGGGTAAATGTGTAATGTTTTCCAAAGGTTTAATGAAAAATTATCTAAACAACTTTGAAAATAAACCTTGAAATTTAAAAACCCTCTAGTGGGATCAGAAATAGATATCCAAGAGAAGATTTGTCTATGGTCAACCGTACTCATTAGAGGGGGGGACTATACAATTCAACAACCATTTAAAGATACTGTTATGTAGGTGATGCCTATAGGTCATGATCGGAGTATAGTAACAACGAAAGCATCATCATCAGTTAGTTTGGCTAGAGCTGTCCTCAATGCTGTTGCTCCCTACTAAAGAGTAGCAGATGCCAGTTCACTGATCAAAGTCTAGACAAAAACCAGTTTTCTACACTTAGATAATCATGTCAACATAATACCTACAATTATACTTGTTCACTTATTACGAATCACCCTCACAAAGTCCGGTTTGCCAATCATTTCAAACTATATCATGTATAGAGCAAGTTCCTTCAAACCTACATATAACAACCTAGCCACAAGTCAGATCAAGTCTCCCCCTTCCGCTCTAATCCTTCACTAGAAAACAAAGCTCCGTCCATCCCTATGACTCCAAAGATCTTATTCGCCCATAATTGTTCACTTATTACGAATCACCCTCACAAAGTCCGGTTTGCCAATCATTTCAAACTATATCATGTATAGAATAAGTTCCTCCAAAACATATTTATGACTTCTGTTCATTTACCTTAGCCTTTGACCCTTCACACATGAGCTAACCACAAGTCAGATCAAGTCTTCCCCTTCCGCTCTAATCCTTCAATAGAATACAAAGCTCCGCCCATCCCTATGACTCCAAAGATCTTATTCGTTCATGCGCATAGTCGTTAAGCCAGTTCTCCATCACCAAGTTCTCAATACAAAAAAAGAATCTAAGTGTTGATGTAACATACTTTTTAAAGAACTCCTACAAGAACTGAGCCATATGGTCCTCACTTGTTCCATAATGCACCATACCACCTCTTAGAAGAAGACAATGCACATGAATGAAATTCCAAAGGAGTAGCTCACAAGCATACCCAGCAATCCAATGCAGAACAAATAAGGAAGCATCGATATCAAGTGGCCAATGTAATACAGCAAGACAAAGAACATCATCCCAAAAGAAAGTATTCACCATATATATCTATAAATACTGCATAAAAGAATAGAATCGAAGATTTCATACAGAACATAGTTGGAATTAATGAATCTCAGAAACATAACATTCACAATATACAATGTGAGTTCAAATATACCTTGATTCAGATACCACCACGGACTCGCCGACATCCTCATCCTCCCTCTCCTAATTCTCCCCCAAGGAAACACTAGGGATCCCTTCCCCAAGCCCATGCTAACATGATTATCACAACAAATAGCCGGTTTTGGCCTAAAATCAAGGGATTGGTACATTTGATCCCAATTCATGAATCGGAAGATAACAACCAAACTTTTCCACTTATTTCCTCCAATCACCACCTCGATATGGAATTTCCGTTCCCATCTTCCAAAGTCCAACTGTTGCTATCCCTCCTCGATTCCCTACCTCTCCTGAACATGGGTGCCCTCCAATTCCACCTTGTCGATGAGGTGGATAATGGCCCCGAAGTGGAAGGACCAGCTGACGAAGCCAACGAGCTCGAGGACCCACCGAAACAGCGGAACGAGAGCAGATTCCTCAGGGTCCTGACGAACCCCCCGCTCTCCCTCGATCTGCTCCCCCTTGCCGACCACGATATCCTCCTCGGCACACCACCAGAATTGAAGCCTCCGTCCATCTCAGTGTAAACCACGGGCAACTCCCTCTCCCCAGGCCTCCTCCCGCCCGAGAATCTCCCGACCGCAAACCCGCCACCAGGAAGCCTCCATATGGTGAGCCCCACCGACTCGTCGTCGTTCTCAAGCTCCGGATTCATACTCCGGGTATCGGTGGGCAGCTCGTGTCGGCAGACGGGGCACGAGTTCCTCAGCGAGAGCCACGGCAAGATGCAATCTTGATGGTAGATGTGCTTGCACGGCATCTCCCTGGCCTCGGCGCCAAGCTCGAACTTCTCCTTGCAGATGGCACAGTAAGAGTCCATGCCGACATGGGAAGGGTCGATAGAAATCGTAGGCATCGTCTCAATCGCTGCTTTTGAGGCGGGAGGGTGGTCGCAGGTGCGAACCCCGCCGTTGGTCTCGATCTGGGCGAGCTGGCCAAGGAGGCGGTCGAAGCCGGAACCCATTAAGAAGTCGGACACGGTGGAGGGGAGCGGGCGGAGGCCCGAGCCCGCGCCGTCGTCGTAGAAGAACTCGAAGCTGTTCCTGTTGTTGGCGTTGTTGCTGGGCCAGTCCGGTTCTATCTCAGAGGCGCCGCGGAGAACGATGACGGGATTGAAAGGGGAGAGGTCGCCGGCGGTGCCGCGGCGGTGGCGGCGGCGCGCGGAGTCGAAGGAGGAGGATGCCGACGCCGTGGAGGAGGGGAAGCGACGGCGGCGTTGCTCGGCGGCCGCGGCGTCGGCAGCTAGGCGGGGAGGGGTGGAGAGCTCCTCCAGGAAGCCGCTGGAGCAGTCGGGGCAGGAGACGGAGCCATGGGCGGAGACCCTGACGAAGTGGGAGCAGCGGTAGCACCAGAAGGAGGAGCCGTTCGAGGAGGAAGAAGACATGGGCAGGGCTGGATCTGGGACGGGAAGCGAAGCCCTAAATATAGATCGGAAGTTGGCAGCGAGATCGGCCGGCGGGGAGAGGGAAACCCTAGAAATTAGGGGGAGAAGAGGGCGGTGACTATAAGGAATTTGGGGCACCGGGAGGTGCTCCGAATCGGAGGAAGGAGATATGGGGGTCGGAGTGGAGAAAAATGACTTTTAAGCGGTCGTCTGCGCTTTAACGGTGGAACCGCGTGACACGTGGGAACCTGCAATTTGTTGGGAGTTAAACGCCGTTAAGTAAAGCAACTGTTAATAGCTATCTTGAGCAATTAGCTTCTATATGCTGACAAATTAGGTGAGAAATTATTCTTGTCATAATTTCTTTATTTTTGGAAAGATCTTAGACTTAATTTTAGGAAAACACTACTACAACAAATTCAATGACAAATTTGGTGAAACAATCGACATTTTTTTATTGGCAGTAAATAGTTTTATTTTACTTTTTACTTTTGGTTGAACTATATATTTAAATTTATGTTTGCAAATTCATTTTGGAGTAATTATTCGGCAAAGTTTATTTTACATTCGAACGATATCTACGACCATGAAACAAAATCAACATAGGAGGAGGAAGGATAATTAGTGCTAAGGTATCAGGCACATGGATTACGAGATCTCCAGTGAGGCTAGCTACATGCACTGCAGGGTACATCGTAATCTCGTGAATAGTCAAAGATGATTCGTTCACCAATGACCTTCATATAGATATGTTGCATCGCTAATGATGTATTCTGTAGGAAAGAATATGTTAATCCTTGTTTGCAAGAAAGGACAATCGACTGTGGGTAATAATTATTATTTGGTCATACATATTATATTTTTTATATTCATGTCTTATGAATTGTTAATTGACATAAATAAAGAAAAAAATTTAATAATATTCATATATGCTTTCGCATGATTATTTTGTTGATTTTGGTGAGTTGGGTTAATACCGCTCACCGATGCATTATCCAATGTACTGACCCACGTCTCCACAGGTGATGGGAATCAAGGAGACGTACAGAGACCCTGAAAGCTCATCCAACTGTGCAAAAAAATTGTTTATATTTTGAAGCTTCCAATTTCGTTTTGAAGATTTTTCGGTGAAGGTATTTTTACATCATTATTAGTAAAAGGATATGATGTATGGAATGATGTATCTCATTTTGTTGTTTCAAGTTGTAAGCCAAGTTTGTCACTTTTATGCTCGATTGTTTAAGAGCCTATGTTTATGTTGTAAATTATCAATAAAGAGTTATTTCTTTCGTGTTATTATTCAATTTATTAATTTAAACTAAATAGTTTATAGATGTACATGAACATGTATTATACAAGCGCAACTTGCATTTGTACGGTATCTCGACAAATAATGACTTATCAATTCGATGTAATCAGGACGTGACATATCCCACTCCACGATACTCCGTAGTATCTACATTAATGCATATGTGTGATGGTCAAAATAAAATAATATAAAAAAGCTGACACTTTAGGGGCGCGATGCGGTATTTGACGCACCTAGAAACCTCAATGGAGGTACCCGGTACCACCGAGATATCAATTAATGATAGTTTGACCAAATTAGCACATAAAAATATTTAAAATATAATTTAATTTTTTTTGACAACAACATATTATCTCTAAATCGGAAAGCAACATAGGGTAAATAGTTGGTTTGGCATGTTCTTCCCTTAAATTAATAGTTGGTTTGACATGTTCTCCCCTTAAATTAAAATATTATGCTAGTAATTACATGGTAGTATAAGTTATTTGACCATACCAACACCACCATCACCCCTCAATTTATGGCACAACCTAATAATAACCCAATTTAATGCTATGATATAATCATGATAAGATTTATTATTATACTCCTACAACAATTTCACACACACAACCTACATTAGTTAACAATAGTCACATTCACATGAGTTGCACGTTCTTTACAGTCAAAAAAATTTGTGTTAAAAAATATAAGAATATAAATTATATTAAAATAATTTAAATATAATTCAAATATGTTTTAATTAGATTGTTTATGGATATATTTGATGTACTTTGGATATATATATTAGTTAAATAATACCACGTAGTTAATTTAACTATGATTTGAATATCTTTTATATTTAGGTAGATAATACCATGTAGTTATTAGATAATAATAGGTTGTGTTTGGTTGGACTTTTTTTCCATGAAAAATATTTCTATCACAAATTTACCACATATTGTAGTGTTTGATAGTTTATATTTTTCAAGGAATCATTTTTCATATTTTTCTCCAAAATTGTGGAAAATGAAATGTCAGGCCCCGGGCCAAGAATACTGGAGAGCGGGGCTGACAAAGCCAGCTATGTATAACAGAGTACTCCAGTACCCCGAGATACAGTTACGACTGTGAATAGACATGGGGGGTTAATGCTACAAGTCATCAGTCATTGTAAACCCCCTCGACCAAAATTAGGCCTACTTGGCTTAGATAATGAGACTAGGGCTAGTTTGAATCCAATTAGGAATAGAACACTGTGTTTTAAAGGATTTATAATATTTATATCACTTAGTGCACCTTACCGTTGCTTCGATAATTGGAGCACAACACTAGCCATTGCCTTCCTACAAATTTTACACCCTTGTCCTAGACATGTCAGTCCTCCATTCTGACCTTTGTGTAACTTATAATTATACTCTCTTGTGCTACATTTTAGTCACACAATATTCGTCGCAGACGTTTATATTTAATTCTAAATAAATTTAACTTTGTATCATTGTGCGTTCCAATCAAAATTTGAGACACAATCTTGACCCGTTTTGTGCAACACAATTTATGATAATATTCTATTCTGAGTCTTCTATGTCCATGACACTTGTGTCCCATCTAATTTTAGTTCCATGTACTTTTAATTAATTTTAGAACACCATTTGCATTAATTTTAATTAATTTAATCCAATTTCCATCTTTGTGCAATTTTCTAATTGTTGGGCGCTTTTATGCAAAAGTGTATTGAGGTGTCCACACCATTGGACACAACACATGAAAAAACTTATTTGTCCTTCATGTAAAAAAATTCTATAATTTTTGGGATGTGCAACACACAACATCACCCCTCATCTAATCCTAGCCATACATTTTAAACAATACAAATCATAGCCCTCCAAACATCCCCATATGAAGCCAAGCCCATCCCAAGGATGTTGACCGGCCCAACACCCTAGGTCAACCTCAAAACCCTACTTTTCTACATGTATAAATATCCTTTTTCCTATTTCACTCAACCCAAACCTAACTAGCCGAATACCAACTTCCCCCTCCCATCTACTGTTCATCCCCTTCCTCCATGTCAACCCCTCGCCGGAGCCCAGACCTCGTCGGAGCCCGATCTCCTCCGCCAGCACCACTCCCTGTTCTCCACCTTCCACCAGACTCCTCCTCGACACCACGCTCACCCGAGCGGTCCTGTCGAGCAGTGCACAGCCACCACGCCTCCCCGCTGCTCACCGCCTGTCTACCTCCCCCGTCATCCCACTCGACGAACCCGACCACCGCCACAACCACCCAGTCGATCACCACCTTTCCCCCGACATCCCTTGACATGACTCGCCACCACCTTCGTTCTCCTTCTCCGATCTCCTCCGCCGCTCACGTGGCCGACCCCGACCTGTCCTTCATCCTCCTCTTCCATTATCCTCCTCCGGTCAGAACCTCACCACTGCCACCCTCTCCTTCCCTCGATCCGCCTGACCTCAACCCGTCTCCTCCCTGCTCCCTCCTTCTCCGCCGAGAACGATCACTACCACGACCGTCGTCCTCCTCTCAACTGAGAGCAACCCCTTCGAATTCATATCCTCTTCCCTGTCATTCCTCCTCTCCCTTCCTCCCTGAGCAGCACCTCCCTGACCACTGCCCTCACCTCCTCCGTCGACCTCCCTCGCCGGACTTCCTCAGACCTGGCCAGAGCAGCCCTCATCCCTGTTCTTCAACCTCTTCATCGTCATTATTACCCCCTTCATCACCATCATAACCTACATCATCATCACCATTAATCATCATCATCATAATCTTCATCATCATCACAATCATCATCCCTATTACCATCACCTTAATCCTCATCATCATCATCACCTTAATCATCACCATCATCATTACCCTCAACATCATAATCATCATCCCCATCATCAATACCCTCGTCATCATCATCATCATCACCCTCGACATAATCATCACCATCGACATCTGTCACTCTCACTTTTTCAATCAAGGATAGTTTGGTAATTGACACGGGAATTTTATTTTTAGGAGGGTTGTAATTAATATTGTGCATGAGTAATTAATTATTTATTGTATTGTTTAATATTTGATTAGACGTAGTATTTATTTTAGACTTGTGTAGTGGACCTAACCTATTTATTAGATGCATGAACCCAACATTTTGGATGAGTTTAGTTTGAGCCCATGAATTAGGCCCATGGATTAGGAGGTTGGATTAATTAGTGAAACCATTAGACTAGAACCTTCCCCCTTAATTAATTTCTTCATGAGAGGCCCCAAGGGGTATTTGGGACATTATACATTGCTTGGAGAGGGGTTTATGATCAGCCATAATTAGGAGGAGAGAGAGTGCTCTCATTTTATTTCTTCCCCAAATTTCTAAATCTACTTTTCCCTCTTCCAATTTCCCTCCATTACTCCATCAATTCTCCACAAATTCTTCATAAATCTCTTTCTAAATTCATCATTGAGGCTTCTACACCAAGGATCTACAAGAAAGAATCAAGGAGCAAGGAAGAGGAGGCCAAGATCTACAATGAGAGGAGCTACTTTGCATTTGGAGACTTTTCATTGGGAATCCATCTCCCAATAGATAAAATTCAGTTTTCCCCTTCTATTAGACTCTAGATCTGAGATTTTATCATTATAAATCAACCCACATGCATAGGCTACCCATAGGTTTTGGTTTTGGGTCAATCGGAGACCTACGGTGGAAGTTACGTACATTTTGGTGCCAATTTTGGGAGAATTCCGAGATTGGCACATGTTGTGTTTGTTAATTGGTCAATTAGACCAAATTGACATATGATTGTTTGTTTGTGACTAGTGTCGTATCTACAATTGGATACGTGTAGGTCGTATCTCGTCAATTTGACGAAACGGGTTAATTTTGGGGGTTTTCTCCTGACACGGGGCCTTGTGCATATTATATTGTGACACGGACACGTAGACACTCTAATTACTATATGTATTATTCATAATTGGTGTTCTAGACTTGCTCGTGTTCTCCGGGATGCGTTTGGTTGTGTGTTGGAGCCGTATCGTAAGCTTATCATAGAGAAAGTGTGATACGGGTGCGGTGCACTCCATGTGTTTGTTGTTTTGCCCTCTTTGCTATGTGTGCATGTGTATATATATATATATATATATATATATATATATATATATATATATATATATATATGTTATCTATGTAATATATATTGTATATAATAGTGTATATTGTGTTTGGGTATATGTGTGCGTCTATGTGTGTATACATACTAAAGTAGATAGTGATATATATATATATATATATATATATATATATATATATATATATATATATATATATATATATATATATATATATATATATATATATATATGTGTGTGTGTGTGTGTGTGTGTGTGATTATGTATAATAGTGACTATATGTATAGATGCTTATATAGATTTGTATATATATATAGTATAGAGAGATTTATATAGGTAGATGTATATTGTATATTTTGTTTAGCTATGTATGCAATAGATGCATTGAGCTATGAGCTATGTTGGTATCAGTGTGGTTGTATTTGTGGTTATGTATATGTGTGCAGTTTGTGTTGAGATGTGTGTAAGAGGAGTGTGCAGTGTGAGAGGAGATCGGGATAGTGGGAATCCAGTGAGCAACCAACTGCATTCAGCAACTACATCAGTGTCTGTAGCATCTAGCAACACATGCCTACTGCAGCAATTCAGCAGTGAATCGAAGCATGCCCATCGACATGAGCAGAAATCAGTAAGTCATCACAGGTATCTCAGCACAACAGATTTTGCCATACGTGAAGAACTGGCTCTTAAAGCTGCCATATTGACAGAGAAATTTGCTCCAAATCCATCATGGTATGTTGATGTTATTCTTCAGTTAAATTGACAAAGCAGGAGATTTTGTAAGTGATGACATGTGATATCGTGTTGACCAATTTGTTACCAACAATGAAGATTTACAGCCATATGCTTGCTGTAAAGGCAAGGGAGTACCTGGGCAAACCTGCTTTACATGAAAATGGTCAAGTATTAGAAGGCGTGCTCTTGACTTACTTTATGGAATATGTGACACAACGAATGCACAGGATATAGTTGAGAAGTTATTTCAGTATCATGCTCGGGCAGTTGATCAGTGAGGAGCCTGCAGCAAAGAGAGCCTGTGGCATTGCAGCTGCACCACGGATCAACTGCAGTGGCAGTTCAGTAACAGCAGGGAAGGAGGCAGCAAGTCTACAGGAGCTCGAGCAGGTGGCAGTGTTCAACTGAGAGGTGAACAGCAACTGAAGGGGGCTCAGGCCACATGCAGTATAACTTCAGTTCTGCAGAGGGGGCTCGGGTAAACTCAGCAGTGAGCAGTAGCAACTTCAACAGTGCTTCCACTGCAACCTCGAGCAGCAATCCAGCAGGGAGTATCAACAAGAAGGGGGAGCCACAGCAACCAACTGAGGAGCCTCGTGCAGTTTCAGTCTCACTGTGCAAGGAGGATGTAGCATCGTGCAGTTCATTCAATTGAAGGTATCGAGCAGTATCAGCATCCGCACAGTATCAGGTATCGAATTTGGGTAACTGAGCACCGTATTAGTGACAGGTACCAGTGAGAACATCCAGTTCAGCACAGTATCAGCAGGCAGTCAATGCAGTATCAGCAGGATATCAGCACTGCAGTCATCAACAACAAGTTCAGTTTAGTACTTGTAGAGTATTGGTATCAGTTTCAGGTATTTGGTTCAGTGAGGAAATTGGATACTTGGTTAGTCAGTGGGTTAGTGGTTTGGTTTAGTTAGAATGGAGTGTCAGTTTACTAGTGAGGTAATACTCTAGTTAGTTAGTAGTTAGTGTTAAGGATTTAGAAATAGTTAGTGCATATAGCTATTGGTAGCTAGATATGTATATTAGCATATTATGTATGTTAATAGTTAAATAGTTTTGATAGCTAGTTATGTGTAGTGTTAGTTAGCTTGTTAGTTGTTAGTTAAATAATTGGTTAGTAGTTAAGAGTCAGTAGCTTAGTATTAAGTTAGTGTAACTAGGTGGTTAGTGATATACCTTATCAGTATACTGGTTAGCTAAAGGTATAGGTACATATATAGTTATGATATTGTTTTGAAGATAATTTCTACATTTGTGTTGATCTATTTATTGTATTAGCAAATGCTAGTCTATAGGGTTTGAGTTGGGTATCGGGATAAGTGTGATACGCATTGGTGCAGGACCAAGGTATCATATTTCATTGTTTTGTTATATTGTTATGAATATTTGACTTGAATATATATATAAAACCTTATTTTCATATTCAAAACTTGCGTATCTTAGGATACGGCTTTTGGTGTGTTTCATAATATCTTAGATTAGTTAAGTGTAGTTTAGTTTCATAGTGTATCAACTTAGTGACTTAGCATTAGACTCTTACAACCTAGATTTCATCGGTTTGACTTAGAAATGGCTTTGTGACCTAGATATTGACTAGTTTAACTTAAACTCATTCCAACACCTTGTATTAATGTGATATTCCATATATAGGTTTGTGTGACACCAGTTGGGACACAGTTTGACATTCATTGCTTGGACGGCAGGCGAGTACATTCTCTGATAGTTTCCATTAATTGCTAATTACTATAATGCAAGAATTTATAAATGTTTTACATGACTCTTGACACATTGGTACACGGACTAGTATACACATGGATCAGTCATGGGATATTATATATATATATTGTTCATTGTTTCTCGTGTTCTCAATGTTCAACTTAGATAATGTTTCGTGTTCAACATTCAATGTTTAACTTAGACAATGTTTCGTGTTCAATGATTCAATGTTCAATGTTTCGTGTTCAAGGTTTATTGTTTACATGGCCATGAGTATCTTGTATCACAACGTGTCATGGTTGGATCCATTGTACTAGTTGGGAGAAAGGGGAAGTGTTAGCTAGGTATGTGATCAAATCCTAGATAATGTTTAATGTGTAACTTAGACAATGTTTATCCAACGTTAAAGTAGACAATGTTCACCCAAACCGATCACATATCTATCTAATATTTCAATCATTTAGCATAGTTACAGTTTTTCACCACATTGTTCATTGTTTACCTGTTCTTCCACCATAGTTGATATTGTTCATTGTTTCTCGTCTTGTATTATATTCTCTATTTCTGTTTATAGTCATTATCAATTAATTGGAACTGCTATTGGGTTGTACTTCGTTCCATTCCTGACTGGAAAACTATTTTTCAGATGAATGGTTAGAAAAGATGTGTCCCACTCACTATGGACTGACATATGGAGTGTCACCTGGGGATAGTGCCAGAGAATGAGGCCTTTTTGATTTCTATACCTTGTAGTAGTTATTTCTATTTTAGACATTGGTTTGTATTATTGTTTTGAGATCTGGAGATGTGTTTAGTTTTGAGTTGGTCATGTGATGTATTGAGACTTGTATTTCTTTTCTTTCTATTCCATATCGTGCGTACATCTTCCTTCAGTTTTATATGTGATTTGAGTATTATTTGGTATTGAGATGGCATGGCAGTACTTTATATGCATCGTGTGAGATATTAGATAGTATAGTAGACCAAGACAGCGTTCTACCACCGATTTTGCAGTGTAGGCTGGACGTACCCACGTACTCGTGCCCCTATACCGGGTGCGGGTCGTGACACATTTTTAGTGGTGGCCCATGCATGTCAGGCTTCGCAATAGTGCGATGTCGTGGTAGTGTAACGACTTATTTTTACTACTGCGAGCCTGCGATAGGATAGGATATAAGATACTAGGATGAGAGGGATACTCAATCACAACTAGGAAATAATTCCAACATAATTGTATCTTGTCATCTTCATTCTGAATATCGCTTTGAAATTTTTGTCCTTCCTTGATGATATCGTATCTTGCTCAATATTGATTTCTTATTTTGAATATGTCTTCAGAATGCCGCCGAAGATGCGTTTCCAGCGCTCAGGCGCAATGTCAGCACTATCAGTCACTCCATCACCCTTGAGGACAACACCCTCAGACGAAGGTCCAGTACCTATATTCAGGAGGTCATCTTCACCAATCCAGGTGGGCGTATCTGCAGCAGCTTTTGGAGGTGCTCCACCTCCAGTACCGAGGACAGGGCAGACAGTTTTCGAGAATCTTCCACCTCTGCCACCTGTAGTGGATCAGACACAAATGTTCACGCTCTTCCAACAGATGATGGAGGCGCAGCAGTGACAATCCGAGGTCCTGCGACAGAGCATGGAGAATGCTCATTGAATCGCGCTCGCAGCAGTTGAGAGAGCTACCGCCCAGCCACTGACGGCACCAGCTCAGTTTATTCCGTATCAGCCGAGGCCGGGTACTATCATAGACTTCAAAAGGATAGGCCCGAAGGATTTCAGGGGCATAGAGAGGATTATCTATGCGGATGAGTGGATCGAGGACATCGAGTGGAACTTGTGGCTGGCGCAGATTCTGGAGATGCTACATATAGAGGCAGCGGGTTGTATGATGTTCGATATTGCTTTGACATGGTTCAGGACAGACCCAAGGATATCAACGTCGAGAATTACTTAAGAAGTTTTCAAGGAGCTGTTCAAAGAGAAGTTCTTTCCGGATGTGGCTCAGAGTACTTTGGAGAGTAAATTTCAGAACCTCGTCCAAGGGGACTTGACGGTGGACGAGTATGCGGCAGAGTATTGCCGATTGGGACGATTTATTGAGGGACAGAATCCTCGAGCCAGAGCTAGGAAGTTCAGGAAGGGACTGAACAGTGAGATTAAGTCTCATACTAATGGAGACTGTACCGCTATGTTTGAGAAAATTTTGAGACATGCGCAGCGGGCGAAAGATGATTTGGAGCTTGGCTCCAAGAGGCCGGGAGACATCGGAGGAGCAAGTAGTGGTACGGGGCCAGCAAAGCACACCCACTTTCAGCAGTCGAGAGTATATCAGCACCAACAGTACCTTAGGCCAGTTAGGGCACCAGCTCAACAGATACAACAGTTTCAGAGCCAGTGCATAACATCCCCAGAGGTGGATTGAGCAGACTTTTTCTTGTGCCTATTGTGGAAGGCATGGGCACGATTGGGAGAACTATTGGAAGAGACTCAGACTATGCTTGTATTGTGGTTCCCATGACCATCTGGTGAAGGAGTGTTCCAACAACCCGTATGGACCAGATCGCGGTCAGAGAGGTGGAGCTAGGCTACCTGTGGTACCGCAGACTAATCAGTACCAACATAAAGAGCCACCTCAGCAGGGCGAAGCATTTGCAATGGCAGTCAGAGAGGATGACACTTCAGGTGATCAGTTAGCTAGTTTCGTCCTGTTTATTTCCTTTCTATCTGTTGTTTGTGTGGTTAGTTATTGCCTTATAGACTGCTTGTGTGCTATTGTGTAGTTAGTACACCCTGTTGGAGACTGCAAAAACTATGATGGACAGAGACCATAGTTAGTGATGTGTGTTTTAGTTTAGACAGGGGTTGACCCAGAGGGGGGTTACGATCATCTTTAATTTCGAGGACGAAAATTTTCTAAGGTGGGTAGGATTGTCACCCTAACTTTTTCAATCAAGGGTAGTATGGTAATAGACACGAGAATTTTATTTTTAGGAGGGTAGTAATTAATATTATGCATGAGTAATTAATTATTTGTTGTATTATTTAATGTTTGATTAGATAAATTCTTTATTTTAGACTTGTGTAGTGGACATAACCTATTTATTAGATGCATGAACCCAACATTTTGGATGAGTTTAGTTTGAGCCCATGAATTAGGCCCATGGATTAGGAGGTTGGATTAATTAGTGAAACCATTAGACTAGAACCTTCCCCCTTAATTAATTTCTTCATGAGAGGCCCCAAGGGGTATTTGGGACATTATAAATTACTTGGATAGGGGTTTATGACCAGCCATAATTAGGAGGAGAGAGAGTGCTCTCATTTTATTTCTTCTCCAAATTTCTAGATCTACTTTTCCCTCTTCCAATTTTCCTCCATTCCTCCATTAATTTTCTACCAATTCTTCAAAAATCTTTTTCTAAATTCATCATTGAGGCTTGTATATCAAGGATCTACAAGAAGGAAGTAAGGAGCAAGGAAGAGGAGGCCAAGATCTACAAGGAGAGGAACTACTTTGCATTTGGAGACTTTTCATTGGAAATCTATCTCCCAATAGGTATAATTCAGTTTTCTCCCTTCTAATAGACTCTAGATATGAGATTTTACCATAAGAAACCAACCCACATGCATAGGCTACCCATAGGTTTTGGTTTTGGGTCAATCGGAGACCTACGGTGGAAGTTACGTGCATTTTGGTGCCAATTTTGGGGAAATTTCGAGATTGGCACATGTTGTGTTTGTCAATTGGTCAATTAGACCAAATTGATATATGATTGTTTATTTGTGACTAGTGTTATGTCCATAATTGGATACGTGTAGGCCGTATCTCGTAAATTTGACAAAACGGATTAATTTTGGGGGTTTTCCCCTGACACGGGGCCTTGTGCATATCATATTATGACACAGACACGTAGACACTCTAATTACTATACGTATTGTTCATAATTGGTGTTCTAGACTTGCTCGTGTTCTCCGGGATGCGTTTGGTTGTGTGTTAGAGCCGTATCGCAAGCGTATCATAGAGAAAGTGTGATACGGGTGCGGTGCACTCCATGTGTTTGTTGTTTTGCCCTCTTTGCTATGCGTGCATGTGTGTGTGTGTATATATATATATATATATATATATATATATATATATATATATATATATATATATATATATATATATATATATATATATATGCATGTGTACTTGAATATATGTATGTGTGTGTGATTATGTATAATAGTGACTATATGTATAGATGCTTATATAGATTTGTATATATATATAGTATAGAGAGATTTATATAGGTAGATGTATATTGCATATTTTGTTTAGCTATGTATGCAATAGATGCATTGAGTTATGAGCTATGTTGGTATCAATATGGTTGTATTTTTGGTTATGTATATGTGTGCAGTTTGTGTTGAGATGTGTGTAAGAGGAGTGTGCTGTGTGAGAGGAGCTCGGGACAGTGGGAATTCAGTGAGCAACCAACTGCATTCAGCAACTACAACAGTGTCTGTAGCATCTAGCAGCACATGCCTACTGCAGCAATTCAGCAGTGAATCGAAGCATGCCCAGCAACATGAGCAGAAATCAGTAAGTCATCACAGGTATCTCAGCACAACAGATTTTGCCATACGTGAAGAACTAGCTCTTAAAGCTGCCATATTGACAGAGAAATTTGCTCCAGATCCATCATGGTATGTTGATGTTATTCTTCAGTTAAATTGATAAAGCAGGAGATTTTGTAAGTGATGACATGTGATATCGTGTTGACCAATTTGTTACCAACAATAAAGATTTACAGCCATATGCTTGCTGTAAAGGCAAGGGAGTACCTGGGCAAACCTAATTTACATAAAAATGGTCAAGTATTAGAAGGCGTGCTCTTGACTTACTTTATGGAATATGTGACACAACGAATACACAATATATAGTTGAGAAGTTATTTCAGTATCATGCTCGGGCAGTTGATCAGTGAGGAGCCTGTAGCAAAGAGAGCCTGTGGCATTGTAGCTGCACCACGGATCAACTGCACTGGCAGTTCAGTAACAGCAGGGAATGAGGCAGCAAGTCTACAGGAGCTCGAGCAGGTGGCAGTGTTCAACTGAGAGGTGAACAGCAACTGAAGGGAGCTCAGGCCACAGGCAGTATAGCTTCAGTTTAGTAGAGGGGGCTTGGGTAAACTCAGCAGTGAGCAGTAGCAACTTCAGCAGTGTCTCCACTGCAACCTCGAGCAGCAATCTAGCAGGGAGTATCAGCAAGAAGGGGGAGCCACAGCAACCAACTGAGGAGCCTTGTACAGTTTCAGTCTCACTGTGCAAGGAGGATGTAGCATCGTGCAGTTCATTCAATTGAAGGTATCGAGCAGTATCAGTATCCGCACAGTATCAGGTATCGGATTTGGGTAACTGAGCACCGTATCAGTGACAGGTACCAGTGAGAACATCCAGTTCAGCACAGTATCAGCAGGCAGTCAATGCAGTATCAACAGGATATCAGCACTGCAGTCATCAACAACAAGTTCAGTTTAGTACTTGTAGAGTATTGGTATCAGTTTCAGGTATTTGGTTCAGTGAGGAAATTTGATACTTGGTTAGTTAGTGGGTTAGTGGTTTGGTTTAGTTAGAATGTAGCGTCAGTTTACTAGTGAGGTAATACTCTAGTTAGTTAGTAGTTAGTGTTAAGGATTTTGAAATAGTTAGTGCATATAGCTATTGGTAGCTAGATATGTATATTAGCATATTATGTATGTTAATAGTTAAATAGTTTTGATAGCTAGTTATGTGTAGTGTTAGTTAGCTTGTTAGTTGTTAGTTAAATAATTGGTTAGTAGTTAAGAGTCAGTAGCTTAGTATTAAGTTGGTGTAACTAGGTGGTTAGTGATATACCTTATCAGTATACTAGTTAGCTAAAGGTATAGGTATATATATAGTTATGATATTGTTTTGTAGATAATTTCTACATTTGTGTTGATCTATTTATTGTATTAGCATATGCTAGTCTATAGGGTTTGAGTTGGGTATCGGGATAAGTGTGATACACATTGGTGCAGGACCAAGGTATCCTATTTCATTATTTTGTTATATTGTTATGAATATTTGACTTGAATATATATATAAAACCTTATTTTCATATTCAAAACTTGCGTATCTTAGGATACGACTTTTGGTGTGTTTTATAATATCTTAGATTAGTTAAGTGTAGTTTAGTTTCATAGTGTATCGACCTAGTGACTTAGCATTAGACTCTTACAACCTAGATTTCATCGGTTTAACTTAGAAATGGCTTTGTGACCTAGATATTGACTAGTTTAACTTAAACTCATTCCAACACCTTGTATTAATGTGATATTCCATATATAGGTTTGTGTGACACCAGTTGGGACACAGTTTGACATTCAATGCTTGGACGGCAGACGAGTACATTCTCTGATAGTTTCCATTAATTGCTAATTACTATAGTGCAAGAATTTAGAAATGTTTTACATGACTCTTGACACATTGATACACGGACTAGTATACACATGGATTAGTCATGGGATGTTATATATATATATATATATATATATATATATATATATATATATATATATATATATATATATATATAGTTCATTGTTCATTGTTTCTCGTGTTCTCAATGTTTAACTTTGACAATGTTTCGTATTCAACGATTCAATGTTTAATGTTTCGTGCTCAAGGTTTATTGTTTACATGGCCTTGAGTATCTTGTATCACAACGTGTCATGGTTGGATCCATTGTACTAGTTGGGGAAAAGGGGAAGTGTTAGCTAGGTATATGATCAAATCCTAGACAATGTTTAATGTGTAACTTAGACAATGTTTATCCAACGTTAAAGTAGACAATGTTCACCCAAGCCGATCACATATCTATCTAATATTTCAATCACTTAGCATAGTTACAATTCTTCACCATATTGTTCATTGTTTACATGTTCTTCCACTATAGTTGATAATGTTCATTGTTTCTCGTCTTGTATTATATTCTCTATTTCTGTTTATAGTCATTATCAATTAATTGGAACTGCTATTGGGTTGTACTTCGCTCTATTCCTGACTGGAAAACTATTTTTCAGATGAATGGTTAGAAAGGATGTGTCCCACTCACTATGGACTGACAGATGGAGTGTCACCCGAGGATAGTGCTAGAGACTGAGGCCTTTTTGATTTCTATACCTTGTAGTAGTTATTTATATTTTAGACATTGGTTTGTATTATTGTTTTGAGATCTGGAGATGTGTTTAGTTTTGAGTTGGTCATGTGATGTATTGAGACTTGTATTTCTTTTTTTTTTATTCCATATCGTGCGTACATCTTCCTTCAGTTTTATATGTGATTGAGTATTATTTGGTATTGAGATGGCATGGCAGTACTTTATATGCATTGTGTGGGATATTAGATAGTATAGTAGACCAAGACAGCGTTCTACCGCCGATTCTGCGGCGTAGGCTGGACGTACCCACGTACTCGTGCCCCTATACCGGGTGCGGGTCGTGACAACATCATCGTCGTCATCGTAGACCCGTCACCCTCACCGAAGACGACCTGCATTAATCACCCTCGATTCTCGTGCCCGTGCACGCTAACCCCGAGGTTCGAACCTGTCCCTCTCCTTTCATCTTATGTGTGCTTGTGTGAATAAACATCTAGGTTAGCATATTGGTTCAGGTTAGTTGGTTGGTGTGATTGCAGACCGTGTTAGTTAACCTAGTGTGCTCGTACGTATGAGTACGTATGCACATAATATTAGTTTGATATATATATATATATATATATATATATATATATATATATATATATATATATATATATATATGTGTGTGTGTGTGTGTGTGTGTGTGTGTGTGTGTGTGTGTGTGTGAGTGAGTGATTAAATGCTATGAAATAATTATGATTATATATGTATTTATTCTGTCTGGCCCTAGGTTAATTATGGATATCTCATATTTACGTTTGACCAAGTGACCCTAAGAACTCGTGAGTTGACTGCCTTGTGTACATTAACGTACTAGCTTAGACATATGTTAGTTGACTATCTGATTTTGATACAGCATTTAAGATAGGACACCCGCGTAATTAGACGCGCATTTGACCCTGTTAGGTGACTAGTGTCATCCCTAGCGTACCCTCTGAGTCCAGTGTAATTATGGTTGTATATGTGCTAGTGTAATGGCTGATATTGTATTATATTATATTATATGTATATTGGACCCATTGGATTGTTCTGCGCGACTTCAGGAGCAGACTATTGGTACTACGCAGCTTTCTTACCAAGCAAGTATACCTTGCCATTGTACTGTAATTTATATTCTATATGATGTATGCATTTTATTTCTGTCATTTAGTTCATATATTTTAACTGCTATATAAACTGCGCGTCCAAGGAAACTTGGGTGCAACGACGGTGTCGTCGTATTCTTTTTTTATTATGTATATGCATGTTAACCTAGTTTATGAGACCACCCCATTATCATGAGGCATCATTAGGTTTCATTGGCCGTGACACATTGGTTACACGAGTATGAGTCTCATATAGATCACGGACTTGCGTGCCGGGTTTGGCCTCCTATACGTATGGGACGTGCGATAGGGAATAACTGCCAATAAAAACTTTGCATGCTAGGAGACTTCACAGTTATTAGAGGTATTATTGTGTCATGGATATGACACGCTTAGAGCATGGGGTGGAAAGAACAACAAGTAAGGCGTTTGGGATCCTTTGCACTTTCCTTTTTGTAACACATACACTCTGTCGGAGATACGTGGCAGTGATGACCCCTATATATTACTGGCGGTCTCTGGCGTTCAAAAGACGACATACTTTGTAGGCCCCTGATTCTCTGAGAGAATCATGCCAATCCCATTTATGGCCAGATAGCCCGCGTGTTGGAAAGTTGTTCTCAAAATGCATTCACATAGATGGTTAGGCGACCCATTGGATGTTTATTTCAGTACTTTATTGGCATGCTTTTATGTATCTTGTTATGTCCCTCTGAGGACCTGGTCCCTTTCCAGGTGTTGATGTTCATGAGTATTAGCATGATGCGTGGATCCGGACTAGCTACTTATATTCTGTTGCGGGTGACGGTTATTGAGGCGGCTCAATGGACAGTCACGAACGGTATGGTTTGCTTCACCGCAAACTAAACATAACCCAAGTTTCAGGCGACACTTATCTATTGCGTGCCCCGGCCGCCTACAGAAGTGACATACTTTGTCTAACTTTTCTCCATGCTTGCCACCGTTGTTCGGACGCTTTGCAGCATTGTTTCCTCTGTCGTTGCTTTGGCGTTTGTGATTGTAGGTATGCACAACGCCAGCAGGAACGTGAGGATAAAGTGGTTCGAGAGATAGGGCGTGATTCTTGACTTCACGCATTGTACGATACTGATTAACGACTACGTGCCCATGAATGGCAGGGCGCAAACCGCCTTCAAACCTTCTAGCTCGACTCGCTGCATCAGGTAAATAGGCCCTAGCGAATTTGGAGAGTCGGTTGAATTCGGCAGAATATTGCTTAACTGTCATACTGTCCTGCCTCAGTTGCACGAACTCGTTCTCCATTTGACGTTGTACTGGAGGGGGTATAAACTCCTCTTCGAATGCGGCACGAAAAGTCGTCCACGAGATCGCCTCCTCTCCGCGATCAAATTGAAGAGATCGTCGATGCACGTTCCACCAATCGTGCGCGTTGAGGCGGAGCTGTAGTTGCGTGCAGGAGACGCGCTTCTCTTCGGGGACCTCTAGCAGAGCGAAGTAATCTTCAAGTTCGGCCAACCAATCTAGAGCTACGACTGGGTCCTCAGTCCCGTTGAATGGGGTGTTGCAGACTTTCTTGAAGTGGCCAAAGTCGAAGGTAGTCACTTCCCTCGGCCTTGGAATTTGCGGTATCTCTACTTCAAGCACGAGTTGTTCCACCGGAGTCGGCGCTCTTGTCGAGGAATGGTTGGAAGCCAAAGTCTGAACGATCTGTTGCAGGGCATCCACCTGCTTCTGTTGGACTGAGAATCGTGCTTCTATATTGTCTTGAAACTTGAGCTGACTCTCTTCCGCCCGCTTCTCGGCCCGTTCATAGCGAGCCTCGTCCCTTTGTTGGTTTGCCTCCAACATCTGCAACATTTGCTGGATGGGATCGATGCTTGGCACGGCTCGCTGGCTCTCTGAACTTCCCGAAGTGCCCGAACTACTTCCTTGGCCTTGCATTTCGTCCGGTGCTTGCGCTGCAGATTGCGCTGGAGCCATTCCTCCAAAAGAAGGTAAATTACATTAGGATCATAATGTATTATGGACTTATTGCATGAACGTATCTCATTTTGGCCTAGCGAGTTCAAGAGTTCGCACAGAAATTTGATCGTTAAAGGAACTTTTCCAGCACGAAGTCTAAGGAACTTTGAATCTGTGCTCTGATACCATTATGTCACGACCCGATTCCTTAGAATCGTTGGGGCGTCCCCCGAATCGTGATGCCGTGCGGGCCTGGGGTTGCGCCCGCACAAGGCTAAAGTATTTTGCATAACGAGCACATATTCAGAGAACGCAGATAAATTGAAACACAGATTTGAAACATGGAAAGTTCTCTTTATTGATAATGAACATCTATTACAAACTCTTGAACGAGTCAGCTAATATGCCGCACGGGCTTACAAAAAAGATGACTCAAAATGAGATAGCAGTCATGTACATTATATCCCTTTACTAAACTTCAAAAGATATAGACCTCCAGGCTGGAGGATAGCTTTGCCACGGAGCTGCATTTGTGTATGAAGAGTTGCAAGCTCCTGTCTTCAAAATGCTTCAAAGGGCGCGGTGAATATGCGCCAACAGCTGGACTGGATCGAGAAGACGACTTCGGCTCCTCGCTCGGTTCGCCTTGGTGCGGAGAACATGTTTCAACGAGGGTCAGCATGTCGAAACATACTGGTGAAGGCGAGCTAGCCGAACTATACCAATCAACACGTTGTTTTAATGAAGCATGCATATTTGTGGGTTTCTATCTTGCCTTAGTTTATTTACAAGTAAGCAGCATATAGAATTTACTGAAATGAACGTGCCACCATTCGGTGGATTTTACCTGCCCGTCTGAATTACCTGCACAATACTTACCATGCCTTCCCTGCCACGAAGCCACAAGTTAGTTTGCAACAGGTTTAAATATACAATAGATCACTGGTGTATGCCAATAAGGACACTAGTTGTCACGTCCCAGTCCCAAAATACCGAGGGACTAGGCACGTGGCAATGGCCAGCAGCACGCACCGATGGACAAACCCAATCTAATGGATCCATCAGGGCATACTTAAGCTGTAAAAACAACAATATGGGGTCTGAATTTACTAATCTCATCCACAGAATAAATACAGCAATATCAGAATCATAGGCAAGATCATAACTCAAATAAAATATAAACTCGGGAACAACCCGATGATGAGTCTGATACATCTGTCAAGATACAAGAATAAAGATAACTACATCAAATACTGAGTATGGAAACAGTAGATATACTCAGAAGATAACCTCGGGGATCACTCGTCTACTGGATCCGGTACTGCTCCGGTGTCTGCTCCTGCTCCTGCTAATGCTCCTGTCCTGTACAACTCTGGGTAGATCTCGTCTGCAATATCTGGGGACATAATCCGGATCCAGGTCCTCAGGGGACATAGCAAGGTACAAGAAAGCTCATGCCAAAATAAATAATAATGCAGTGCAGCAAAAATAAAGCAATAGGGTAAAAATGTAACCATCTATGTAAAATGCAGGTGAGAACATCACCAGTACTCAGGCTGAGACTACTACAAGCTCTGTGTAGGGGAGCCGGTAGCAGCGATATCATGTAGTTGTCTAGCTCGTAGTGAGACTAAGATGCCGGCATAATATAGTCAACCTGTAGCATGTGTGTCTCTCCAGCAATAAATGGAACAATAGGAAAACACTAAATAACCAACTAAGTGATATGCAAGATGAGAGCAGCACAAGAACTCAGGCTGAAACTACTACAAGCTCTGTGTCGGGGAGCCGGTAGCAGTGATATCATGTGGTTGTCTAGCTCGTAGTGAGACTAAGACACCAGCAGTCGTCTAGCTCGTAGTGAGACTAAGACGTCGGCATAATATAAAATCAACCTGTAGCCCGTGTGTCTCTTCCCACCCAATATAATCACACGTCCCATGTCCATGTGGCCCCATGTCCATGTCCCGCAAGATCATATCTAATGCAACAAGTCATAAAGTATCTAAGAATATAATATCTCTGTCAAGTACTGTATCCTATACAGAATTACCATAAATATCTCAGGAAGATCCTGTCTCATGAATAGTGTCAAGTGTCCTGGGTCATGATGTACTTGGTAAGACAAGTACGAGAATGTAAAGGGGGTCACGAATGTCCCTCTCTAGATGACCGTACCCAACACCGCATACAGTGTTGGCACCCGACTAATGTCACGCCCCAGTCCCAAAATACCGAGGGACTGGACACGTGGCAATGGCCAGCAGCACGCACCGATGGACAACCCAATTTAATGGATCCATCAGGGCATGCTTAAGCTGTAGTCTAACAGGAAATAGAGCAAATGATACAAGTCCCAGGGTATTCTAATCTCATCCACAACAGTTAATCACAGATTAAATGCCAGAAATAATGCAAATGGAAATAACTATCAAATCTCAATAAATGTCTCGGGGAACAATCCGAGAATATGTCTGATACATCAATGCCGATAGACAGGAAATAAAGGAACTGGAAAGAGAAACAGAAATAACCGACTATATACAGCCAATGCTTAGGAGAAGTCCTCTGGTATGATCTCGTTCTCAGGTCCTGGTACAGCTCCTGGAAGTGCTCCTGTACGGTGTATCTCTGGATGGATCTCTTCAGCTATACCTGGGGACATAATCCGAATCCAGGTCCTCAGGGGACATAGCAAGGTACAAAATAACTCAAGCCAGAATGAATATCAGTGCAGCAATAAAAGAAACAACAGGGTAAACTACGTAACCAGCTAAGTGATATGCAATATGAGAGCAGCACTAGAACTCAGGCTGAAGCTACTACAAGCTCTGTGTCGGGGAGCCGGTAGCGGCAATAACTATGAATTACACTATAAAATATACTATGTTTTATATATATATAATATCAGCCTGTAGTCTGTGTGTCTCTCCCCACCCAATGTAATCACACGTCTCATGTCCATGACACGCAAGATCATAACTAATACAGCAGTCATATAATGTCTAGGTATAAACTATCCATGTCATAAACCTGTATCCTATACAGAATCACCGTGAATATCTCAAGAGGATTCTGTCTCATGAATAGTGTCAAGTGTCCTGGGTTCTGATGTACTTGATAGGACAAGTACCAAGAGTAAGGGTATCGAATGTCCATCTCTAAATGACGTACCCAACACCGCGTACGGGGTTGGCACCCGACTATGATCGGACACTAAGTACGTCACACGTTTCCTAGGTTAAGCAGTTAAAACAGGTTTACATTTAAATCCACAAGAAATCAAGTAAAATACTTTGTCAAGAATTACTGAGAATTGGCAAGCTTTACTTGCCCATTGATGCTAAATAAGTCCAGAAAATAAGTAGCAAGCTGCAGGGTTTGGCAAGGTACACTTGCCTGTGGTTCTGGTTCCAATTGCTGCTCTGACTTCAGTTGGAATTGCAGGCGGTACTCCGGTTGCTGTAATAAACATCACCATCAGATCCATAAAATATCAATCAGCTAGAAACGCCTGTCCTTGAGTCCAATTTGGAGACAAGGGCAAAAACGGCCATTTCGGGTCAAAACGGGGTCCACATGTGTGCCCGCTTTGCGCCGAAAAACGTGTCAGGGTCAACGGTCTCCAAATTCACCAAACTTAGTGTTAACAGGTCAGGAACGCTGATACGAACCCAACGGAACTTTCAGAATTGGATTCCGATGAGCCGATCACAAAATCGCCCGTCGAGCGGGGCCTATGGGGCCCACGACACGCGATCTCGTCAACGTTCTCAGAATCGTACCAAACTTGGGTCACAGGACAAGCATATCGCTACGAGTCCGATGGCGCAAGTTTCGTTCCAATCCGACGTGTGTACAAAAAGTTAGGGTGAATTACAGAAAAGGCGGATACGGGGCGATGTCCGCGGATACGCGTTGATTCCGGTGTGCACGCACACCCGAATCAGCTTCCGCGAAATCCCACACGTCCGTATCGACGGCGCGCACGTATCTGTGAAGACCGCACGCAACCAAGTCGTCCCGTTTGGCGGGGCGTACTCAGTTCCGGGGTAAAACAGGGTCTAGTTTTTTCCTGTTTTTGGATCGCGGTGTGCGATCACCACAGGACGCGATGCCCCGAACGGTTTATCCGGACACCGAGAGGGTCATACAGGCTTCGCAACGCAATTTACAGAATCGAAAACAGAGATCCGAGGTGCAAGTTACGAGTACCTGAAGGGGACCCGAGAAAACGGGGTTTTCCGTGTCCGTCTCGTGTCCTGGACACTGTGTCCACTGCTAGGGCTAGGGTTTGGGGCTGTGTCCGCGTGTCTCCTGTTGGCGGACACGGCGGAGGCGACTCGGGGCGGTGGCTGGGGCCCTCGGCGAGGTCTCGACGGCTTCGAGCGGCGTCGAGCGGCTGAGGGAGGCGGAGATCAGCAGCCGCGGGGAGAGAGAGAGGAGGAGGAGGGGGTTCTGGCCGGCGTCGGTGCGGGCTCACGGCGGAGGAGGTCGGCGCAGGGACGGCGGGTGGTCCGGCGGAGGGCAGCAGACAGGGGGTTGCCGGAGATAGGTCGCCGGACGGGGGTGGTTAGGGTTAGGGTTGCGGCGAGTGAGGGCGGAGGAGGTCGGGGTTAGGGGGTTCTTATAGGAGGCTGGTCGGGCGGTCGTGAGGCCGGGGAAGGCGCTGCTGGGGGAGGACGTAGCCGTCGGTTCCGGAGGGGAGGCGGTCGTGGCGGCGCAATTTCCGGCGGGCGGAGCGAGAGACGCGGGCTCGTCCAGCGACGTGGGGTAGGGGAAGGAAGAACGGGTCGGGTCGGGCGCTGGTTCGGGTCTGACCGACCCGCCCGACCCGCTAGGCCAAGGGCTGGGCTGGGCTGCTACTGGGCTCGGCCCACTGGGCCGGGCCGGGCCCAAGAAACAAAAATATTAAAAATAAAACAGTAAATTTAATAAAAATCATTTAATTAATTAAAATAATTAGAAAAATAGTTTTTAGGCTTTTTAAAAAAATAGGTCCGGGGTCCGATAAATTCCAGAAAAATTGTCCTAAGTCCAGTTTTTCATTTTACATCCAAAAATATTATTTTCATAATATTTTAATACTGTTTAATATAAATAAAAAATCATTGAATAATTAGAACCCTGTGTTTAAAAATACAGAAAAATCCCAGAAAATTCCAGAAAATTGTGAAAAATCCAGATTTTAAAATTTTGAAAAATCAGGGGATTTACAATCTACCCCCCTTAAGAGGATTGCGTCCTCGCAATCAAAGAATAACCGGTCAACAGAGATGACGCGGTCGCAAGCATCGTTTGAAAACACATCACAAGATACTTCAGGGAAATACCGTTTCCCTAATAATGAAAGTTATGCACTTCCAGAGAAATCTAGTTAAAGAAAAGATCTACAACTTTTATGAAAACCAGGTTGTTATTAACAAGTTGCAAATTACTAGGTTGGGGCTGAGGTCACGAACCAAGAGGCACGAGCTACAACAAGACTAGAAACGGATAACTACGAATCACTTATGGGCATCAGCGTCCTGCACAATCATCACATAAGCTTGTCCTCGTCCTTGAGGTAGATTCCTCTGCTGCTGCTGAGCTTGCTGGTAGGGTGCTGCTCGAGGCGCTGGTGGAGTTTCTGCATGAGCCTCGTTGCGGGCTTGTGGGTCCATTTCCCTGCATACAAAATAAACAATAAGAGACGCACAGGAATCAAGGCATGATGCAAGTCAAGAAGTTAATTCGAAGTCGATATGGATATAAAGAACGTTTCCAAGCAAGTGGATGAGATCCTAGAAACTTATCCTTATTCTTATTGCAGGCCTGTTCGGTCCCTAAGTTGAAACCGAACAATTTAGTCGAAGACCTGCATGGGCCACCACAAAAACCATGTCACGCCCCAGTCCCAAAATACCGAGGGACTGGACACGTGGCAATGGCCAGCAGCACGCACCGATGGACAACCCAATTTAATGGATCCATCAGGGCATGCTTAAGCTGTAGTCTAACAGGAAATAGAGCAAATGATACAAGTCCCAGGGTATTCTAATCTCATCCACAACAGTTAATCACAGATTAAATGCCAGAAATAATGCAAATGGAAATAACTATCAAATCTCAATAAATGTCTCGGAGAACAATCTGAGAATATGTCTGATACATCAATGCCGATAGACAGGAAATAAAGGAACTGGAAAGAGAAACAGAAATAACCGACTATATACAGCCAATGCTTAGGAGAAGTCCTCTGGTATGATCTCGTTCTCAGGTCCTGGTACAGCTCCTGGAAGTGCTCCTGTACGGTGTATCTCTGGATGGATCTCTTCAGCTATACCTGGGGACATAATCCGAATCCAGGTCCTCAGGGGACATAGCAAGGTACAAAATAACTCAAGCCAGAATGAATATCAGTGCAGCAATAAAAGAAACAACAGGGTAAACTACGTAACCAGCTAAGTGATATGCAATATGAGAGCAGCACTAGAACTCAGGCTGAAGCTACTACAAGCTCTGTGTCGGGGAGCCGGTAGCGGCAATAACTATGAATTACACTATGAAATATACTATATTTTATATATATATAATATCAGCCTGTAGTCTGTGTGTCTCTTCCCACCCAATGTAATCACACGTCTCATGTCCATGACACGCAAGATCATAACTAATGCAGCAGTCATATAATGTCTAGGTATAAACTATCCATGTCATAAACCTGTATCCTATACAGAATCACCGTGAATATCTCAAGAGGATTCTGTCTCATGAATAGTGTCAAGTGTCCTGGGTTCTGATGTACTTGATAGGACAAGTACCAAGAGTAAGGGTATCGAATGTCCATCTCTAAATGACGTACCCAACACCGCGTACGGGGTTGGCACCCGACTATGATCGGACACTAAGTACGTCACACGTTTCCTAGGTTAAGCAGTTAAAACAGGTTTACATTTAAATCCACAAGAAATCAAGTAAAATACTTTGTCAAGAATTACTGAGAATTGGCAAGCTTTACTTGCCCATTGATGCTAAATAAGTCCAGAAAATAAGTAGCAAGCTGCAGGGTTTGGCAAGGTACACTTGCCTGTGGTTCTGGTTCCAATTGCTGCTCTGACTTCAGTTGGAATTGCAGGCGGTACTCCGGTTGCTGTAATAAACATCACCATCAGATCTATAAAATATCAATCAGCTAGAAACGCCTGTCCTTGAGTCCAATTTGGAGACAAGGGCAAAAACGGCCATTTCGGGTCAAAACGGGGTCCACATGTGTGCCCGCTTTGCACCGAAAAATGTGTCAGGGTTAACGGTCTCCAAATTCACCAAACTTAGTGTCAACAGGTCAGGAACGCTGATATGAACCCAACGGAACTTTCAGAATTGGATTCCGATGAGCCGATCACAAAATCGCCCGTCGAGCGGGGCCTATGGGGCCCAAGACACGCGATCTCGTCAACGTTCTCAGAATCGTACCAAACTTGGGTCACAGGACAAGCATATCGCTACGAGTCCGATGGCGCAAGTTTTGTTCCAATCCGACGTGTGTACAAAAAGTTAGGGTGAATTGCAGAAAAGGCGGATACGGGGCGATGTCCGCGGATACGCGTTGATTCCGGTGTGCACGCACACCCGAATCAGCTTCCGCGAAATCCCACACGTCCGTATCGACGGCGCGCACGTATCTGTGAAGACCGCACGCAACCAAGTCGTCCCGTTTGGCGGGGCGTACTCAGTTCCGGGGTGAAACAGGGTCTGGTTTTTTCCTGTTTTTGGATCGCGGTGTGCGATCACCACAGGACGCGATGCCCCGAACGGTTTGTCCGGACACCGAGAGGGTCATACAGGCTTCGCAACGCAATTTACAGAATCGAAAACAGAGATCCGAGGTGCAAGTTACGAGTACCTGAAGGGGACCCGAGAAACCGGGGTTTTCCGTGTCCGTCTCGTGTCCTGGACACTGTGTCCACTGCTAGGGCTAGGGTTTGGGGCTGTGTCCGCGTGTCTCCTATTGGCGGACACGGCGGAGGCGACTCGAGGCGGTGGCTGTGGCCCTCAGCGAGGTCTCGACGGCTTCGAGCGGCGTCGAGCGGCTGAGGGAGGCGGAGATCAGCAGCCGCGGGGAGAGAGAGAGGAGGAGGAGGGGGTTCTGGCCGGCGTCGGTGCGGGCTCACGGCGGAGGAGGTCGGCGCAGGGACGGCGGGTGGTCCGGCGGAGGGCAGCAGACAGGGGGTTGCCGGAGATAGGTCGCCGGACGGGGGTGGTTAGGGTTAGGGTTGCGGCGAGTGAGGGCGGAGGAGGTCGGGGTTAGGGGGTTCTTATAGGAGGCTGGTCGGGCGGTCGTGAGGCCGGGGAAGGCGCTGCTGGGGGAGGACGTGGCCGTTGGTTCCGGAGGGGAGGCGGTCGTGGCGGCGCGATTTCCGGCGGGCGGAGCGAGAGACGCGGGCTCGTCCAGCGACGTGGGGTAGGGGAAGGAAGAACGGGTCGGGTCGGGCGCTGGTTCGGGTCTGACCGACCCGCCCGACCCGCTAGGCCAAGGGCTGGGCTGGGCTGCTACTGGGCTCGGCCCACTGGGCCGGGCCGGGCCCAAGAAACAAAAATAATAAAAATAAAACAGTAAATTTAATAAAAATTATTTAATTAATTAAAATAATTAGAAAAATAGTTTTTAGGCTTTTTAAAAAAATAGGTCCGGAGTCCGATAAATTCCAGAAAAATTGCCCTAAGTCCAGTTTTTCATTTTACATCCAAAAATATTATTTTCATAATATTTTAATACTGTTTAATATAAATAAAAAATCATTGAATAATTAGAACCCTGTGTTTAAAAAAACAGAAAAATCCCAGAAAATTGTGAAAAATCCAGATTTTAAAATTTTGAAAAATCAGGGGGTTTACAACTAATAATCGGACGCTAAGTACGTCACACGGTCCTAGGTCAAGCATGCACAGCAATATAATGACGCAAAAAAAATATGTAACAATACTGCAGAGTTTGGCAAGGTACACTTGCCTGGGGTCCTGGCTCCAACTGTAGCTCTGGTCTCAGTGGGAATTGCAGGTACTACTCCGGTTGCTGAAATAAACATCACCATTAGATTCAGGAAATATCAAATAGCTAGAAACGCCTGTCCTTGAGTCCAATTTGGACACAGGGGCAAAAATAACATTTCTGGGTCAAAGCGGGGTCCACATGTGGGCCACTTTACACCGAAAAGCGTGTCAGGGTCAAAGGTCTCCAAATTCGTCAAACTCAGTGTCAACAAGTCAGGAACGATGATACGAATCCAACGGAACTTCCAGAATTGGATTCCGATGAGCCGGTCACAAAATCGCCCGTCAAGTGGAGCCTGTGGAGCCCACGATACGCGATTTTGTCAACGTTCACAGAATCGAACCAAACTTGGGTCACAGGACCAGCGTATTGCTACGAGTCCGATGGCGCAAGTTTCGTCTCGATCCGACGTGTGTACACAAAGTTACAGCGCGTTCCAGAATCGACGGATACGGGACGGTGTCGGAGGATACGCGTTGATTCCGGTGTGCACGCACATCCGAATCGACTTCTGCGAAATCCCACACGTCCGTATCAACGCCGCGCACGTTTCAGTAAAGACCGCGTGCGACCAAGTCGTCCCGTTTGGCGGGGCGTACTCAGTTCCGGGGTGAAATAGGGCGTTATTTTTTCTGTTTTTGGATCGCGGTTCGCGATCACCACAGGACGCGATGCACCGAGCGAGTTGCACGGGCACCGATAGGGTTATACAGTCTACGTGTAGCAACTGACGGAATCTAAAACGGAGTTGCGAGACGAGAGAAAAATAATACCTGAACAGGGCTCCGTGAACGCTGAATTCCACGTGTCCGAGTACTGTTTGTGTCCCGCTCGTGTCCTGGGTCTGCTGCTCGCATCTCGTGTCCGCTGAGACGCTGTGACGGGTCTAGGGTTCTGACTCGGGCAGCGGGGTTTTGCCGGAGGATGTCGTCTCGGGGTCGTCGACGGCCTGGCTGCGGGTCGAACGGGAGAACACGGTGGCCGGAGATCGGCTGCTATGTCCTGCGGTTTGACGGGGCCGTGCCGGTCTGTAAGGCGGTCGGAGAATAGTCCAGAGCGGCTGCAGAGGACGGCTGAGCGGGTCCCGTGGTCGGACGGTCGGGTCCTGCCGGAGGAGCCAGGCGGTGGGAGGAGAGCTGCTGCCGCTGCTCGTTCCAGTAGGGGAGGGAGGAGAGTACAGGGAGTGGGTGATAGTCGGACTGAGGTTGGGGGTGGATGTAATGGTGGTGATAGCTCGTGGAAGAGGAGAGGCCGGACAGGGCTCGCCGGAGCAATGGCTCGAGCGGGGTCAGCCGCTGCACTGGCCGGAGGGGGTCAGCCGCTGCACAGTCGACGGAGAGCAGCAGGATGCGGCGGACTCCGTGAAGTCGGAGAGCAGCTGCACAGGCCGGAGTCGGTGGTCAGGTGAGCCGTGGGTGTTCTCAGGCGGGGTTCAATTGCAGACGGAGGAGGATGTCGGGTCGGGGTGGCTGCTGCTCGACTCCGGCGATGTCGAGTCGAGCAGGGAGGAGGGCGGCGGAGACTCGAGGTCCGGTCGAGCGGGACTGGAAGAGAACGGGAGGAGGTTGGCGAGTGTCCGACGAGGGCACGGCGGTCCTAGCGGAAGGCTCCGGCGGTGAACAGGAACTAGGGGAGGAGGTTGTCGGCTGAGAAGTTTTTTTCTAGGTTTTGGGATTTGATGTAAATTAGAAAAGAAAAGGAATAATGTTGTATATTTATACATGAAGGGGGTTTGGGTTTGACCTAGGTTTAGGGCTTGGTCAACACTCTCTTTGGGATGGGCCTTGGGCTCACATGAGGGTGTCGGGCGTTGGCACGGGTTTAATTCGGTTTATTTTCAAATCGGTTTTCAGGGCTTTAAAAATGCTTCCGGAGTCCAATAAATTCACGGAAAATTACCCTATGTCCGATTTTCCATTTTACACCATAAAATATTATTTCCATAATATTTTAATATGAATTAACCGTAATTAAAAAATTAGTAAAATGCCAAAGGCCTAGGTTTCAATTCCCGAAAATTTCAGAAAAATTGGGAAAAAATCCAAATTTAAAATTCTGAAAATCAGGGGGCTTACACTAGTCATAGACGAAAATGGTTTGCAGCGAAAGTACGGTGGGTGCTACAAGCCATTCCGTCCAGTACAATTGACTATACAGTAGAGTTCCGTCCGGACCGGATCGGTGCCAGTGCCCCAGCGACCGTCCGCAGGAACCAGTTACCTTGTGCACAAGTTGTCCGTGATCGAACAGTATGTTTACTAAGTTAACAGTTCATGCAGTTGAGGCAAACAGGAGTACATGACAGTCAGTATTGCATGATTCATTTTACATAGCCTCCTTGAACAGTTTAGCGCATACAATGTGTTCCATACTTAGCACGATTCATAGAACAGTTATAAACGAACTAGCATACAGTATGATAACAGTTCACAGTTGGTTGACAAGCATAATAACCAAGTCTATTCTCTTTTATCTTGGTTTATTTTATTATTACATTGGTATAGTTTGATCGGGGCAAAGAAGAATGCAGATTTATTAGATGTGAAGCTTGGAAGCAGGGCTAGCTAATCGGGTTGGTAGCCACTCACTTGGATTATTGGAAAGGAGAAGGAAAGAGGTGCTTCACGACTCCGCTCGCAAGTCGCCTACTGTTCGTTCACCTGCATTACGAACAGCTCGATCAATACCTCTTCCACTTTTCCATTCTCGGAATTGAAGTGCAGTTCAATGAACGAAAACAATGAAAACCATCGAAACCGTTCAAGGAAAACAAGCAAATTTCAAAACTAACTCAAAGCACGAAAGCAACAAGCAACATCAAAAACCGAGGCAATAAAAGATAGCAGCGGAGAGGTCCCTCCTGACTCTGCCGCTAAGTCGATCCCGGGGGCACGGTCCACTGAATATGGGAATCGATTCGGAAGAAACAAATCCATAACGAGGACGAGTTCTTAATTCAATCTATTCCGATCGAACGATACCGTCTTGTGTTTCTTAGCCGCGATCTCCGCACTGGGAGAACGGGCGCTACACCTGACGCCACCGCCCCGAGCCGCGCCACCGCCGCCGTCGGCCGTCCGCTCACCGCGCGCGTGTACAACACAGTTTTTGCCCTCTCTTCAAGGTGATGTATGTCCCTCAATTTTGATTATTTTTGTGAGCGGTTTGTTCGTGTACGTTCATAACCTAACCCTCTAGGATTTTTATTCAAGCGGGACGAGTTTTCGCGTCCCGGATTGGTCAAAAAATCGACCGAAAATGACCGAAAAACTGACCAAAACAGTTCAGAAACTTCAACCCAAACCCCCATGTTCACACCCAATTTGCCATCAACCTGTTTAATATTTTCAAAAACTAATTAAAGGGTTCTCTTCTTAATATAACCGATAATTTTTCTGTTCTTTTAGTTTTTATTAATTCGTTTTACGTGTTAAATTATTCGGCCTCCAAAACGACAAAAAACTTGATTTTTTAAAACTACAATTTTGATATACGGAGTGCGTCCCGCCAAACGAAGCCGCCTCGTCGCGTACCAATTGCACCAAAAGGCGTGTATGGTATATCCTGATGTGTGGGCTTTCACGAAAGTTGATTCGGACGTGTGTGCGCGTCGGAATCAACCCATATCCGTAAAAAGTCCCTGTATCGCGACTTTTGTAAAATACCACGCCATTTTGTGTACGCTCGTTGGAATATGACGAAACTTGTGCCATTGGATTCGTGGTATCACGTAGGTCCTGTGACCCATGTGTGGCACGATTCTGAGACAGTTGACCAAGCCGCCTATTTGCGGGCCCCACGGTTGACTTTAAGGGCAAATTTGTGATCGGCTCACCGAAAACCAAAATTGAAAATACCATTGAGTTTGTATCGACGTTTAGAATTTGTTGGCCTATAATTTGTCCCATTTAGAGACATTTACCTCTGGCACACTTTTTGGTACAAAGTGGCCCACATGTGGACCAACTTTGACTCGAAATTATCGTTTTGCCCCTGTGTCCAATTTGGACGAAAGGGTAATTTTTTCTAGCTATTTCGCTTATTCTGGAAATATTGGTGATGTTTATTTTAGCATCCGATGACGTTCATTCGGAGGCCATAATTTCTGATTCTTTGTACTCGACATCTGGATGCTTACACTATGCAGCTTTCTTGCCAGGCAAGTATACCTTGCCATTGTACTGTGATTTATATTCCATATGGTGCATGTATTTTATTTCTGTTATTTAGTTCATATATTTTAAATGCTATATAAAATGTGCGTCCAAGAATAGCTTGGGTGCAACGACGGTGATGTCGTATTTTGTCTTTATTATATATTATGCATGTCGACCTAGTTTTACGAGACCACCACATGATTATGAGACATTCTTATATTTTATTTGGCTGTGACACATTTCTTACACGAGTTGTGAGTCTCATATAGATCACGGACTTACGTATTGACCGATCATCAGTACGTGTGGGACGTGCGATAGGGAATAGTTGCTGATAGAATTTGCACGCTAGAAGACTTGCCAGTTATTAGAGGTATCATCGTGTCATGGATATGACATTCATAGAGCATGGGGTGGGGAGGATAACAAGTAAGACGTTTGGGCTCCTTTGCACTTTCCTTGTGTAACCCGTACGCTCCGTCGGAGATGCGCAGTCATGATGACTACTATATATTATTATTATCATGCGGCCTCTGGCGTTCAAAAGACGACATGCTTTGTAGGCCCCTGATTCTCCGAAAGAATTATGCCAATCCCATTTTAGCCAGATAGCCCACGTGTTGGAAAGTTGTTCTCAAAGTGCATTCACATAGATTATTAGGCGACCCTTGGATGTTTATTTCAGTATTTTATTGGCATGCTTCTATGTATCTTGTTACGTCCCTCTAAGGACGTGGTCCCTTTTCAGGTGTAGACGATCGTGACTATTCGCAGGAGCACGGATCAGGACTTGCTACTACATTCCCTTTTGAGGAGGTCTTCTCTTCGAGCCTCTCTGATTATTAGATGATGTACTTATTTTGTTTCTTTATATTCTAGTTTGGTAGTGGATTTGTCTCCACCCAACTACTTGTTCTTATCAAGCATCTTATACTTGATTCAGTTATATAGTTGATTGGTTATTTATTTATATTTGATTTTGTGGATGAGATTTAGTTATGCCCTGTGACTTGTGACAAATATATACCACTTGTGAATTATTGTTCATAATACAGCGTGCGTATGTGTTATAGTTTCCATATATTGGAGTTGACATATACATACGGCTGTCATGCTTACATATTCCTAGTCCTACGTATTTTGGGACTGGGGCGTGACAGCCGTAGCAGCCGCGGGCCGCCCGCGCATGTGTACAACGCAGAAGCATAGCAGCGACCCCTACTTCAAGGTCCAATATCTCCCTCATCTCTCATTATTTTTTCGAGAGCTTTGTCCGTATACATTCACAACCTAACCCTCTAGGATTCCCTCTAAACAAGACGACTTTTCGTGTCCCGAATTGGTCGAAAAATCGACCGAAAGTCGGCCGAAATACTGACCAAGAACAGTCCAGAAATTCGATCCAAACCCCCATGTTCATGCCCAATTTGCCACCAACCCGTTTAATATTTTCAAAATCTAATTGAAATATTTTTTTCTCAATATAACCAAGAATTTTACTGTTCTTTAAGTTTTTTATTAGTTTGTTTTATTTGTTAAATTATTCGGCGTCCAAAACGACCAAAAACTTGGTATTTTAAAAACTAAGATTTTGTGATACGGAGTACGTCCCGCCAAACGGGACCACCTCGTCGAGTACCAATTATACCGAAATACGCGTATGGTATATTCTGACGTGTGAGCTTTCACGGAAGTTGATTTGGACGTGTGTGCGCGTCGGAATCAACCCGTATCCGTAAAAAGTTTCCATATCGCGACTTTTGCAAACAATCACCCCACTTTGTGTACGCTTGTCGGAATACGATGAAACTTGCGCCATTGGATTCGTGGTATCACGCTGGTCCTGTGACCCAAGTTTCACGCGATTCTGAGATAGTTGACCGAGCCGCCTATTCGCAGGCCCCACAGTTTGACTTGAAGGGCGAATTTGTGATTGGCTCACCGAAATTCAAAATTGGACATACCGTTGAGCTCATATCGACGTTTAGAATTTGTTTGACCTATAATTTATCCCATTTAGAGACCTTTACCTATGACACATATTTTGGTGCAAAGTGGGCCACATGTGGACCTCGTTTTGCCCCAAAATTACCGTTTTATCCATGTGTCCAAATTGGACGAAAGGGTAAACTTTTTTGACTATATCGCTTATTTTGGGAACGTTGGTGATATTTATTTTAGCATCCGGAGACGTTATTCAGATGCCATAGTTTCTGATCCCTTGTGCTTGACGTCTTGACGCTTACACTACGCAGCTTTCTTGCCAGGCAAGTATACCTTACCAAATTGCTTACAGTACTTTGCATGCTTGTCATATTTTCATATATTTATTATATGTGTTTTCTTTCATTCATAATTATATATTATATATGTTGACACACACTTGACACATAATATCATGGGAGGGGAGGACAGCCAGTAGGAGTATGGGCTACCCACTTTGGTAAACCGTAGTAACTGGACGCACTACGGTAGTTGTGTCGTGATGGTCACTACCCTCACGGTATGTCGGCTTCTGGTGTCATGATGGTCGCTACCCTCGCGGTATATCGATTGATGGTACATGTACGTGTGTGTGTATTCATGAGTTATGAGATAGCATGTGTATTAGAGTAGCCTACACCTACCCATACGTTAAAAAGTTGTCCTCATTATACATTTTCATATAGATTGTCTAGTACAACGTACTTGTATATTTTCTGTCTATTATGCATGTTTTACTGCATTCAATTGGCATGTTGTTTTTTGTATCTTGTTACGTTCCTCTGAGGGCCTGGTCCCTTGCCAGGTATAGACGATCAGGAGTATCCGCAGGAGTACGGGCCATGACCTGACGTATTATTTTCTGCCAAGGAGGTCTTACCTTCTGAGCATCTTTGATTATCTCTAGCGATGGATCTCTTAGTTGATACTCTTCTATCATCATCTTATTTTATATTGGAGTTTCGTCCTCCTCTCTCATTTTAGTTTTTGATATAGTCATTGGTAGTGGATTTGTCTCCATCCGACTATCATTTTTGGATTATTCATACTCATTATTTTGTTTAGTTATTTCTTTACCATGACTTATTCTGTGGATGAGATTAGTATTTTCTGTGACTTGTGACAATATATTTACCACATGTGAATTAGTATTCATATTACAGCGTATGTGTGTATTATGGTATCCATATATTAGAGTTGCCATATACATACGGCTGGCATGCTTACGTATTCCTAGTCCTACGTATTTTGGGGCTGGGGCATGACATCATGTATCCGAGTGTGTCATACGTCCGCCGCTTTTATGCGTCCACTGCAGTTATGCGTACCTTCTTTATTTGTTGACTGCAAATTGAAGCGCATGGAGGGATTTTCATGCTTCTACAACCCGGACTTGGAATATTTCAGAGACTTGTTCGGGCTGTAAAAACTCCGTTCTACTCGAAATTTGAATTTTCAAAGGTCAAAATTGTATATGGTCAAATTTCCAACAACCTGGGGACATTCAATTTCACCAACTTTAAGATTTGATAGATTGATTCTGAGAAATATCGTACAAGTGATTTACGAAAAAAATTGAAACTTGTCCGAATCCACAAAACTCAAAACTACCAGAATAGAAACTAGGCATTGGTCTCAAGTAGCATATAAAATATACCTCATGGCAATCACTCAGGTTATCGTTTCCGACACCGAGTTTCATAATGGGTAAATACCAGAGTTTCTACAGAAAAAGTCAAAACCAAGCATAAACCATTTTCTGAAAAACGCACAAGGTTGGAATTTACTAAGAAATTTTTTTAACAAAACAAGTTTCATGAATTTTTAAGCACAAAATCTTAAGGAAAACTGCAATAAAACAATATCGTTCAGTATTTTGGCAAGATGAACTTGCCTAAAGACAAGCTCCTAGCCTAAACCTTCAACTCCACCACCAAGAGGGGTTCAGAAACCACACTCTTAGGCCTCAAGACAAGCTACTAGCTTCCGCGAAAAATGGAGAGAAAATAAAAAAAATGAAAAAAGAAAGAAAAGAGAGGAGAGAGAAAATGATTTCATATATATAAAATAGTTGATTTAATCGTGACCGTCCGATCCGCCACGTCAGCAATCCAAGTCACGAGATTAAATAAATCTTGACCGTACAATAAAAAAAAACCAAGAAACCAATGGATAATAAAAAGTATCGAACACTATTCACAAAAATATCTAGAAGAAAATATCTCGAAATATCTCAAAAGTGAAAAGAATATCTGTCGGACAAATTTTTCATCGGTATGCCGGCGGTAATCCGTTAAGGGAGAAAAGTTTCAGTTCTGAGAGAAATCCGAGATTCCATGAGACCCAATAAAGCACAGTATAAATACAATATAAAATATGTATCCATATATCAATACCGATACTGTGAGACGGGTCTCACATGAAACTTGCCAAACCCATAGAAAAATATCATTTTCCATGAAAAATGATATTTTTCATGAAAAATAATGGTAAATAAAGTTTTCCATGAGAAAATTTCAAAATCTCATGAATTTTTTTTCCTAGAAAAATAATTCTATGGAATTAATTTATTCACATATTTTTAACCTTGCAATCAAACGCACCTATAGAGTTTTAGATTTTTTTTTTCTTTTCTTAATTACGTAATGATTTACGTATCTGTTTTTAAGTCTCTTTATAATAAGTAAAAATTGAACAAAAAAAATTCATTATAATTAATAATATTTGATATGGATTGAAATTATAATCTAAAAAGCTATTAAAATTATTGTGTTTTGATCGAAATGGTCATTATTGTAATTATGTTTAGTTCAAATTCGTGGTGATTGTAATTTTAGAATCACGACGATGGATTTTGTTAAAAGACAATTAATAATTTGACTTGCTATCAACACTGAATAAACATTAAAAATATCAAATATTTTGCTTATAATTTTTTTATCAAGACCCATAAAATAATTTACAAAATAATATTTTAAATAATTATTTATTTATTGGATGTTAAACAAAAACTTACTCTATTAATTATCCTTGACAGGACCGTTTGTATAATCAATCAAGTTTGACTAAGCCCCTCCTAATACTCTCTCTGTCTCTTCCTCCATTAAAACCCTAGAAAGGGTTCTTGTTCCCCTCGAATCCACCGTCCGTTGCTGCCCCTCCCTGGATCCAACGATCCAGGTTCGTCCTCTCCTCGTGCTTATCACTCCCTTCACTCTACTTAGTCACTCCCCTCTCTCTTTCCAATGGCGAAATCTCCATCAAATTCTCTCCTTTTTCCTCTTGTTTAGGGTTTCATGGCCTCAATTTGAGCGTCATTGTGGAAATATCGGAGCTTTATGATTGAAAGTTTATAGATTGTTGTTTACGTACGGATGGCGACTAGGAGTCCGGTGAAGATGATGGCGGAATTAGGGTTCAGCAGCGAGGATCTGGGGTTGCTCTGGGAGCAGAGGACTCAGGAGCCGAGCGATCGGGAGAGGGAGCTTAACATTTTCCGGAGCGGCTCGGCACCGCCGACGGTCGAAGGGTCGCTCAGCGCGATCGGCGGCTTGGCGGAGGAGGAGCTGTGTGCTGATCCGGCATATTTGAATTACTATTACAAGCAGGGGAATCTGAACCCCAGGCTCCCGCCTCCGGTCCTGTCGAAAGAGGACTGGCGGTCGAAGCAGCGGCTCGGAGGGATCGGAGACCGGAGGAAGGGCGGCGAGGCGAGCGACCGCGACGGGGCGGTGTTTACGAGGCGGCCGGCTGCTTCTGGGGAGTGGGCCGGCAGTGGCGGTGACGGGCTGATCGGGCTTTCGCTCGGCCGGCAGAAGAGCTTCGCGGACATCCTTCAGGTGATCTCTCAAAATCCTCACTTTAATGGTGTCGCTAATGTAAAGTTTGAATCTTTCTGATGTTGTCATTGTGGAATGCTGATATTTAATCATTTTGATCTCTTTCTTACATTGATTATTTGTGAAGATACAATTGTTTCTTCCTAGTTGGATGCTGGTATGCTTGTTTCATTATTTGCTGATAAGTTTTGCGGGACAACTGTTTCTTTTTATGTTGGCTATGATTTTTAGGCATTTGATAAATGGAGGTCAGGGTGATGCTTGACAAAATAGGGACTAGGAATGTACATTTCATACAAAGCAATGTACATTTGCATGTGTAGATTCATGGATGTATGATTGTTGAATGCCAACAGAGCATCATTAAAAGACTTTTAAGAAGGTTGGTATTGCTATGAATTGGTATTTAGAAATTAAAAACAATACATTTGACGGGTCTAACTTTGTAAGAGCAGGAGATTGGGTTTCGTAGAAAAGCTCATTTTTTAACAAGAAATAATTTGATATAGAAACTAGGTAAGTAAAATTGAAATGTGAATTGAAGAAATATAATCCTCAGCTGCTATCATTTTCTTGTTTTTAGTATTAAACTGCCTCTGTTCTTACAGAATTGAAGTTTCAAGGGTAAGGTGAAGGATATATAACCTGCAATTGTTTTCTTTTTTAATGGGATATTTGTTTAGAATAATTAGCATTTGTCTATGTTCTTTGTAATTATATTCTGTAAAATATATGACTACTTAGTGTATAAATTCTTATTGTTTTAGATTCAGAGACCTATTTTCTATCAATTTTAGGTGGTCATGTATACAGGGATACCATTTGTTATTTACTTGTAATTCTTTCCCTATTTCTTTCAATTTGGAGTTTATTAAATAAGCATTTGATGGTATGACTTATTATATGCTTGGTAGTGGGTCAAAGATTAAAATCACGGGTCCAAATAAAATTCAAAGGAAGTTGTGACAGTAGGTTCCTGATTATTGTGGATTGAAAACATAATGATTGTGAAGTACATTCCACAATAGCAGCATTTATTTAAAAAAACATTTATTTCACAAAATAACTAAAGATCATTTTTTTTAAATACCTGCTAATTGAGCATTGCAGCGGCCCTTGTAGTATTCTTTGCTAAAAGCTTTAAGGCTCCGTTTGGTAGGAGGAAAAATGGAAGGAAGAAAAATGTAAGGGAAGGATGCACTTTCTCTTGTTTGGTATGAAAAGAAAAAGTGAAGCAGTTACTTTTCCCTCATAACCCACCAAATTCAATCCCGGCCAAAGATGGGAGAAAAAGTGGAGGGATTACTCTTCCTTTGGTTTTGTCCAAATAATTAGTAGAGCCTATATGATTTATTTTTCTTTCTTCCATTTTTCCTTCGATACCAAACAAGGGAAAGTGTATCCCTTACATTTTCCGTCCTTCCTACCAAACACAAAGAAAGGAAAGGGTATTTCGTTTCCAAATGGATGGAAAGTGCATATCACTCTTTTTCCTTCCTTCACTTTTCCTTCCTTCCTACCAAACGGAGTGTAAAAGTTAGCTATAGTTGACAAGTTGCAATATCAACTTATATGAAAAAGGGCCTTTCAAATCTAACACGAATGGAGTAGGTCTACGTGTACTTTTAATTTCAAAGGTATTCGTGTGAGAAATAGTCTGGAATAGAGTTTCATTTAGAAAACTAGATTGTTTGAAATTTAGCGTTATATCAAGGTTTGTCAGTAGAGAGGAAATACCTTTTTGCTGATATAAGTTTGTTGGTTGAGTATGATTTTTAATTTATGATCTATAGTATATAACTACAATGGTAGTGCTTGAGATGACTTCTCCAGAAGTTCTATATGAAATATTCAGACTAGGAACTTGGATCACAGTTAAAAGGAGGAAATGAAGGGCTGAAGAAAAAGTTATATTTTCTACTTAAAAAACATGAATGTGGGTTTGTATGATCATTTGGCGATTGGAGATCTGTATGAAGTACTGCATTTCATGTTCATCTGAAAGGAGAAAGTTTTTATTTTATTGGTAGTGATTTGAATTATCTTTTGCCTATTGGAGATCTTTCTGGTATCCTGCATTTTATGTTCATCTGAAAGAGGAAGAATTTTGTTCTCTTGGTAGTGACAAAGACACATTTAATTTTGGTAATATTATCCTATGTAGCTAGAACCTCATTTATTTAGCGTACATATACATGTGTGCGCGCGCACACACACATACATAATACAACATAATATGATGTAATATAGTGTTTAATTAAAGCTTGATGCTAAAACAAGAAGGTTCTTTGGAAGTTTTAGAAAATTAAAATTTAATCTCATGTTTTAGTCTAACTCTGCTTTTGCTTGAAACCCTTCTCAGTGACAATATTCCAAATACTAAGTTAAACTTCTGAAGTGGTCATACGAAGAATGAGAATCCATGGCTAATATACCTCCACAGTGATTTTGGTAGATAATAAGCACCCCCCTCCCCCCACCACCACCACCCAAAAGAAAAAGAAAAAGGGATAATGATTGGTTTTCTTTTGTTGTTGTTGCTAGACAAGAAGCTGTGTTGCTAACTGCGGTCAACTGGGTACATGGTAAGTTTCAAATCTTTTCATGCTTGCTGTATAAGTTCTTTTTTCTTGCATAACTAGTGGAAAAAAAAACAATGTGGGGTAAGTGAAGATTTCATTAAAGTCATAAGAAGTTGGCAATGGCCTCATGCTAAATGTTTATATACGTGATAGTTGGTAAGCTCCAACTGCTGGTAACTTAGTAGTTTATGGTTGGAAGGCCATGCTAAAGTCTTCTATTGGTTTTCTGCATGCACAAGCTTGTGACTCTTGAGTTTTGTGAGTTTATGGCTCAGGAGCAGTTCAAGATGTTCTTGGTGTTGCATGAATCTAGATTCGGGTAGAAGATATACCTATCAGGTTTGGGTCCAGTTTTTGCATGACTGCAACCTGAGCCCAAAGCCGCTGACATCCCTGCTGTCTGAAGTGTTGGTAGCGGGTTGATGGCTTCTTTGCAATCGGGATGGCATTGATGGTTATGCAATTGTTAGCAAAGAACTGCAAAGCATGGTTGCTGCATAAAGGAAATGGCTTCGACAGTTGATGTAGTATTGGGTAGTATTTTTAATTTTTTTTGTTGGGGGGGGTGGGGGGTGGGTGGGATTGGTGGTGTTGATGACAAGATCAGCAATGCTGATGTTGATAGCTTACAATGTAAATATTGGAAAAGGAGGCTTTTCAGTGTGTACTTTGGGTGAAGTCACTGTTTACATTATGGGGTAGTGGATGGTGGTGTACAAGGAACTACCTTTATCAGTGTATCAATGGAGTTGCAAGGTTGGTTGTGCTTGAAAAATACCCGAGCTATCATAAATACTATTTTATTATGTATTCTCTCAAGTCCCCTTCAAGGGTTGTCACTTCCTTGAGCACGTTATATTAGACGTCAGTAAAAAAAATGGATAGCTACATAAAGGAAATGGCTTCGACAATTAATGTAGTATGATGGGGGTGAAAAGATCGGTGGTGTTAGTGACAAGATCAGCAATGCTCATGTTGATAGCTTACAATGTAAATGTTGGAAAGGAGGCTTTTCAGTGTATACTTTGGGTGAAGTCACTGTTTACATTAGGGGGTAGTGAATGGTGGTGTACAAGGAACTACTTCTATCAGTGTATCAATGGGGTTGCAAGGTTGGTTGTGCTTGAAGCTGAGCTATCATAAACTACTCCTTTAGTATGTATTCTCTCATGTCCCTTTCAAGGTTTTCATTCATTGAGCACATTATATTAGATTCATGAAAAGAAATAACAATAGCTTAAAAAGTCACGACTCAAGCCCAACTAGAGAACTTGTTCCCACATTTAATACCAATTTCAAACTAATGTAATTATCATTTCATTACATCAACATATAGGATTTGTGAAATTTGGGATTTAGTGTTGATTGATAGTTGGTTTTGAGATCGTCTACTACTAGTAAAGATATGTAGAGAAAATGTAGAAAAATAAGAAGACCAAGACTGAGAACCAATAAAAGAAGAAGACCAAGACTGAGAACTAATAAAAAAAGAAGATACGGAGGAGATAACTTGAAGAAATCTTCAATAGATAATGTAATTTGGGATATTGTCAAATATACAATTGACGCATAGCCAATCTAGGATTGCTGTTTAGTACAAAGATTGATGCATGGACCATCCATTTAATTGGGCAGGAGGACCAAAGAACACTATGAAGACTGTCTAAGTGTCCTATTCTGACCAAATATAATGGAGGACCTATGCAGAATCCTACCAGAACACTGAGCGGTTAACCGGCCAAAGTGGGCTGAACAGGGATAGTTTGCGTTACGGTAATTTTGGTAGTTTTAAGTTAGATTTGGTTTGATTATGCATGTAATGAAATTCTAGCAAATCAGGTTAAATCTTTGAGTGGCTCTGGCTAAGATGTTTCTTTCTTTGTTTAGGATTAGATTAGATTTACTAGGTTTTATTTAGGATTATTTTTTCTTTGTTTCTAAGTTACGTAGAAGCTATACAAATGCGTCATTGCAATAGTTTAAGAATAGCATAATTTAGGGGATATTATCATATCTCCCATTGAGATTCTTCACTAATTCCTGGTGGACTGATGTTTGTGGATTCAGACAACTTCTCCTGGACTCGATTGCTGCTCGTGGCTTCAGACAAATATAAAGTCCGCTTCAGTGGCGTTGGTTATCTTCAACTTCACTTCGATGGCGTTGGTTATTCGTTAACTTCACTTTGGTGGTGTTGGTTGTTCATTAACTTCATTTCAACATCGTATCCTCCTCCATCATTGAGTTTCGACGAGCCAACTTCATTATATCCTCTTTCATAAGCATACTCAAGCTCCTCTTCCGTAAGCATACTCAAGCTGTAGAGATACCCCTACACCTACACCCCTTGTGTCTACCCTACATCAAAGATCCATTCGGTAAACATCATAAATTGTACTATTACGTAGAATAAACAAACAAAATAAAGGGATTTAGCTTGCTAAAAGAAGACATCAAAGTATTTATGTAGTTCTTAAACTTGGAAACGTCTTAGTGCTTACTGAGGGTAAAGTTTCGATGCATGGCCTACAGGCTACATCAGTATAGCCATTTGTTATTAAGATCCATTAGAAGAATGTTGCATCTCAGAATGAAGATGAATAACTTCAGCGTGTTTTCCAATAAATCTTAAATGGTTCTCATAATGAAATATCCTATTTCAGTTCACATACCAAACAATGGATTCCAATTTACCATTGCCAAGTTCCAGCCTTGAGATACCTACAATAGTAATATCGAATAATAATAATTGGGGAGAAAGATAGGGAGAATAAAGCTAAGGTTCAATTTTCTTAAGACCCCAATTCTCTATCCATCAAAATAAGCTTCTGCCTCTATTGAAATAAGTAGTTATTCATGTTTTTTTATTGGCATACTAACAACCTAAACATGATAAGTCTAATAAAATAAAAGATTACACTATTCTTTGAATCCTATCTAAATCTGACTTAATATATGTGAAGAGAAATAACCCATATTGCATCTATATTTGATAACTTTGAATTACTAGATTTTCGTTCTATTTCTCATTCATTCTCTCTTAATTCACGATAAGGAAATTACTCATCGAGGCAAAGTACAAGTTGTCGTGCATAGTTGAAGGTAGCCAGTTTGGGAGCATCCATTGCACCTGTCTTTCCTTTCATTAACACATATTTTATATATCTTGTAGAGATAACTTCATATATGATTGTTTAAACAACGGTAGGTACATTCAATTGTGCCACATGCAACCATCGTCCAACAACAATCTATAATCGAGAAAATAAATTAAGATTCGTGAATATAAAGAATAAACTATAACTGTTAATTTTCTTCTATTTGTTCTTTAATTTTCTTCTTATGAAATCAAGAAAATACCATAATTACCATGATTTCTAACATGAATCGTTCTCTAACTCTTTACTATTGGCTGGTCCATTTGGTTTGTGAGCTGAGAGCTGGATTCATGCAACAATATTTCTTTTAAAACCGCTTGAAATTAATGCATGCTAGAGGATTCTAACCTAGAATACCATGTTAAAGGATTCAAACCTAGAATATCATGTTAAATTTTCGCTTACCTCTAGAGCGTTGGTAAGGGTAGAGGGTTAATATAATATTATTCAACAATGTTTATGGTAGGTTTCCTGATTTTGTTTAGAAAAAAGAATTAAAGAACAAACAGAAGGAAATAAATAGTTATGGTTTGTTCTTTATATTGATTAATCTTATTTTGTTTCTTTCTCTCTCTTGACTATAAGTTGTTGTTGGGCGATGGCTACATGACACAATTGAATGTGCCTACCGTTATTTAAACAATCAAATATTGATTGTGATTGTGATATCTTAAACAATGTACCAATAAAAGGAAAGACAAATGTAGTTTGATGCTTTCAAGCGGACTTGACAATTGCCTTCAACTAGGCCCAATGCTATGAAGTATGCCTCAAGGATGAACTTCCTTATCTTGGATTGAGGGAAGATGGACACAAATAAAGAGGGCAAAGTTTTTGTACTTCAATGTTATCAAATATAGATGCAATACGAGTTATTTCTTTTTACCTCAATTGCAAAACTTGATAGTATGAATATAAATGCAACATGCATACTTGTATATGCATGAATGTGTGCGTGCATAAATGTATAAACAATTAAACATACACGTGTGACTAAATATTTAATTGTTATTAACATGTTAAAACCATGCAAGAGCTATGCAAACTTCAGTAGATGGGTAACTAAGTCATATAAGCATTATAAAGATGGTAGGATTTATTGCTAGCGGTAAATAGAAACTAAAATAGCTTAACTGTGTTTGTCATCTGCCAATAAATTATTTCCTTTTGGGTAGGAAATAGTGCATATCATGCATTATGAATTGCAATACAATACATGAATTAACTATAGTTCGAAAAGGATCATAAAAAATGAACTTAAATAGGATTCAGATTTTTTTTCCGTTGCATATCACACTCTTCATAGAACTAGATGAAGTCTACGAGGTTGGTAGGTGAAATCTTGATAATTATTTCATATCGTTACCACATCCATTGATAAAATCGGCATTTATACTTTTGGAGACAATAAGTGACCTAGGAAAATTAGGAGAATCGTCAAGTAGAAGTGTTGAAAGTTGTGATTTACTAGTGTGTAATTTGATAAAGATCAAGATTTAGTAATCTGTATTGTCTACTCTTATTAAGTGATTTTGACATAATCTAGAACTGACGTGATGATTGTATTTGTTTCTTTTCAAGGAGAATGTGTTTTGCTCTCTAAGGAGTGAAGAAACTTGTTCTGTCGCATGCAAGTAAGCTACTTGGACTAATTCAACCCTTGTCTAATAAGTAATAATTAGTATACTCAAAAGGTGTATGGACATGCTAGATATTGAAGGAATGAAAACATCTCTCACACATATAAATGAAATGAGTTGACAATTAATATGCCCAAAGTTTGCTTAAGTTTATTTACATGAGCATATTTATAGGAAGTTGGAGGTGGAGCCACTTCATAATAATTATGAGAGACTTTTCTCAGGTAGTTTAGACATGTGCAACCTAATTGATTAGGAGGATCAATAAAACACTCAAAGGCCATCTAGCTAGTCGTCTTCCATAGAGAGTTGTCTGGTTTAAGAGAGACCCTGGATTCGATCAGCCTTCGTTCTCACAAGAATACAAGAATTGTCTGCCCTAGCGGAAAGTGCCTTCACTTCAGCGAGCAAGTATCAACATTTAGTTAAAGGAGCTCCCTACATCCTAGAGGTTGGCCTGAATGAACTTGGATTGAGTTTGTAGAGGAGGTTTTTTTTTTTTTTAAGTTAATTGCAGATGACAAGGTTCTTAACAGAGTTGAATGGAAGAAAACATTTCGGATCACCCATACCAAAAATTTGGGATAAAGGCTTTGTCATTGTCTAAAATGAGTTGACACGTGTATTCCTACTCTCTAGGTGGAAAACTCCAAAAGGTTATTTATCATTTTCCAACACCACATTCTAATACATCATGTTTTGTCCATTTGGCTGATATTTACTTTGATGGCCAATGTACAGGATTACATTGTATGTTTTGGCCCTTTGGTTATATTATGCCCTAGCTATGTAGACCTTTCTGAGTGCAGAGAATTTTAACTTTTTAAGGGTCACTTTGATTTAAAGTGACCGGTCATTTTCGCAACTCTCCTTGTTTGTCAATCAAGACTTTTGTGTTCCCATATTTGGTTGGCTAGAATTTGCAACCGACCTGTACAGGATGAACAATACTTGATGGCAAACTCATAATGGTCGGCTATTGTGGCTTAAGTACTAATAAGCTGAATATTCCTTGATAAATTTAATTCCTTTACTTAATAATATAATTAATTCTACTAACTTACCAAGTTACTACTGCATTGATTAATATACAACCTTATGCTGATGTAACACTTCCAAATTAGGATCTTTACGTTATTATACCATTCAGTAGACTTTGCAGAATATAGTGTATTCCATTAGTTGAGAGACTCATTGCATCATCTGAATGCATTCCAGTTCATTTTAATTCCATTCAACCAGCCAAGTTTCTGAATCAACACCTTGGTTCTTATAGCAGGTTATGATAGTTTGATAACATAGATACAGATTAAGATTAGCTGCTGTATTTGTGACATTGAATATCTTTCAATTACATAGATCTTTTTCTGTTGCAATTATGTTCAAATTTCTTTTGTCACCTGTTATGTTTGGTTGCCTTTTATGCCTAACATCCCCCCGCGCGAATATTTGTCCTTATGCTGTCGAAGCATAGAAAATACGCGTGCCAAAGCCATATAAATGACTTAAGAAGAGCAGAGGCGCACTTTCTTTAAGTTTGAAGCAGAGGCACACTTTCTTTAAGTTTGAAGCTTAGGCGTATTTTCTTTAAAGTTTAGAACGGAGATGTACTTTTGAAAGAGTTGGAACGGAGGCGCACTTTCTTCATCAGGCTAGTCCAAAGAAATAGGCGTACTTTCTCAACCCTGCCATCCCGTTATTAATGGGTCATACTGACTGACTGGCACAACGCTCGAGGAGATCAAGGTCATTAATGCTGAAGATCTCTCGGCACAAAGATCCAGGTTGTTGTTTTGTGGCCTGCATATTACTTCAACAAAAGTACACCATCGTATTATTTTTTTCCGAAGTACGCCAAAGGTTCTCCCACCACAAACATACGCCAACGTGCTATCTTCATCAAAATATGCCAACATACCACTTTCCTCAAAACATGCCAAAGTACGACAATGTTGCTACTTTAGCCAAAATACGCCAACCAGTGTGTTTCTCCATAAAGGCCTGCTAAAGTACGCACGTGCTTCTATCTTCACTATAGTGTGCACATTTTTACTTTTCTCTCTGCTGAGAGAAACATGTGCGCACTTTGTTACTTTTAACCGACAGCGGACAGTTATAATTCCAAGGAGATTACGTGTATTTAATACCGCTATTCTCGAAGATCGTATACAAGCAGTTGACACCACGATTCGAGCTATCCTCGTACATGGAGCCACGTGTCAATTAGACAGTGAATTGTGCGCCCACTAAGCAGAACGTGAGCAATGAATATCCAAATATGCGCGCACAAATGGCAAATACAGTGTAAATTGCTTATTTATGCGCGCATGTTTAGATAACCGTTTTGGATGCTATATGCTATAAATATGGGATCAGTGTTATTCTATACAACAGAACACACTCGGACAGAGAGAGGAGCATAAAGAGAAGCTTGCCAGTGTTGCTAGAGCCTTCTTATTGCCGAGTTTTCCAAGTGTTCAAGTGTTTGCATTTCTTCCCCTTGTGTCGAGTAGTCCAAGGAGTAAAGTGATTGACCGCAGATCACATCTCTACAGCTACTACTTTCCCATAATCATTGTACTTTAAATTCTTGTATATGATTTATTGTACTTTCTTTCTTTCAAGTTTGTAATACAAAAGTTCGTATAACTTTTTGTTCATGACAAACATATGCTGGTCTTTTTCGCTTTCTTCTTTTTAGTTTCCCTTTTCCCCATTGCCCTAAAGCTGTTTAACTACATAAATTCTTCATGTGGGGCATATTTTAGCCTCTTTTGCATTTTGTTATTAAATTTTTATGTCTTCTTTAACCCGCATCGCGTCAGTTGTCATGGTTCATATGTTTCTATTCTTTTCGTGAGCATCTTTTTATGGTTTACTTTATCACCTTAGTTCTCGTTATAAAAGATCAAACTAAAGCAGTGCCGCAACTAGCACACCCCTTAATGAAAGGCAAGACAATTCCCTGTAAGAAGTGAGGTGTTTTTTTGACCTTGAAGAAATAACAAAAGTTCAATTACTATAAAACAGTAATCTAGGCCTAATTGAATGATCGATCTATAATAATCTGAATGCACTACATTTTAGATTTAACAGAGCATCATGCTGTATTGTTAACAACCAATAGAAATTCATTTAACAAAATATCTAAAAGCATACAATCTAGTAGAGTGAAGTCTAACATAATTTCTAGTTTTCTACTAACCTTCATTTAATGCGAGGAAAACAAATTGGATTGAGTTTATTCAGTTAGATCAGCAAGAATTGATGGCATGGTTGATTGAAAGTAAATCATTCCTAGGAGCCCTTTTCTTCGTTAGGATGTTGAAAAAAATCAAACAATAGCAAGAAAGCTCAGATTTTTAAGAAACCCTTTGAATCAGATAACAAAATCCGAACTCAGACTTTTCCGTTAGGTATAACTTCTCATATGAATATGTTTCCATCAGTAAGTCCAGTCTGTGCCAATGAGAACTCTCATGTTTTCCTAATCATCACGATTTGGGGACTCTTATCTAAATTGTCGAAAATTTAGCTTTACAATAGGTACATTGTAATTTATCTTTACAATGGGCAAATTTATCAGGTTCCTGAGAACCTTTCTCTACATGATCTCTATCTTCAATTCAGATATTATCAGCTCATTGCCTGATCATTTAGTTTCACTGGTCTGATGACTAGATCAAAGATATTCTAAGTTATACTATAGTTAAGTTTGTCGGCAGTAAAAGTCCAGGTATTGGTTCCTGAAGCCAGCACTGAGCACACACTCCCTCTTGCTTACCCATTGTCACCTGTCGTAATTCATTTGTTTGATGCTCGTGATTTAATTGCATACGAGACATGAGTTAGTAAAATTTTGTATTTATTGTGCTTCTACATTGTTCCTTGTGTATATGTTAGTACCATTCCTATAGACCACATCCGTGTTCTTTTGGTAACTGTGGTCAATGTTCATTGCAGGATGACTCTGGTCGCACGGTGTCAGCTCATGGCAATTCATTCCGTTCAGCAAGTCACAATGCATTTGTTGGCGTTGAGCCATTTGGTTCTGCTGATTCCCCTATTGCTTTACATCAGGAAATGGCATCTGTAGAGGGTCAGCAACCTAGCAGAAACACTCAAGGTGTGCTCGGGCTCCAAAGTACGACCCCTCAAACCTTTGCATCTGTTTTGGGCTCGTCACATTCATGGAATGCCACGACTGATCCTCAGCTAGTGTCAAGGGTTCCCAGCCCTTCAATTCCTCATGCTGGCAGGAGACTTGGTGTGAATGATGAGATTAACAATAATGGTTCACATTGCTTTAATGGTGTCTCTTCCAATATAGTTGAATCCAGTGATATTTTGGCTGCTTTATCTGGCATGGGCTTGTCGAGTGCTGGTACAATGGAGGCTGATGATATTACAAAGTCAAAGCGTGAACTGGAAATTGAGGCGCATCGAAAATTTATTTTTGACACGCGAAGCGCTGAGAACTTTGTCAAACAGCGTCCACTATTGAAAAACTTAGAGCCAGGACATTCACGCATATCTTCTTTGACAAATCGATCAAAGACATATCATGATCCATCCAAGAGCAGTGTAAGCTTAACAGGCTTGAGCACTTCACAATTGGGAAATGGACCAGTTGATTTGCGTAGACTAACTGTTACTTCTAATTCATATCTGAAAGATCCTAAAACGGCTTCAGTTGCTAGCCCTGGTGGTTCTCCAGGTAGTACAAATGCAGAATTTACAAACTATGGACAGAGTGGGTACTCAATGAAAAGTGGATTACCATCAATGGTCACAAATCATATTGGTAGTAATTTGCCTCCCCTTTTTGAAAATGCTGCAGCTGCTTCGGCGATTGCTGCTCTTGGAATGGACTCTAGGGCACTTGGTAATGGATTTTCTTCAGGACTAAGTCTAAATGGATCAAATGACTTGCAAAATTTCAATCAACTTGGAAATCATTTGCCAGCAGCAGCTTCAGCTCTTCAGTTACCTCTTGTGGATCAACAATATCTTCAATACTTGAAGACAGTAGAATATGCAACACGAGGTGCAGCAAACTATAATGACCCGTCCCTGGAGAGGGGTTATATAGACAGTTCTTACCTGGAGTTACTTAGAATACAGGAAGCATACCTTGGGACATTGCTGCAACATAATAAGCAATTTGGTGCACCATATCTAGGTAAATCTGGGGGTTCCAATCATGGCTACTACAGAAATCCTGCTTTTGGCATGAATATGTCGTATCCAGGAAGTCCTTTAGCAAGTCCCGTTCCTGCTTCTCCAGTTGGATCTGGCAGTCCTCTGAGGCATGCCGACCACAGCCTACGACTTCCTTCTGGTTTGAGTAGTTTTGCTGGCTCATGGCATTCGGATCCCAGTGGCAATTTGGATGATGGTTTTCCATCCACACTTCTAGATGAGTTCAAGAGCAGCAAGACTAGATGTTTTGAGCTTTCTGACATTGTTGGCCATGTTGTTGTGTTCAGGTAGTAACCAACTTGCATGTAGGTTTCAATATCGTGATACACAACCAAAGCAATCAAGGCACATTATTAGCACCACCCAAATACTGAAATACATGTTGACCTATCCAAAACCCTATAGATTAACTATAATATTTTATAGGCTTAGTTGCACTTAATTTCCCTCGAGTATCCAATTTTGGCACTTTAATACATGTACTTCTTTTCTTCAAGTTGATACCCTAAACCTTTTATTTTCACTTTAATAGTCTCAACTATCATTTTTCCCCTCCATTCCCAACCATAATAGTTGATTATTTATTCAAGTTCAGTTAAAACATAATAAAATAACCAATTATTAACTAATTCTATTCTTAATCTATCCCTAACTCTACTCCCAACCACCATTTGCTCCCTATCGCAGCGGCTGAGATAGTTTAGAGTAATTAACTGCACATAGTTGAGGGTATTTAAGTGCATTCTAGCCTAATCTATATAGTTACCTACTCTAAATAGGTAGATACTGGAAGTGATTGGGGCTAGAGGGGAAGACATTCAAAAAGATCTAAGTGTATTCATGATAACTTGCACTAGTATTAGACAATGCTGCATTATATTGATGCCTTTGGCAACATTTTGCTGCATCAGGATATGTGTCCTGTATTGTATTGGCTGCATTGGGTCATGATTGCTGAGTGGGACATGTCACTTTTGACCTGATTGTTGTTCTGCACACTATTTAAGAATTACGAAGTTTGAGATTGTGTGCATATGGGTGGTTCTTTCAAAGTTTAGCTTGTCTTGATAACCTTACACTGAAATTGGTCTTGTATGTCCAGTTCTGACCAGTATGGGAGTCGTTTCATACAGCAGAAACTTGAGACAGCTACAACTGAGGAGAAAAACATGGTTTTTGAGGAGATTATGCCTCATGCCCTTTCATTGATGACTGATGTCTTTGGGAACTATGTAATCCAAAAGGTATCTTACTGGAATTCCTGATGTTGACCATTGAGGTTTATTATTTCAAAGTTTGCTAACAGAAAGTATCTTTGCATTAGTTTTTTGAGCATGGAACTCCAACCCAAGTTAGGGAATTTGCAAGCCAGCTTAATGATCATGTGTTGGCATTAAGCCTTCAGATGTACGGCTGTCGAGTGATCCAGAAGGTAATTGAATTTACTTATCTGCATGTGTTTACATATGTTAAGGATATATTAATTGTTTGTCATATATTAGTTCTTGGATGATAGGGCCTTATTCCACCTGTACAATACATATTTATATTATTAAGTCAAACCTTGTTCCATAAATCCCTAAGAAGGTGAGCAGTTTGAAAGTAAAAATCAATTATTGGTGATTGTTGAACCCTTGACATACAAATGGAAGGAGATTCTCCCTTATACTTTAGAGGATGAGGAATATCATTTATAGTTGTTTAAGCAAGACCCTCTGCTACTTACCTTCCTGTTATTTATTGTTGATGATATATGAAATACCTTGTTAACAAAAAAGAGTCATGTTATAAGTCACCGTTGTTATAAACTTGTAATCTTAGACCCCTATATCATGACATTTTTCTTCAGAAAGCAATTGAGCTAAAGTCCTCCAGAGATATAAGTCCGTGTGTTGTCATTTATTTACTGACATGTGCATGAATTATGAGTAGGTTATGGAAAAGCGTGCATCTCTGGAGGTGCTTTTAACTTGGGTATCTTCCAATTATGGTATTCCAAGTTAACCATATAGCCACGTGGGACCCGAATTGAGAGGGTGATTATGCTGTTCCATTTTCGCCTGCACATCTATTAAACAGATAAGGAAGTATTTTGAATCTCAGAGGTAGCTGCAGGAAAGATTCATACATCACATTTAAAATGAGGCCATTTAAGTATCTGATGTTCCATACCCCACCTGAAATTAGCGGATAAACCTTGTATAGATACTACTACAACTCAACATAGATAATTCTCTTGTGACCCTCAATGTGAAAACCTTTTCGTGCAGGCAATAGAAGTTGTCAACTTGGACCAGCAGACTAAGATGGTCGCGGAACTTGATGGCCATGTTATGCGCTGTGTACGTGATCAAAACGGGAACCATGTTATACAAAAATGTATCGAATGCATTCCTCAGGAAGCAATTCAGTTTATCATTTCATCATTCTATGATCAAGTTGTGACATTATCCACCCATCCATATGGTTGTCGTGTTATACAGGTTTGGATCTTCTACATAGATGCATGTATAATGCCTATTGTATATACTAATATTCCATCAGATCAAACTGATTTGCATATTCAATACAGAGAGTACTGGAGCACTGTGATGATCCTAAAACACAGCAGATTGTGATGGACGAGATCATGCCATGTGTTTGCATGCTAGCACAGGATCAATATGGAAATTATGTAATCCAGGTTCGTGATCATTTTGTCAAGTTTTTTTGTCATCTCGAAAAATTTGTATCTTAACTTCCTTCTCTTAGAAGAGAATGATTGATTAATATGATAAGAGAAAATTCAGCTTTCTGCCATCCATGGGTCTAGAGTGCCAATTATATGTCATTGTCCTACATATTGACTATGACACGACATGTATATGGGAGTCCTGAGTTATCTGGTAGCATTTGTTTGTGTTCTTGCTTACTAATACCTTCCCTGGATAAATATGTTCTAGAAAAAAAGAAGCCATTTTTACGTATTGGGCTGAAGAGTCAGGTTGTTGTTTTATGTAAGCAACTTAAAGACTTTACCTTAAACGTGAGAATTTTGATGATCATTGGGTTCTTCTTTGATGATCAAATACTCTGTTTGAAAATAACTCACGTTACTTTCCTAAAATGTAAGTAAAGTGTGCACGGGAGGCATTATTTCGTTTGGGCTTATTTACACTTAAATACCCTCAACTTTGCCTTATTTTCAATTTAGGACCCTCACCTTTTATTTTGTTCACATGACTACCTGAATTTCTTAGTTATCAATTTGCTACAAGTTCAAGACAACAATAGCCTTAGCCCTAGACGTCTCAATTGGGCCGGGCCGACCCAACCCAGCACGAGTCCGGCCCGAAAAATTGGCCCATGTGTCGGCCCGTCCCGTTTAATTTTGGGCCCGGGCCGGCTCAGTTTATCGGGTCGTGCCGAGTCACATATATCGGCCCATAAGGTAGGCCCGGCCCATAAGGTAGGCCTGGCCCGAAGCCTAGGCACGGCCCGACACGACCCGAAGCCAAGGCACGACACGGCCCGAAGCCCAAGCACGACCCGACACCTTATCTTTGGGGGTAAATGTTAGAAATCTTTTAGAATATTATTTCAAATATCTCATGCATAAATGAATCCAGAATGTTACATCTAAAGGCACTATATTAAATTACAAGTATTTATAACACCATTACATATTAAATTAAACAAGCATAGTTGTTTTGTAACATTCAAATCTAAGATTACAAACTGCTATTAGTTAAGACCACTTACTAGTCTATCAATTTAGTCCTTGTCCACCAATGTCCCGAATTAAAAATCAGGACCCTAGTCGGCGCATGCTTCGACAGAAGACCCGTAGCTCAGGCACGACACGACACGGCCCGGCCCGGACCGACCCAAAGCCCACCGTGCCGTGGGTCATGTGCCGGGCCGGGCTCAATTCATGGCTCGCCACCTTCTTCCTCCCTAAACCTGAATTCACGGCTCGCCACCTTCTTTCTCCCCTCCGCCGCCGCCGCCTCCGCCGCCGCAGAAGGGCTATAAACAACAAGGGATATAAACATAATTTTACTTTTCTTTTTGTTGACAGTTACATAAAGTTCATGGTATTTAACTGATAAAATAAAGTTTAAGGTATAAGATGAAAGAGAAAAAAGGTAGGGTAGCAAATTGAACATAGGACAAAGTTGAGGTTAAGTGCAAGTAAGTTTGTTGTTTGTTCATGATTCATTTCTCTCACTGACCAAATGGGCCAGGATTCTTCACTTCCATATCTTGAGTTGGGTTCTCAAAGTAGTAAACTCATCCCTACTTCTCAAAGTAGATTTTCTGCAGTGGCAACTCTAAATTGATAGGATCTAAGCATTTGATTTGAAGTTCTTACCTTTTGGCTCGTTAGACTTGACCTTTGTAACTTTTCAGGGTAGAGAACCCCAAAAGTCAAAGGTATGTTTTCATGTTAGGAAAACAACTGGCATACAATTATAGTTGCTATTGCACTATTATTGCCTCTTAAATTAGGAGGCATGGGCACTCCAAAAGTTGGTGTTGTGTCCTTGGCGCATCGTGTAGTACACGTTTCGTATACGACATAGGCACTCACCGAAGTAGGTGCTGTGGCCGTGTAGCTGTGTATGTATCGCGTGCCATATTTGTGCCCATGCAATGAAGCTCTTAACTGACCCCTTATTGGTTTTTTTTCTTTCGAGTCATTCTTTCTGATGTGGTTGGAAGTGGTAACTAATTGTACCATCCTTTTTTACTAAGCTTTTCCCATTTATTTGATCTTAAGACACCATATTTTGATCACTCTACTTATTGGAGATGTCTTGTCATGCTCACAACTTTAACTAAATATTCACTCTTTAATTTATTAAGCACCCTTTTCTCTGCTGCATAGTCATGTACCATTGCTTTTGCTGATAATATATTTTCCTCATTTGTTTTCAGCATATATTATGGATGTCATGGTATCATCTACCTTCTGTGTGTTTTGATTTATTTCCTTGGCTCAAGGAGTCAGTGTCAACATCATTGTTGCGTGACATATTGTTTAAACACATTCATTCTCATGACAATTGTTTAATTTATATATCTTATGCCATTTTTTATCATAATGCAATGCAACTTGGATTTTAACAGCATGTAATTGAACATGGGAAGCCTCAAGAGCGGTCTGCGATTATAAAGAAATTAGCTGGACAGATAGTTAAGATGAGCCAACAAAAGTTTGCTTCAAATGTTGTTGAGAAGTGCTTGACATTTGGTGGTCCTGTTGAACGTCAGATATTGGTAAACGAGATGCTTGGTTCAACTGATGAGAATGAACCTCTTCAGGTATGCTACCTCCTTTTCAAAAATATTGTTATATGATCCTGTTCATTCTACAGAACAAACGGTAAGACTGCGAAAGTAGATGCAATCTTAATACACGTTTTAAATAAACAAATAGTGTTACTCGGTCACAATTACATTGTCCAGTGTTCCTAATGTGATGACAATGGACCCTTGTGTGCCAGAAATAATGTGTTCCTAATACATTTTGATTTCTTGAATGTTATATATATATATATATATATATATATATATATATATATATATATATATATATATATATATACACACTACAACAGTCCCCTAGGGTGTAGCTTAGTGGTAAAGCTACGGGACATTACCGAGTAGGTCCGGGCATCGAGCCCCGGCATCGGCTAAGGGGTGGGAGGGGATTTCGGGTAGGAAAAATAAAAATAATATATATATATATATATATATATATATATATATATACTACAACAGTTGATCTGCTGTCTTGGTGTCAGGCTATGATGAAAGATCAGTTCGCAAACTATGTTGTACAGAAAGTCTTGGAGACTTGTGATGATCAGCAACGTGAGTTGATTCTTTCACGAATCAGGATTCACTTGAATGCACTGAAGAAATATACTTATGGAAAACATATAGTTGCCCGTGTAGAGAAACTTGTAGCAGCTGGAGGTATGTAAAGCTGCTCGTACTTTTCACTAAATTGAGTTCTTTACGCCCATATACATATGCTCTAATGGTGTGAGTAATGCATGCTTGTTACTATTATCCACATGATGATGTAGAATTATTTACAGAGGATGATCTTTTCTACTTTATTCCTTGGTAGATCTCAAATAAACCTCTAATAACCAACAATTCTAATTATCCTCGTCTTTTGCAGAGAGAAGAATTGGACTCCAGTCCTCATCATATGCCTCTTAAATGGCAGAAGGCAGTGTACAGTTAACCGAGGGCAGAGTAGGGCTCTCTTTCTTATCTATCTAGTTAGTTGAGGTGCGAGCTGGATAGCTAATAAGAAGTTGCTTGTACTTAAACTTGTACATTCTTAGTTTGAGGGTTACAGTTATCATGGCAAGGCTGCGACTTAGATGGTGATGCACCTGATGCCCTGCATAGAAAGAAATGATTGTACAAGTTTACAAGGGTGTAAAGAAATGGCACATGAAAGATCTTGTAGTGGAGTTGGAAGTGACTGTACAAATGTCGCGATGTTCAGAGACGTCAAGTTAGGAGCGACTGGCTTTTTTTCTTCTTATAGACAATTTTTTCTAATGCGGTTAAACTTTCTTGTGTAAGTTCTCTCACTGTTGCTTTCTCATTTTAATTATGATGTGGATTGCCCTAATATATTTTTGGGCATGTCATCCTGCAATTCTTCCTTTTGGAGTTGTGATGTAGAAGATGCTAAACTTTCCTTGTTGTTCGCTATATGTTGCTGAGCAAGATCTCTTGGGGTTCGTAGATGGTGACACCATATATGTTCTGTTTTTGTTATTATGAAGCATTCCTCAAATAGGGTTTTGTTTCATCATATTGTTTGCTTGAGTAATGGGTTTGTCTTTCTTGTACTTTATATATTCAATGGCAAAATAAATAAAAAACATAAGATGCAACAATTAAAGGGGAGATGTTGATCTCATCCTATTGCTAACTTTGGTTTATCCATAGCCAACTAGCTATAGCCATAGGGTGTGGTCTTTTCTCTTCACAAGTGTGAACTAGCATTACTTAGAAAGACAGGTTATCTGAAGAGATGTCTTTGGCTTTCAGAGATTCTTCATCTCGTTTTGGTCTTGTCAAGATTTTGATAATACAACAATGTACTCTGTAGCAGTTTAGCTGGCAGCCTATTGTTTGTTGATACACTGATTCTGCCAAATAAAGAGGCTTGAACTGTAAGCTAGGATAATATGACAAGGCAGAAAGATACTTAAGTCATTTTATCAAAAAAAATGTATATGTTGCATGAATAAGAACACAAAATGGATAAATGTGAGGCAATAGATGGCATGACATAAAATGCCAACTTAGTCTTATGGTGACAACCTCGTCAAAAAAAAAAAGTAAATGAAATCGATTCTTTGTTCTTTTATTTTAATTTTTTTAAATATAATTTTTATCTATTTTTCTTTCCGGTATTTGAAAATATTAAAAAAATTAAAAGGAAAAGTGAATCCTCAAGGTAAGAAAATGAATCCTTCGGTGGACGGAGGAACCATTTCTCCTATATTTTTTTTTAATCATTTTCTTTTCTCTTCTATTTTTTTGACATCCAAACATAAAAAATAAATAAAATTTCTTTCCGTCATAATTCTGCGAACCAAACGAAACATAAAAGGAAAGGTTTAAAGAGAAGAGACCGTAAGGCAATAAATAGAGGCTATTGACAAAGGCACTACCAAACTTGATCGGGACATCCCTATTTTTTTTCAGTATTTACAAGTTTACCACTCTTCAAACTTGAACAGGACAGAACAATTTTTTTTTCAGAACTGTTAAAATTTTGACAGTCCTAAAAATAGAAATGACTCTCAAAATTTTGACAGTCCTACCAATTGGAAGGACTATCAAAATTTTGACTGTCCTAAAAAAAATATGTTGATTCTTTAGGACGGTCAAAATTTTGATAGTCCTTCAAATTGGTAGGACTGTCAATTTTTTTACAGTCCGGAGGGGGAGGGTGTGCGCGAGATGAGACAAGGGATGAGGAGGAGGAGGGAGGCGGAGGCGGAGAGGAAGAGGAGGAGGAAGAGGAGGAGGCAAGAGCAGCGGCGACGGTCGTCTTCCTCCTCCACCTCGTCGTCTTTCTTCTTCTCCTCCTCGAGCAGCTCCGCCTCATTCCCCCTCCTCATCGTCGTCCTCCTCCTCCTCCTCTTTGAACAACAGAAGCAGCGTTGGCAAGAGCAGCTGCATCGGTCGTGATGTGCTCGCTCGCGTCCGGCGGTTGGGACACGGATGCGGAGGCCAGAAGGGAGGTGAGGGTGAGGGAGGAGTAGAGGGTGGACAACCTAGTAAAATTTGAACTAGTCTAAGTAAAAAAAAAAATCTAACTGAACTAGCATCAATACTGAACTAGTCTCGAGTCAATTTAGTAGTGCCTTTATCAACCACCTAAATAGATGACATAGCATAAGGAGCTAACTTAGGAGACGCCTAATGGTTATACCATATATTTACATACATTCCTTTTGAGTAGTTTCATGTTATAGATAGGCAAACTTTTTCCACATATAAGGAAAAAAAAATGTTATAGATAGGCTGATATTAAGGGTTGAATATCCCATTCCATATGTACATAACCGCCCAATGTATAGAGGACTGTGATTGTGGGATTTAACCACATTCCAAATGTACACAAATGTCACCTCAAAAAAAAAAAAAAAAAACCACATTCCAAATGTACACAAATAGTTCTATTTAAATGAAAGAGAGCAACCACACAATGTGTCTTGGGTTGCTTTTCTCACAATAAGAACACAAAACAAAATTGGAGAACTATGGGGACATATATATATATATATATATATATATATATATATATATATATATATTTATTTTCATATGAATTTAGATGATTTTATTAATAAAAATTGTTTGATGTAGTACCTAATAGGCTCTGCTTGCTTATCGTTCAAGAATCTTGTTTAGGCAGTTCATACCATTCATATATAGTCTTTTTGATATAAAATTTCACTCATTTTATGTGTTAGCAGTAACATATTATTCCATGGAACTAATGTCCAAAATATGAAATAAACAAGTATTTAGAGGTTATGACCGGGAATAACAAGGTTTATGTGTAATCTATATGGTTGCTGGTGGGCTGAGATTTGATTCCTGTGAGGACCAAACAAATTATCTAATTTCAGAAAAGAAAAAAAAATTGTCCTTCCCACCTTTCCTTCTTTTTCAATCTTCATTCTCACGTTTGACACTTATTCCTCTTCCTCGCATATTCTAAATTCCAAAATTTGTTAACCACCGACTTATCATTCATCCTCAAAACTCACTCTTCCAACATTTTCACTCATCTCCTTTAGGGGTGAGCGCTAGGTCGGTTCGGTTCATCCAAACGAAAATATATGAAAATCGAACTTCAACGAAACCATTTTATTAAAAACTGTCGTACCACAATTTTGTAAAAGCAAAACAAACTGAACTAACCAAAACAGTTCAATTTTCGATAAATTCAGTTTTTGCATACTAGGCTGAACTAAGGATTAATTTAGTTTTGACAGACCATTTACATAATGGCACATACTAGAATTTATAGTAAAATTTTCACGACACAACTTTTCAGTCAAATTTTGCAACAAAATTTGTCAAAGTGTACATAAAGTAACAAAATATATAAATGTAATAAGGTCAAATAAATAGAATTTTACAAATGTTAAACACAGATACAAGCCTACATCACAAATCAAAAATTCAAATTCCATTTTCAAAAAAATATGCATACCTCTACTATTATAAAGAGGCTTGAAAACAGTCAAAATTAGTTGTCTAAACTATATATATATATATATATATATATATATATATATATATATATATATATAAGTAAATAAATTATTACTAATAGCTTAACTACATGATATTATCTAACTACATACACATATATCTATAACAAATCATAATCAAAATAGAAACATATCTATAATAAATCATAATTAAAATATAAATATCTATGGCAAATTCTAATTAAAATATATTCAAATTATATATATATATATATATATATATATATATATATATCCTAATTGAAAACATTTTTCAACAATATCAGAGGAATTATTTTTTTACGCAATACATGTGTAGGCGACTAATATATATGTTAGTTTCGGGGCTTAATCAAAAGATGGTTTGAACACGACCAGGGACAGAGCTACCGATAAACTTTTCAGTCTACCCTCTGTTTGATCCTGATGTTATAGTCGAAACTCAAAAGCTTCAACAAACAAGTTTGCCTTCCGAGATATTGATTCCAACGAATCATTATATGAAATATTCCTGATTACAACTTGATTACAAGAACAAAAAATCAGAAATCTCTGTTCTTCCTTGTAATCGCAGTTGCAGACGGACATAACGAGTTACACTAAAGGAGAAGTAAAAGAGGAAGAAGAAGAGTGATATCCTGCTTGCTGGGGTGCTGAAGATCACCGTTGCTCAAAGCAAGATTCGCCCACACTATCTACTCCCAAGAACCAACAAGTTCTCGAAGAACTTATGGAACGCTCATGTCACCTCTTCCGACTCGCGAACTCCCTGGACTCCTCTTGGCGGCGTAGCGAATCCTCTCTTCAACTCTCTCTCCTTTCCGAAGTCTCTCTCCCTAAAAGGGCTACGAAGGAGAGTATTTATAGAGGAACCTGGTCGCCTATAAGTTACGTAAAGATAGGAACGAATTAAATTCAAATCCCACATAAATCAGATCTGAATTAATCCTCCAAATCTTTCTATAATAGCCCAGCCGAATAGCTACTCCTAGCAGCGCATGCGTGCATCAGTACAACAGCGCATCAGTCCAGGAGCGCATGCGCGCAACAGTGCAGCAGTGCATGCGCGCATACGCGTATAGCTGCACATCGCCCGCTCAGCTCCCTGGCATACACCCGCACTAGCAATAGCGCATGCAACTTGCGCATAAAACGAGCGCAACTAATGCGCACAAGCGCCATGCGCCGATGCTGACGTGCTAAGTGCAAAGTGCGCCAACAAAGCGCTACTTTGCGCCCTTGAGCCCGAGCCCGAGTCCGAGTTTCTAAGCCCCTTTGGGGCTTAGCTCCAATGAAAATAATTCCAAGAGCTTGACAAAAAGCATAAATATTTTCATGAGGAGTTAATCCTTTTTTCTCCTAGAAAAACACCACTGCATGGCACCCATGTGCCCCACCACACCCCATGTGCACACCTCAATACAAGTAAAACATCATATTGAGATACCCACTTGGTGGTGTAGCCAATATGGGACTATCTTTCACTAGTCCAAAGGCAAAAACACCAACAATCCCCCATCTCAATATATGGGTTGGGCGTTCCTCATAGTGACTGCCCATCATGCATTAGGATAGATGTCGCTTCGACTTGAATCTTCCCGCATGGGTTAAATAGCAGTATGATACAAGAATGGACTAAACCTTAAATTCTGCACCATAGTTACAATTTTTCCACACACAATGACATCAACTGTGCTTCTGGTTGCACATTAAAGGCCATGTGCACGCCTGGTTTTGGTATATATATTTTGGACGTCTACAATTTTTTCTCAAGAGACGACATGTATCTCTTTCCATACACTCTAGGTGAGTTCTGTTGTAGTGCCCCGTTCCCCCTGTTCGGGAATCGCGGCTAAGAAATACTTGGTATCGTTCGACCGGGACAGATTGAATCAAGATCCTTTCCTCGTTATGGATTAGTTTCTTCGGAATCAAGTCTCACATTCAGCGGATCGTGCCTCGAGGAAAGACTCGGCGACAGAGTCGCGAGGGGCCTTTCCGTTGCGCTGATTTCTTTGCCCGTTTTCGATGCCGCTTGGTTGAATTCTTGTTGATTTTGTGACTTGTATTTTCTGAACGGTTTTGATGGATTTCATTGTCTTCGTTCTTTGAACTTCGTATTTCGTATCAAACTCTAGGAGACCGAGACATTAGATATTGATCATCTGTTTGTGCGTGTAGGTGATCGTGTAGGCGACGCGCAAACGGAGTCTTGAAGATCTCCCCTTTCTCTCCTCCGATTCACCAACTAGTGAGTGGCCTTACTTTCGATTACCTCCCTTCTTCCAAGTCTTCACTCTCAATAATCTGACTCATTTGTGCGTTGCAATCAGCGATACTATATTAATAATAACTAAGTCAAGATAGAAAGAAGTAAAATTGGAACACTTATGCTTGTCACACCACTTCATCGTATGATCTTATTGTTGCGTGCTTGTCCGCTGTGCATATATCTATCTTATGTTTCAGTTGTAGCTATGATTATTCATCTATAACTGTTTCAATGTGTAGTACATATTTGACAAAATGATCACTTGAACAAATAGACTATGCCTTTGCAATGTGCTGAGTAGTTATGCTCATTTTGATATGTTGAAATGCTTGTATGATAACCTAGTATTGAGACGTCGTATGGTCACGGACAACTTGTGCACAAGGCTTTCGGTTCCTGCGGACGGTCGCCGGTGTCACGCCCCAATCTCCCGCAAGCTCAATCGTTCCCGCTGAACGTGCATCACCGCGTTGCAGCGCTCCCGCAGGACAATCATTCTCATTGGGAAGTGATGCTGTACGAGCTTAGAGTTGCGCTCGCACAAGGCGATGTTTTCAAATATTAAAGTTATCATCGAAACGACCAAGTTGCAGCGAAAGTCAAGTATTGTGTACTAAGCACACATCAGAGTATACACAGCGAAGCTCTCGATAGGGTCCAATGAAAATGTCGCGAAGGAGAATGCCACAAAGGCGATGCAATACTCTTGTTCTTTCTCTTGCCCACAAAGGTACTTACCGTTCATACATCATGTCCCGTATATCCAAGCAGTGCCACTACACCTGCGTACCTGAAATAATGTCTACAAACGTGGGTCAGTACACAACCGTACTGGTGAGCGGGGTAATCCACTCGTCTAAACCGACACTAAGTAGAATAGTGAATGCAAACAGTTATATGGTGATCTTTCTACTTGAATCCTAGATTCTTTTCATGGCAGAGGTATGACATGTTAAGAAAAACTGTAAAGCAGGTTAAACATGCAAGCATTCAACTCAAGTCTATATATAAGCAGATATATCTAACTCAAAAGGAAACTAGCATGCAAATCGTCCTACTCAAAACCAATCAATACGTGAACCTATCAGATATCATCATCTAAGCCTCAATATCCATCCTCAATCCAAGCCTTATTAATCCAATCATCGATATGCACACTCTTGCCGAGGCAAGGTGGCCGCCGCCTACATGAAAAGCACAAACCAAAGTAAACCAAACCAACTATTATTTATATGAAGTCACTGGCCAAGCCATAAAGGACTGATCAACAGCAGTTCTACCTGATCCAGACTGAGTAGCTAGTCCGCCTGGTCGTATCGAACTGCCGGCACCGCGCCAAAGACACGTTACCATTGTTTGCTCAATGGCCGACGGTCCCGATGCCCCAGAGCCTATTCCGTTCGAGGAAACGAAACCCTGTGCGCAACAGGTTGTCCGTGACCGATGCAGACACCAAGTAGGTATGACGAGAGAATTGAGCATTCTCGCCCCACCAAACGATCCTAGCCTCATCCAACCAACTATTTATAACCATTCTCTAACTTATATCCCAAGGCACCATCTCAAGTTATCCCCATAGGCACTAAGCCTCTTCGACACAATGCTCCAATTGGTGCAACACCCCTCGCTCGGAAAACTCCGTGGCACGATGCCCCAATAGTGGCACAATGCCCTCACCGATGCAGTTGTCCGATTTTGAACCACAACTGCACGCTTTGCTTGACAAAGCGTCCAACTGATACTTATGCACGGATATACGCTCGCTCACCCGCCCGAAGTGCCTCGATGTTCCAACCAAGATGATCTACTCAAGCTCCAACTGCCTACTCAAGATCCAACTGCCTAACGCAACGGAGAACTCAAGCCACAAATCATATCCAACCAAACGACGTACACTCTATGCACGCCACATTATAGTGATTTCCAAGTTCCAGTCCAAGTGTTCAAGCCATTACTTGTGTTCCATATTATTAGGCATGAAGCAGTAGAGGAGAAGGGACAGAGCCCACTCACCAAGTCTGATTTCGTTAAGCACCCTGCCTTGTCGATACGGTCGAGCCCTTGAACCGTGGTCCGATGCAAAGTACGATCTACTCAATTGGTATAACCGTGCGAGCAGGCCTTGCTCTCCAAATTATCCGACCGGTCGGACTAAGGAATACGACATTATCGCTCCAATCCTGCTATCCCAGTATTGCTCTGAACGAACATCTAATTTTATCGAACTCCGCTAGCGATCTGCACATGAAACTAACTCAATCAATACTTGTTCCCAAATCCAACAAATCAAAATTTAACCAGCTATTGCCTCATTCAATCCGACTCAGCGTAATGCACCGTGCGGTTGTAGGGCATTAAATAATATACCACTTAGAATCAAGTTCGTCCTTGAACCAAACCAGTATCCATTCCTTACTCGTATGTCATTTGCCCAAACACAACTCATATTCTCTTGATCCAGACTTAGTATCTCGCTCGCGCTGAACGCTCGCATAAATTTCATATTCTCACATTTTTCTTGCAGCTCAATACGAATTTCTTATATCGCTTTGGATCATACACATATTTAAGGCGTCCCTGAAATACATGCAATTCAGCCGAGCTTAGCGATAACAAATTTGAACAAGTTACAATGGTATCTTTATGTCCCAGGCATTCATTCGCTTCACCCCCAATTGAACCAATCCTAACGTTCATTCCAACATATTCGCACAAGCGTTATTCTCAAATACTTTAATTTTTTACTGACGATCTTCCCACCTGACTCAAATCAGTTCGTGTTCCAACTCAATCCATCCAACTATTTCTGTCACGTCCAATCCCAAAATACCGAGGGACTGGACACGTGGCAATGGCCAACAGCATGCACCGATAGACAAACCCAATTTAATGGATCCATCGGGCATACTTAAGCTGTATTACATCAGTCAGGGTTTTACTATTCTCATCCACAGATATAAGATAGCAACATCAGCAAAAGAAATATTAAACAACAACAGTCAAAATATATAAATCGGAGAACAATCCGATATTAAGTCTGTTTACACAAGTTCTCAAAGACAGGAAATAAAGAGTTTAATTAAACAGGAAATAAAGTCTATTTGCCATAAAGACTGAGCATGGCGAAGCAATTGTTCAGGAGAAGTCCTCAGCGATCACCTCGTCCTCAGGTTCAGGTACTGCTCCGAGTAGTGCTCCTGTTCCGTACACCTCAGGGTAGATCTCGTCTGCTAAATCTGGGGACATAATCCATTCCAGGTCCTCAGGGGACATAGCAAGGTACAGAAAACACAAGCCAAAATATAATACAGTGCAGAAATAAAGGAAACAACAGGGTAATTAAATAACCAGCTAAGTGATAATGCAAGTGAGAGTTTTAGTCATACTCAGGCTGAGACTACTACAGGATCAGTGTCAAAGAAACCATAGCAGTATTTTCTCGAAGGGCCAGTACGGTACTAAAGCTCTGTGTCAGAGTCTAAGGCACTTCCATTAAGTTATTATATATATATATTCAGCCTTTTGTACGGTAATACTCTCCCCACCTAATGTAATCTCACCTTCCAATTCTCAATGTTCATGTTACGCAAGATTAAACTAATGCAACTAGTCAGGATAAAATGTAAAGCTCAAGTCATGAAATCTATATCCTATACAAAACCTCCTTGAATAATCAGGAAGATTCTGTATCATGCTTTGTGTCAAGTGTCCTGGGTAATAAGTACTTGATAGGGCAAGTACAACAGTCACAGAAATTAAAGCAAGAGAATCAAAAATGAATTAATAAACAATAATTTATGGCAAGGTACACTTGCTTGGGTTTCCTGTTCCAATTGTAGCTCGAGCTTCAGCTGGATTTCCAAGCAGTACTCCGGTTGCTGAAACAAACATCACCATCAGGTCCAGAAAATATTAATCAGCTAGGAACGCCTGTCCTTGAGTCCAATTTGGAGACAAGGGCAAAAACATCATTTTCGGGTCAAGACGGGGTCCAAATGTGGGCCGCTTTGCACCGAAAAATGCGTCAGGGTCAAAGGTCTCCAAATCAGTCCAACTTAGTGTCAACAGGTCAGGAACGATGATACGAACCCAACGGAACTTTCAGAATTAGATTCCGATGAGCCGTTCTCAAAATCGCCCGTCGGGTGGAACCTGTGGGGCCCACGACACGCGATTTTGTCAACGTTCTCAGAATCGAACCAAACTTGGCTCACAGGACCAGCGTATTGCTACGAGTCCGATGGCGCAAGTTTTGTCTCGATCTGACGTGTGTACACTAAGTTACAGCGAGAAATAGAATGGTCGGATACGGGGCGGTGTCCGCGGATACGCACTGATTCCGGTGTGCACGCACATCCGAATCAGCTTCTGCGAAATCCCGCACGTCCGTATCAACGACGCGCACGTATCGGTAAAGACCGCACGCGACCAAGTCGTCCCGTTTGGCGGGGCGTACTCGGTTTCGGGGTGAAACAGGGCGTTGGTTTTCCTGTTTTTGGATCGCGGTGTGCGATCACCACAGGACGCGATGCCCCAAGCGGTTTGCACGGACACCGAGGGGGTCATACAGGCTACGCGATACAATTTACGGAATCAAAATCTGAGCTACGAGCAAGAAGTTACAAGTACCTGAACAGGACTTGAAAACTGAGAATCCTTCGTGTCCGACTTGTGTCCGACACGACACTGATACTGTGTCCACTGCACAGTACAAAGGGGCTAGGGTTAGGGTTTACTGTGGCCGGCGGCGGCGGTTCTGGCCGGAGGGAGGCCAGGCAGCGGAGGAGGCTGGGGGCGCGGGAAACTCGGCCGGAGGCGACGGCGTTCACTGGCGGAGGCGGGCAGCGGATCAGGTGGACGGAGGCGCTGGAGGGAGTTGCTGCGGCTGGCTCGCCGGACGGAGAGGTCTGGGTTGGCCGAGGACGACGAGGGTCTGGGAGGTGCGGGGTTCTGGAGGAGGGTGGAGCTGGAGGGCGAGGCGGCGGAGATGGGACCTGCCGGAGAAGACGGTAGAGGGAAAAAATCCGGTGGCCGGGTTAGGGTTAATATATGAGAGATGGGGAGAGGAAGCGCCGGCCGGCTAGGGGGAGGGGAAGGGATTCCGGCGGGCGTTGCGGAAGCGGAGACGACGCGGGGCAGCTAACGGACGGCGGCGGCGGGCGTTTCCGGCGGCGGGGAGGGGAACCGTCGTGTGGAGGCGTTTGGGGAGATGAAGTCTAACGGATCGGGTAGGGTAGGCGGGTCGGGTCGGGTTCTAACGGATCCGGCCCGATCCGAAACTAAGGCGGGTCGGGTTCGGGTTAATGGGTCGGGTCTGGGTTGGACCCGGATCCGACCCGATAAGAGTTGGTTCAATAAACCGGTCCGGTTTGGTTCTATTTGGTTTGGTTCGGTTTATTTAATAAAAAACCCGATTTATTTTTGGTTTAATAATTTAATTAGTATTTAGGGCTTTAAAAATTCATCCGGGGTCCAATAAATTCCCGAAAAATTATCCTATGTCTAGTTTTCTATTTTACACCATAAAATATTATTTTCATAATATTTTAATATTATTTAATAACAGTTAAAAATCCTGTAATAATTAAAACACCTTAATTTAATTAGAGAAAATTCTCAAAAAATTTCAGAAATTCCAGAAAAATGTAAAAATTCAAAAATTAAAATTTTCTTGAAAATCAGGGGGTTTACAATCTACCCCCCTTAAGAGGATTGCGTCCTCGCAATCAAAGAATAACCGGTCAACAGAGATGACACGGTTACCAATTTTATTCGAATCACAAAACAATAAAGAAAATCAAGGTTCGGGGCTTGAACACATAGGAAAATCATTTCCCTAAGTAGAAATTATGCAATTTCCCAAATGTGGGAAATCTAAAAATTACTGTTTTTATAAAACCAGGTTATCTTTCAAAACTTATTAGGTTAACATTTATAAAACATTCTGAATTATTGGCAAGTTCAAAATTACTAGGTTAACACTAGGTTATTAATCAGGTTAAGTCTGGGGTCACGAACCAGCAGGCACGAACTACGGAACTACAAAAACTTACTCGCATTAGCTACGCCATGGTTCTGCGCGTCTCCCACAGTCATCGCGAAAACTTGTCCGCGTCCTTGAGGTGGTGCCCTCTGCTGTTGCTGGGCTTGCTGGTAGGGTGCTGCTTGAATTGCCAAGGGTGGCCTTGGTTGATGTCCTCCTGGTGCTGGTAGAGCTTGTTGGTTTGCCCTTGGTGCTCCTTCTCTACGTTCAGGGCAATCCCTCACTGCATGCTGTCTGGATCCGCACCCGAAGCACAGTCCGAATTTTCGTCTACACTCCTTCTCAACATGGCCTATCTTGCCGCAGTAGTAACAAGTAGGAAGAGTCAGGGATTTGGATGCAGCTCCCTGTGGTGCTTGATGCAGATGAGGTTTCTTGGCAGCTTCTCCATTCGTTGCTCTGGCTGGTGCTGAGGTGGAAGGCCTCTTTAGGTTGGATTCTCGTCTGATAACACGCTTTATACGTCGAGCTGCAGCAAGGACGTCCGTGTACGAAGTAGGTGCGACGGATCCGATCATTCTTTGTAGCTCGAATTTTAGTCCATCAAAGAACTTCTCAGCCTTTTCTTCTGTTGGGATCAAGGTAGGGGCAAAACGACTCAGACGAATGAACTCGGCGTTGTACTCTTCCACCGTCATAGTGTCCTGAATGAGGCGATTGAACTTGTCCCTCAGTTCTGATCGAGCGATAGCCGGTATGTACATCTCCTGGAAGAGTCTGGAGAACTCTTCCCAAGTAACTCGGTCTGGTCCGAGCCTGGTCTCCTCGGATATCCACCAGTGATGAGCATTGTCCGTCAATTGCATTCTGACGGCAGTCATCCAACGTTCCTGTGGAAGCTCAGCTGCTTCTAATTGATGCCGAATGTTGGTGAGCCATTCATGCACTTCTGTTGGTCCCTCCTTGCCAGAAAAGGTACGAGGCTTCAGTTGTCGGAAATCAGTGATAGAGCCCGTCGGTTGCCGTCTAGCTAGTAGGTTGGCCTGCTCTAGTGCATTTACTAGACTGTTCCTCAAGTACTCAGCTTCGCGACGATTGGCCTCAGTTTGAACTTGTTGCTGAGCTTGCATCATTGCGTAGAATATCTGGAACATCTGTTGTCCGTCCATTGCTTAGCCTGGTGGAAAGGCAGGCATCTGTGGAGTGAACTGGGGCGGAGGTGGAATGTCATCACGCCGAAATCTAGAAGATTGCGGATCTGCTTGTCTACTTCGGTGAGTAGAGGGATCTCCACTCAATAGCGTCACTTCATCTTCTCCGTAGGTGGTTTCAGCACCTATTGGTGTTCTTGCTGGAGTTCCGTCGTTTTCTTGTGAATCCATTTCTCTGCATCAAAAATAAACTATAAGAGGCGCACAGGAATCAAGGCAAGATGCAAGTCAAAATTAGTTCGAATACGATACAGATATCAAAAACGTTTGCAAGCAAGTGGATGAGATCCTAAAAACTTATCATATTCTTATTGCAGGCATGTTCGGTCCCTAAGTTGAAACCGAACAATTTAGTCGTTGACCTCCATGGGCCACCAAAAAAACCATGTCACGCCCCAGTCCCAAAATACCGAGGGACTGGATGCGTGATAATGGCCAGCAGCATGCACCGATAGACAAACCCAATTTAATGGATCCATCGGACATACTTAAGCTGTATTACATCAGTCAGGGTTTTACTATTCTCATCCACAGATATAAGATAGCAACATCAGCAAAAGAAATATTAAACAACAACAGTCAAAATATATAAATCGGAGAACAATCCGATATTAAGTCTGTTTACACAAGTTCTCAAAGACAGGAAATAAAGAGTTTAATTAAACAGGAAATAAAGTCTATTTGCCATAAAGACTGAGCATGGTGAAGCAATTGTTCAGGAGAAGTCCTCAGCGATCACCTCGTCCTCAGGTTCAGGTACTGCTCCGAGTAGTGCTCCTGTTCCGTACACCTCAGGGTAGATCTCGTCTGCTAAATCTGGGGACATAATCCATTCCAGGTCCTCAGGGGACATAGCAAGGTACAGAAAACACAAGCCAAAATATAATACAGTGCAGAAATAAAGGAAACAACAGGGTAATTAAATAACCAGCTAAGTGATAATGCAAGTGAGAGTTTTAGTCATACTCAGGCTGAGACTACTACAGGATCAGTGTCAAAGAAACCATAGCAGTATTTTCTCGAAGGGCCAGTACGGTACCAAAGCTCTGTGTCAGAGTCTAAGGCACTTCCATTAAGTTATTATATATATATATTCAGCCTTTTGTATGGTAATACTCTCCCCACCTAATGTAATCTCACCTTCCAATTCTCAATGTTCATGTTACGCAAGATTAAACTAATGCAACTAGTCAGGATAAAATGTAAAGCTCAAGTCATGAAATCTATATCCTATACAAAACCTCCTTGAATAATCAGGAAGATTCTGTATCATGCTTTGTGTCAAGTGTCCTGGGTAATAAGTACTTGATAGGACAAGTACAACAGTCACAGAAATTAAAGCAAGAGAATCAAAAATGAATCAATAAACTGCAATTTATGGCAAGGTACGCTTGCCTGGGTTTCCTGTTCCAATTGTAGCTCGAGCTTCAGCTGGATTTCCAAGCAGTACTCCGGTTGCTGAAACAAACATCACCATCAGGTCCAGAAAATATTAATCAGCTAGGAACGCCTGTCCTTGAGTCCAATTTGGAGACAAGGGCAAAAACGTCATTTTCGGGTCAAGACGGGGTCCAAATGTGGACCGCTTTGCACCGAAAAATGCGTCAGGATCAAAGGTCTCCAAATCAGTCCAACTTAGTTTCAACAGGTCAGGAACGATGATACGAACCCAACGGAACTTCCAGAATTGGATTCCGATGAGCCGTTCTCAAAATCGCCCGTCGGGTGGAGCCTGTGGGGCCCACGACACGCGATTTTGTCAACGTTCTCAGAATCGAACCAAACTTGGCTCACAGGACCAGCGTATTGCTACGAGTCCGATGGCGCAAGTTTCGTCTCGATCTGACGTGTGTACACTAAGTTACAGCGAGAAACAGAATGGTCGGATACGGGGCGGTGTCCGCGGATACGCACTGATTTCGGTGTGCACGCACATCCGAATCAGCTTCTGCGAAATCCAGCACGTCCGTATCAACGACGCGCACGTATCGGTAAAGACCGCATGCGACCAAGTCGTCCCGTTTGGCGGGGCGTACTCGGTTCCGGGGTGAAACAGGGCGTTGGTTTTCCTGTTTTTGGATCGCGGTGTGCGATCACCACAGGACGCGATGCCCCGAGCGGTTTGCACGGGCACCGAGGGGGTCATACAGGCTACGCGATACAATTTACGGAATCGAAATCCGAGCTACGAGCAAGAAGTTACAAGTACCTGAACATGGCTTGAAAACTGAGAATCCTTCGTGTCCGACTTGTGTCCGACACGACACTGTGTCTACTGCACAGTACAAAGGGGCTAGGGTTAGGGTTTACTATGGCCGGCGGCGGCGGTTCTGGCCGGAGGGAGGCCGGGCAGCGGAGGAGGCTGGGGGCGCGAGAAACTCGGCCGGAGGCGACGGCGTTCACTGGCGGAGGCGGGCAGCGGATCAGGTGGACGGAGGCGCTGGAGGGAGTTGCTGCGGCTGGCTCGCCGGACGGAGAGGTCTGGGTTGGCCGAGGACGACGAGGGTCTGGGAGGTGCGGGGTTCTGGAGGAGGGTGGAGCTGGAGGGCGAGGCGGCGGAGATGGGACCTGCCGGAGAAGACGGTAGAGGGGAAAAATCCGGTTGCCGGGTTAGGGTTAATATAGGAGAGATGGGGAGAGGAAGCGGCGGCCGGCTAGGGGGAGGAGAAGGGATTCCGGCGGGCGTTGCGGAAGCGGAGACGACGCGGGGCAGCTAATGGCCGGCGGCGGCGGGCATTTCCGGCGGCGGGGAGGGGAACCGTCGTGTGGAGGCGTTTGGGGAGATGAAGTCTAACGGATCGGGTAGGGTAGGCGGGTCGGGTCGGGTTCTAACGGATCCGGCCCGATCCGAAACTAAGGCGGGTCGGGTTCGGGTTAATGGGTCGGGTCTGGGTTGGACCCGGATCCGACCCGATAAGAGTTGGTTCAATAAACCGGTCCGGTTTGGTTCTATTTGGTTTGGTTCGGTTTTTTTAATAAAAAACCCGGTTTATTTTTGGTTTAATAATTTAATTAGTATTTAGGGCTTTAAAAATTCATCCGGGGTCCAATAAATTCCCAGAAAATTATCCTATGTCTAGTTTTCTATTTTACACCATAAAATATTATTTTCATAATATTTTAATATTATTTAATAACAGTTAAAAATCTTGTAATAATTAAAACACCTTAATTTAATTAGAGAAAATTCTCAAAAAATTCCAGAAATTCCAGAAAAATGTAAAAATCCAAAAATTAAAATTTTCTTGAAAATCAGGGGGTTTACAATTTCTGAATCCACACTAGCACCATCCAAACTCAACTAACCAAACTCTAGCATGACTCCAATCGCACAATGTTCTGCAAGCACTATCTCCAAATATTATCTCTTGCTCCGAACGATCATCACAACTGATACTACCCCAACTAGGCGACTTACCCAAATATCAAACTATGCTCTTAGATCAGCTCAGCCCAATACCTCTTCATCAATTCCAATACCTCACTGGGTGAACATCTATATTGAGGTTCATGTGATCCACGAAGATTTTGCCTCCATACCATAGGGATAGTGTCGCCACGATTTCAACGTAGACACACTCGCCACAATTTCTAGGTCGCTCATGGAATAGTTCTTCGCGCTGCTTCCACTGCCTCAAAGCACGGATATCACCCTCGCCTTCTGTACGAGCACGCATCCCAGACTAAGTTTTGATGCATCTTGTAGATCTGAGGCACATCTGTCCCTTCCAGTATTGCAAGGATTTGATCTGAACGAGCCGTTGCTTTAACTTCACAAGCTAGTTTCACAGTCGTCAATTCATATGAATGTTATTCCCTTCTGGGGCACGACGAGTCAGAGCCGATGCCATCTTCAAAAATCTGCGACTCCGAATCTCATCAGTTGACTTAGGCCGTTTCCACCATCGCTTCGATCTTTCGGCTGCATCTTCAGCTGAAGGCTATCCCAAGGATCTCTTAAATCCAACGTTCAGTCACTTAGGCCAATCTCCAACACACACTACTCACATCCACCCTCGATGCATTCCAAAATACGTCGCCGCAAGGGTCGTTCTATGGCTCTACAATATTCTTCTCTAATTTGGCGGTTAAGTCGCTAGGGTCAGCTGTCCTGAAGCTACCCTCGATAATTGTAAGTCATCACGATGGACAGTTACTACGAACCATGATATATCTCCTCTGCAAATCTGAGCCATAATCCAACCATGCCATCCGAACGAACTTCTGACTCCGAGAACTTCATGCACTACCTCTGACGATTTGTCAACCAAACGCTGCTTAACCACCTAGAGTCTTACTATCTATCCAAGCCACAATTCAAGAACTGCACTCGTTGAAACCGTCTTCCATCAATCCGCCGTTCTGTCCTGAATCCATCAAATTTTCTGAACTGCCATGTTCGACTTCTCGCACTACCACTTGCAACGATTCCTGAAACCATAGACTTGCTCCGATTCTTATCCGTTTGCCATGTTTCACAGTGCACGTCCAACCTGCTCGAGCAGTACAACGATTTGCTTCAACGTTGCTCTCTCGTTTAGCTATCTTCAAAAGGTACCTACCACAATCTTGTTCTCGTTTTATTTCTTAGTCCGTCTTGATTTTCTCTATGTTCCGATTAATCCACACACTCTCAATGACTCGTGCACGGTTCCAACATAAATCTCAAATCCATATTGCCTTTACTTGTTGCCTCAATCCGTCTCAGTACTGCACGTGTTAACTTCCAATCTGACTTAACATCAACTAGACTTGTCTCATGCCCGTTTATGTCTTCCGGAGAATCCGTCTACCATCGTTGCACCATTTCGCCAAATTTTACTTCCGCTAACCATGAGTCCAACTTCTCGAGCGCCAATATCCAAAATCCTTCAAGTCCGTACGAATCCATCGCATTGTCCCTCCAACCCAGATCGTGTTTCATTGCTCAACCAACAGCTCCAATATGTTTCCAAAATTCGTAGTCCGTGCTCGTTATCCTTCGATTCACCCATCGCTCGCTCAAGCGTATCCCAACTGTTCGTTCCTCATGCTCAACTCTCTCTCTTTGCATCCATGAATGCTCCACCGAACTTCCAAATCGTGCAAGCGAACTCTGATATTCAGCTTTCCATCTGATCGATCTCTACTTGTTTCCAATACTTGGTCCGCATCAATCCTTCAAATTCCAAACACTCATTCCATTGCTTGTTCTGATCTCGTCCATCTCTCAAGTCCACCGATACTTCCATTGCACAAGTTCGTTCTTGATTTCTCAAGTCTAATGTATCGAAGAATACATGAGTCAAATTCTATTGCACCATATACCACCTGAAAATAGAGTCGCTCTAGCGCTTACTTTGTGTCGACGAACGTCTATTCCAAACCGACTTATTCCGGGGTGATCATGTCGATCGCAACTCAACATTCGCTTGCTCCATGTTCCAATTCCTAACTCAGCTGATGTGCACCAACCAACTTATATTCCTATTACCCTTGTCCATTGAGGCAATTTTCATTGATGTCTATCCCACATATTCCAATGCCAGGTTCACTATGTGGTATACCATATACCACTCCGAATCAAGTCACTACTCGCATCACAATTCCTTGCACTAATCCAAGATCCGTTCGAACCATCCCTTAGACACGAAACTCAGCCAACGCATGAACCACCTAACTCTTTTATCAATCACGCTATGCAACGTATGCCATGTTCCATTATTACTACTTTCAACTATTTCTCAAACCGTCCGATATTTTTGCTACACGAGCAACCCGTGCAACGATCTCTTCCAAGTAATCTAACCCAATACCCAACTGTTCCTCACATTTGTTGTACGAGCAACTCGTGCAACGCTATCCTGATATCCCCAAGCCAACTCAAACATGCTCAACCAATGCGACACACAAGTAACTCGTGCAATGCTCTCTGTGATATACCCAGTCAAAAATCAAATTCCATCCAACACATTCGTTACACGAGCAACTCGTGCAACGATCCATTCTCATCCGATGCTTCTACTCACAACATGCCACATAACCAATCTCGTCTGCCAACCAACTGATCCACTGATGCAACCAGAAAATCCCCGAACGACAAGCCAAGCCAACGCAACGACACCTCTCAACTTGCTGCACGAATGCAACAACGTCCAACGATGCTAAGCGATCTACCGAAAACCAACGAAAGTAACAAAAAACAACATGCACCCACAACCAACAAATATGTAGACTTATTGCATGAAACATCCAATGCGGCACCGAGTAGAGCCAAGAGCTAAACGACACGCGGAAGCTATTAAGAGTTTGTGATGAACCAAAGGACAAAGTCCGAGGTAATGAACCGGGCGCTCTGATACCAATATGTCACGCCCCAATCTCCCGCAGACTCAATCGTCCCCGCTGAACGTGAATCACCACGTTGCAGCGCTCCCGCAGGACAATCATTCTCATCGGGACGTGATGTTGTACGAGCTTGGAGTTGCGCTCGCAAAAGACGATGTTGTCAAACATCAAAGTTATCATCGAAACGACCAAATTGCAACGGAAGTCAAGTATTGTGTACTAAGCACACATCAGAGTATACGCAATGAAGCTCTCGATAGGGTCCAATAAAAATGCCGCGAAGGATAATGCCACAAAGGCGATGCAATACTCTTGCTCTTTCTCTTGCCCGCAAAGGTACTTACCGTTCATACATCATGTTCCGTATATCCAAGAAGTGCCACTACACCTGAGTACCTGAAATAATATCCACAAACGTGGGTCAGTACACAGTCGTACTGGTGAGCGGGGCAACCCACTCGTCTAAACCGACACTAAGTAGAATAGTGAATGCAAACAGTTATATGGTGATCTTTCTACTTGAATCCTAGATTCTTTTCATGGCAAAGGTATGACATGTTAAGGAAAACTGTAAAGCAGGTTAAACATGAAAGCATTCAACTCAAGTCTATATACAAGCAGATATATCAAACTCAAAAGAAAACTAGCATGCAAACCGTCCTACTCAAACCCAAGCAACGCGTGAACCTATCGGATATCATCATCCAAGCCTCAATATCCATCCTCAATCCAAGCCTTATTAACCCAATCATCGATATGCACACTCTTGCCGAGGCAAGGTGGCCGTCGCCTACACGAAAAGCACAAACCAAATCAAAGTAAAGCAAACCAACTCTTATCTATATGAAGTCACTGGCCAAGCCATAAAGGACTGATCAACTGCAGTTTTATCAGATCCAGACTAAGTAGCTAGCCCGCCTGGTCGTATCGAACTGCCGGCACCGCGCCCAAGGCACGTTACCATTATTTGCTCCATGGCCGAACGATCCAGGTGCCCCGGAGCCTATCCTGTTCGAGGAAACGAAATCCTGTGTGCAACAGGTTGTCCGTGACCGATGCAGACACCAAGTAGGTATGATGAGAGAATCGAGCATTCTCGCTCCACCAAACGATCCTAGCCTCATCCAACCAACTATCCATAACCATTCTCCAACTTATATCCCAAGGCACCATCTCAAGTTATCCCCATAGGCACTAAGCCTCTTCGACACAATGCTCCAATTGGTGCAATACCCCTCGCTCAGAAAACTCCGTGGCACAATGCCCCAATAGTGGCACAATGCCCTCACCGATGCAGTTGTCCGGTTTTGAACCACAACTGCACGCTTTGCTTGACAAGCGTCAAACTGATACTCGTACACGGATGCACGCTCGCTCGCCCGCCCAAATTGCCTCGATGTTCCAACCAAGATAATCTACTCAAGCTCCAACTGCCTACTCAAGCTTCAACTGCCCAACGCAACAAAGAACTCAAGCCACAAATAATATCCAACCAAACGACGTACACTCTATGCACGCCACAGTGTAGTGATTTCCAAGTTCAGTCCAGTGTTCAAGCCATTACGTGTGTTCCATATTATTAGGCATGGAGGAGTAGAGGAGAAGGGACAGAGCCCACTCACCAAGTCTGATTCCGTTAAGCACCCTGTCTTCCCGATACGGTCGATCCCTTGAACCCGCGGTCCGATGAAAAGTACGATCTACTCAATTGGTATGATCGTGCGAGCAGGCCGTGCTCTCCAAATCATCCGACCGACCGGACTAAAAAATACGACATTATCGCTCAAATCCTGCTATCATAGTACTGCTCTGAACGAACATCTGATTCCATCGAACTCCGCTAGCGATCTGTACATGAAACCAACTCAATCTATACTTGTTCCCAAATCGAACAAATCAAAATGTAACCAGCTATTGCCTCATTCAATCTGACTCAGCGTAATACACCGTGCGGTTGTGGGACATTACAGCCGGGGCACCGGGACAGATCCGATCCGGATAGAACATTTGAATAGTCGCTTGAATCGGACGAAATGTGCGTGCAGCGGGGCCCGCTACCTGCGTTGCATCCCATCTCCGTTCAGAGACTATAAAAATTGTCCAATATGGCTTGTGACGCCAGTGACCTTATGTATATTTAAACTGTGCAAGCTAACTATGTCTTCTAGGCAGAGAATGTCATGGTAAGATTTGTGCAGGTGGTTCAGAAGGGCAGGTAAAGTCACCGAATGGTGGCATATTTATTTCAGTCATTTCAAATCTGTTGCATGCTATATTTTGAACTAAGACCGATAAATAGACCACAATAATTAAGTTGGATGCTTCATTGAACGAATACTGTGTCGATTTGGTTAGTTGGGTTAGCTTGCCCTCACCAGTACTTTTTAAAGTACTGACCCTCGTTGCAGCAGGTTCCCCGAGCCAATGCGACGTGGCGAGGAGCTGAAGCTTCTTCCCCCAACCAGTCCATTACTCGGCGCACTTTGTTCGTGTCATTTGAAGCTTGTACAAATCATCTGGAGCTCATGCATACATCTTATACCGCTCTGAGGCAAGGCAATAGCTTTGCCCAAAGGTGTCTATTATCTTTTGAAGTTCTAGTATGTGATGTAATGTATGGAACGACTATCTCATTTTGCGACCCTCTTGTAAGCCCGTGCGGCACCCCTTTACTTTTTGGTCAAAAGTTTGTAACAAAGATGTATATTATCAATAAAGAGAACTTTTCTTCGTGTCAATGTGTGAATCTTTAGCTTTCGCACTCTGCTATTGTATTTCTATATATATATATATATATATATATATATATATATATATATATATATACACCATTATGCTAGGCCTTGTGTTGGCGCACCTTACGCACGCACGACATCACGTCTGGGGGACGAATGATGATTCTGCGAAATCGGGACGTGACATCTGTCACGCCCCGATTTTGCAAGGGGCTGATCGTCCTCGCTTAGCGCCTTGCGGAACCGATCGTCCTCGCATGGACGTGATGCCTGCAAGCCTAAGTTGCGCTTGCACAAGGCCAAGGCTTTGAACAAGGACAAGTAAGCTATTCAAAACGGAAGCAGCGACACAATATGCAAAAAAAGTAAATGAACACAATGGTATAAGAAAATAATCTCTTTATTGATATTCAAGAAGTGTTACAAGTAGCGCTTGGCCGAGATTACAAATCGCTCAAGCTCTCCCTCTCTCTCTCTCTCGATTACAAAGACATTGTTCCATACATTACATTCCTTTATACAAAAGCAGCTCAAAATATCTCGATACAGCTTAAGGCATCGGCTCCAAATTTCTGGCTCCTGGGGATGAGGCTCGGCTATCGCTTCTTCGGACGATCAACCACATGCGAACAGAACTGGTGAAGGATCAACACTTGGAGAAAGTACTGGTGAGTATAAAAGCAACGAACAGAAGCAACACTCTCTAAAACCAACACTAAATAATCATGTGGCAAAATATTACATTACTAGTGATCTTGCTACTTTTACCTAGGTTCATTTCATGCAGTACGAGATCAGAGTCAGTTTACTTCTTTCGAAAATATATCTTTGAAAATAGTTTGCATATTCAATACATTCAAGCATACAATAGGGGCAGTGTTCTATCGTGCAGTGCACAGCATGTATCGTGAGCCATATTCATTAACTCGTAGGAACATAAGCTATCTCTAGTGGACTATTCATCTCAGTTCAAGGCAGCAGTAACATATACATGCAAAACAGACAAGTCTTATGAGCAATTTGATAAGAAACATTAACAATAACTAGTGATCACTTATACAGTGATTCTTACCCTCGGTCGGACGGTTATTCCTGTAACAGACATACAAGTTAGCAACAATTTGCATATACAAATAGGTTCTATTCCCTGTTCGTCCCTGCATCAAACAATTAGGTATGCAAGAAGGCTAACCTAGCATGCGCCCTAACTATATGATGGCCCATGAAAATCCATGATTAGCAGTTGGGACGTTCAAGCCCATCTCACTAATAGACTGACACCCTTCCTTAATCACGAGGTCTTCAACCCTCAGGGTGTCATGTCCTCTCCTAGGCCGAACGATTTCCAGTGTCCCAGGAACAGAACGAGAGGGTATGTCTTTGTGTACAAGTTTGTCCAGACCAATGAATGAATGCACTTCTATCAGATAACATACTATGCAAGCATGCAATAATCAAGTAAACTCTTCTATATTAAGTCTTCTATTTAATAGTCGATATTGATGTATGGGACACATAACCATCAATCTTCTTCTTCTCATTTAGCGCAGTACTCGATTTACGGGACACGTAACCATCGAGTACTGGCCCGTATCATCTCCTTTCTTATACAATAGTTCTATGTATCAAGCATACTAATATCTCTATTTAACAGGCATGACATAGTCTTTATTTATCTTTACAAGCATGTAGTTCTACTCTAGTTTAGCATACAATACAAAGACAAGTTCAAGCAATCTTTTACTTTTCCTTTTTAGCATGGCAGTAATTCGTTAAATAGTAATGTTCGTGTATGCTTAGCATGCAACATTTTTATCTTGACTCAGCATTGCAAGGGTTCGTTCTTTAGACAAGCAATACAATTTCTCTTGTTAGGCATAGCAATGGTTCGTTTGATAGCTGTGCCAGTGTAGCTTAGCATTCAACATTAATGGCAAGGGACTTTTCATGACAAGCATTACAAATTCTTAAGTTAACCAATACAGGTTCTCGTTCTATCATTTCCATACAAACATTATCTACTTAGCAACAAGCATTACTGTAATGCCCCGCTTCTAACGGTTTACTTATGGATCACTTGTTACTTTGACTCGGTTGAGAATCAAGTCTCGAAAAAATCTTACCGCCTAAATCAATCACGGACGAAATGCAATGAACCCTTCAAACTGATGAAACGACTTCTATTGAAATGAGTCCAAGAGTTTTCGTTAGTTGTTTTGCTGCTTGGTTTTGTGTTGCTTTGTGTTTTGTCTTGCTTTCAATGACTTGGTTTTCATGATTCGCTTTTCTCGCTTGTGCATTCTTTTCGAATCGTAAGAGAAAGAGATCGAATGATGCTAACCAAGTATTGTTGCAATTTCAGAACGCATAACCAAGGAGTGATCGTTGCATAAGGCTTCATCATCCTCTCGTTCGATTCAATCGGTGAGTGACTTTGGCCCTTCGATGAATCATTTGGTTTGCACGCCTTAATAAAAGAATCTCTAGTTCACTAAATCAATGTTGCTTCACTAACAAGATAAGCTAAAAAGAAACATTATTGCATGCTTCAAGTATAGAACTGCTACTTTACTAGTTTCATCATGAATGCTTACCTGCCCCTTGTTGTATGCTGCATATTGAGAAACACTGCTGGAAACCTCTTGACTTGATCTTGAAATGAGAAAAAGAGAGTTATCGTTCAACAGTTGAATGATAGTATATTATCTGATATGAACTTGCATTCATGCATTTGCTCTGGACAACTTGTGCACAAGGATTATCTTTCGAGCAATTACTGGGACACTGGGGATCGTTCAGCCTAGGAGAGATCTAGATACCCTGAGGCTAGAAGTCCTTACTTAGGGGAAGGTATAGGTCTATTAGTGAGATTGGCTCGTACGTCCCAACTGCTAACCCCGTGGAGGGGACCATCATGTAGTTAGGTTGCATGCTAGAATTTTTCTTCTTGCAAGCCTAACGTTTTGATGCAATAATAAATACATGAGTATATACACATGCATATTGTTGCTAACTTGTGTGTCTACTACAGGGATAACCGCTCGACCGTTGGGTAAGATTTACCATATGCGTAGTCTATCTATTGTTCTATTTTCTTTGCATGAATTGTTAAAAAGAAACTAGGCAACTAGAAAGATCACATAATAGTAATGCTAGCTTCACATGTTTACTTAGTGTGGATTTTCTAGGTAATTTTGACCATGGTCACTCACCAGTACATGTTGTAGTACTGACCCACATTTGTGGCAAATCTTCAGGTTCTGGTAGCGAGAGTTTGGCAAGCATTTTGAAGCTTTAGGAGCGCTTCCCTCAGGCGAAACATTGCTCGTGCTGCTTCCCAAAGATTTTCTCCCATGTGTGCAAGCTCTTCTTCTGCTAGGTGTTTTAATTTTGGTCCTACTAAAAGGACTTGATGCTTGGGCGTTGTGGCTAGTTTTTGGGTTTGTAAAAAGGGATGCTAGCCATCTATGACATATTTTGTAATCAGCCAAGCAAGTACTTTGTAATCAAATCTTCGAATATTCAATAAAGAAAGTATTTTGTGTTCCTATCAAATGTGTTAAAATTTGGTTCTCTGAATTTTATATTCTGTGCTTGTATATATGTATATTTTTGTCTAACTTGTGTCTTGTACAGGTACTATGCCTGGTGCAAGCGCAACTTAGGCTTGCACGACATCGCGCCCAAGCGAGGACGATCGGTTCCGTAACGACCAAACGAGGACGATCGGCCCTTACGGGATCGGGACATGACAATTACAAAACTCAGATTCATTATTAAGGCGTGCAAGAATCAGAGAATGAAGTTTTGCCCACTCACCTAGATCAATCGTCTTGTGTTTCGATCGAAAAACTCTTCGAGAAGGCTTCCGCTCAAGCCAACAAAGCAATATCTCTTGTACATAGTGCCAACGCGGAGCGGGACACTACAAGTTCTTTTAAAGAGTCCTTGGCATGAAGCCTTGTGCTTCCTTGCGGTGCTACGCCGCTATGACATGGCTTAAAGTCGAGGCTTCTACCCCATCGTGGTGTCATCCACTGTAGCATGAGGTCTCAGCCTCTTTGTAGTGTCAAACTACCCAGCATGAAGTCTTGCACTTCCTTGCGGTGTTACGCCGTTGTGACATGGCTCGCGTAGCCGAAGATTTACATCTTTTACCTCTTGGTAGTGTCATACCACTGTAACATGAGGTCACCGGCCTCTTACTAGTGCTGTATATCACTCTTTATTCTACAACATTAGGCTACATGCCTATGTGTGTTGCTACACCGCTGTGACATGGCTTACGAAACCGAGGCATCACCCTATCGAGGAACCTCATGGTGGTGTCACCCACTGTTACGCTCCTTTGTAGTGTTGTGCTATCATGATTCCTGCAAAGCACACCGGACATTCACTCTGCCCGAGAACTCATTAAGGCGTCAAAGCCATCCTCCTACAGAAAATATTTTGTTCAAGAACAAATAATAGACCACAGTGGTTCCGGGTACGTATCCCACAATGTCCCTGAGGACTACCCACTGTACCTGATATTCTTCCAGTCAATAATCCTTCTTTGAACCAAAAACTAGATGCCTAGTAGATTTCTCATTGAACTAATAGCATAAAACTTTATGGTAGAATTACAAAGACACACTATCAGAATGTCTTCAAGCCCATATTAATTGTTGTGTCCTTGACCAGCTAGCGCTTGAGACCGTTGGTGAACGGATCTGCTAAGTTCTCATGGCTCCGAACATCAATCACGATAATGACTCCAGTCTTGATCAGATTATTCACTGCCCTATGCCGTCGCCGCACAATCCTCTTCTTACCATTGAAGAGGTCATTTAATGCCACCGCTGCAGTCGTCTGATTGTCGCAGTATATCGGTACCGTCGAAATCTGGGCACCAACCAATGGAAGATCATATATAAGCTCCCGAAGCCATTCTGCTACATCCGCTGCAGCCGTCAGTGCATAAAAATCAGATTCCATCGAGGAATGAGAGAGCATATATATTATGTTTCTTCGACTTCCACGATATAGCAACTCCACCCATAGAAAAGACGTATTCTCTTGTGGACCTTGTCACGCCCCAGTCCCAAAATACGTAGGACTAGGAATACGTAATATGCCCAGCCGTATGTATACGAACTCCAATATATGGAAACCATATACATACGTACGCTGTATATGAACATTCAATCCATCAGTGGTAATATACTGTCACAACAAGTCTCACAGAATCTATATCTCATCCACAGCATAAATAATCAGTAGGAAATAAGAGCTGAAAATAACTGGATATCCAAAATAAGTATCAAGTTGATACTTATTTTGGATATCCAGTTATTTTCAGCTCTTATTTCCTACTGATTATTTATGCTGTGGATGAGATATAGATTCTGTGAGACTTGTTGTGACAGTATATTACCACTGATGGATTGAATGTTCATATACAGCGTACGTATGTATATGGTTTCCATATATTGGAGTTCGTATACATACGGCTGGGCATATTACGTATTCCTAGTCCTACGTATTTTGGGACTGGGACGTGACAGACCTTTCGCTCTACTTCTGAACACCAGCTTGCATCACTGAAACCTTTCACTACTGTCGGATACCCGTTGTAGTGCAGTGCATATTTCTGAGTCCTCTTGAGATATCTCATCGCTCTCTTTACAACTTTCCAGTGCTCCACACCTGGGTTGCTCGTGAACCGACTCAGCATCCCCACGACGAAAGCTATGTCAAGCCTTGTGTCACGCCTAGATCCAGAATACTGGAGAGCGGAAGAATGACTCAGCCAACCGCACCTTACGGAATATCAAAGTAACCCGCAATGTGTTAAGGTTGTCTAGAGACATGGGGGTACATACTACAATCGAGTCTCCTAGGGTCAAGAACTTTTATATCTCAATCATTCAAACAAGTAGCAATAACAAAAAATATTTTAGAATAAGCTGTAAGACGTCCCAAATGCCGCATAGGAATGTTCTAGAGATCTAGCAAAACAAGTTGATATGCCAGATACACAATCAAAAGTATATATGACAGTGAGTCAGCTGCAGTCTGAATATAATACAGTCATGTAGGAAACTAGTGTCCAGATTTGCCGGCTAACAGGTGTTGGTTGGTTAAACGTCCAAAAGAATATAGTTTACGAAAGACGAGCAATGAAACAAGAAACACACTCGTAACCCTCAGCAGCCATCCATCTGGTGCGTGCCATCAGTGAGGAAGAAGTAAGCTTGATCCTCAGGTGCTGGCTCTAAACCTGGCCATGCAAAACTAGTGGGGTCAGACCCCAAATAGCAAGTACCACAAAGCAAGCACGAAATGAAAAAATAAAACCAGTTCTATAGCATGAGATGCGTGAGCCAACAATCAATGGCATATGTTCCATCCGTGACATAATACGACACCCATTTACCAAACAAGGACATGAAGTGCCATATCATATCAAGATAGAATACGTCCCTTGATTATGGTCAAGCTAAAATATTCTGCGTCGTAGTTTCAGTCGACAGCCTATCGTAACACAACAACGCAACCCAACAACCAAACAAGGACATGAGTTGAACTATCATGCCACAACAGCCCGTGTCCCTAATTCCACTCAACATAAGGCACAATACACAGGCAGCGATACAATACAAAAAATAACATAGCTTCAGTCCATGGATTATCGTAACATAACAACGCAACCCAACAACCAAACAAGGATATGGGTTGAATCATCATACCACGATAGCCCACTTTCATGGCTAGACATATAATATAATCAAATTAGACGGTCACTCATGTATGACGTCTTGATATGTGATCTCTGTTATACCAGTAATGCAATATATGAGTATCCTTAGATCGTGTCATAATCGAGCAGGGCTGGCTGAACCAATGATATGCGAGCAAGAATATATGTAGAATGATGCACCAGTTCCTTGCAGGGGCACTGAGCTAAGTAATAATCAGTAACAGTCTCAGTCTTTCTATAGGAAAGATACTGGCTCGATCTTATAATTAAATTATATATTGTACTCCACTAGTACGGATGATATGCAGTATCCATGGTGGCCAGCCTTTACTCCCAGTTAATTTATGGTGGTTCGACATGCACGATCTCGAGATACTGTTCCCTTCCAATCCTCTACAAATTAAGTTGCCTAGTTAACCCTAGGTTAATTAGAATCTCATGCCGTGGTCACTTGAACATCCCTTCTTAGATGTCGTAATTTAAGTATGGGCACACTTAATACGAATCCATATTGTCACTCGAAAGTTAAATCTGGGTTCACCCAAGTGTGATGCAACAATCAATACTATCTAGCTACGGCTAAAGTCACTGTCCAACTACTAGATCCATGCAAGAAAATAAGTACATATATTACGTAGCAAGAGTATGTGGCACAGCGGCTCACTATATATATCAAGTAGCACCCTTGGTGTGATCAAACGTATCAGCACGTATACAATAGTCAGGGCAGGAACAAGTTCTAGAATCCAGATCATGGACAAGTTGTCAAGTAGCAAGTTATTCAAGACATGACAATTAAACACTGGTTACATTAATTTTTACTTTATTATATCAATAGATGAGGTTAAGAGTAGTGCGAGAACCCCTCGAGATCAGATTCACAATCCTTAAACCAAACAAGGACCGGGATTGCAGACTCTCCCCCGAGTTGAACTATGCCCCTTATTCTATCCAACGTATAATAAGGTGATCAAGAAAAATTAGTTTAATTAGCAAGTTAGTACATATAAGGCCACATCTATAGGGCTCATGTCAGGTGCTTAGTTAAATTTAGCACATTGTCACATCTAGGTCATACAAGTCATTTCTAGATTTAACACATAGCATCACAATCATTCAATCAAATGAAAACATTAAACCAAGCAAGTATCCAACGTGTGCAAGAAACATGGTGCCGCATAGGAACAATAGGCGCATAGGCAAGCTGCCACATAAAGCAGGGTACCACATGAGACATGGTGCCGCATGAAGTCGCATATGTGTCTAGGCCGCATATATGACTTGGACGCATAGGCGAGGCAAAGTCCACTCTTCGGAAAGAGTGCAAAGTGACAATCAAATAAATGCAAGTCAAAAAAAAATAACATAAAGTGATATATGTGGCTGATGTGACAGGCAGAAAGTGTGTTAGGAGAAAAGACAAAATAATAAAAAGTCGTGCCAAGTCGGTAAGAAGTTATGCATCCAGAAAATAGGGTCGCATATCTCCTGACCGCATAGACGACAAGGCCACATACTCCTCTTGGCCGCATGAAATCTTTTGGGACTTAGCAAAATTGTATTCGTTCAAGTTTCATGTATTTGGCCAAGGGACGCATGTGCAGATTTCAGTCATGAGTCCAACAAGATAGCCGCATGTTGACTCGAGACGAGAAGTCCAGGCCGCATAGCACGCCGTGCCGCATAGCGCTCCTTCGTCTCCTCCAACAGCAACTTTTCAACCATGGCCAAAAGCTCAAAAATAAAAAATTGTTTCTTCCATAGAAACCTCAAATGAAGTCCAAATTAAGCAAAAAAAAGTTCTAAACTACTCAAAATCAAATGCTCATCAACATAGAACAACAATTTTCGAAAACGTTAAGTTTTAAGAGATCAAAACCCAAGAAAACTTTAGAACACATAAAAAGCTTCAAACTAAAAGTCTAGATCTACACTAATTCCTCTACCAAAATCGAAAATACCAAGTTCTAAATGTATGGAGAAACACATAATAAACATAATAGAATAATAAAATAGAGGGATTCTTCATTCCTCATGCAAGGTGTACTTGTCTATGGAGGGAGAGAGAACCTAAGAGAGAGAATATAAGAAGAATAATGAGAAGAGAGATAATGAAGTTGGGTTATATATGGAGGGTTTGAGGTTTGGACCATGTGTTCAATTCATGATCAAACCAAACAAAATAAACCAAGAGCCAAATGAACCAAAGAATGGGTATAGTCTCTCTACAACATACAACTATGCTAGCAAAAAAATAAATGTGCTCCAAATACGTATATTGGGAACGGGAAGTGACACATTGTGGCAGTTGTTACATACATCAAACTTCCGATGATGCTTGAATACTCCATATGTCTAACACTTTCCATATGATTTCAGCTTCTTGTCACACCTGTATGGAGTATCGATCCCTGGAAGATCCTGATATCCATAGCATGTGAGCATCTTCTCAATATAATGAGACTGTGATATCGCCACTCCAGTTTCTGTCCGGATGATCTTTATCCCCATGATAACATCAGCTTCCCCTAAGTCCTTCATACTAAACTTGGATGAGAGAAACTTCTTTGTCTCAGTGACTCGTGCTAGATCCGTGCCTAGGATCAGCATGTCGTCCACGTATAGACAAATGATGACTCCTCTTCCGTTAGCAAATTTTGTGTAAACACAATTGTCCGTCTTGCTGACCTTGTAGCCGTTTGATCTTATGACTTTGTCAAACTTCTCATGCCACATCTTGGAAGCTTGCTTAAGAACGTATAACGATTTCACCAACTTGCAGACTTTGTCTTCAAGTCCTTTGACGTCAAATCCTTCTGGTTGTTGCATGTAAATCTTCTCGGCCAACTCTTCATTCATGAATGCTGTTTTAACATCCATTTGATGAATAACTAGCATGTAAATTGTACTCAGAGCAATCAACATCCTGATGGTCGTTATCCGTGCTACTGGAGCATATGTGTCGAAGTAGTCGATCCCCTGCTTCTGAGAAAATCCCTTGGCAACCAACATTGCCTTAAACTTGTCTACAGTTCCATCGACCTTCATCTTTTTTCTTGAAGATCCATTTACATCCGATTGGCTTAACTCCTTCAGGCAGATCGACCAATACCCAAGTGCTGTTGGAGGTTATTGAGTCATAATCATCATTGATAGCTTCCCTCCATAAGACCGCGTCTCTGGTCTTCATCGCCTCATCATAGGTAAGCGGATCTGCTTCAACGTGATAGGTGACGAAATCTTCTCCAAATTCCTTTGGTCTCCTCACTTTCTTAGACACCGGTTCTGCGAGTTCCGGTTCGAACATTGTCTCTGATATGACAACTTCTTCTTGGACTACATCTCATTGGAAGCTTCAGTCTTCCGTGCACCCACACTATTCTTCGAAATATTTGCGATAACAATATTCTTGTGTCTTGCAAATTTATCTTTAAAGAATTCAGCGTCGCGATATTCGATGATATGATTTAACTCAATATCAAGAAACCTCCGAGAATCACTCTTCTCAGCATATCCCAGAAAGATGGGCTTCGTAGTCCTTGTACCCGGTTTTTGTATCTTCAAGTCCGAAAGCTTCACATATGCCAGACACCCCCACACTCGAATAACATTCAAGTTGGGTCTGACTTTGAACCAGATTTCATGAGTAGTGACATCGAAAGTTGCGTACGACACTCTGTTCAGGATGAACATAGCCGTCAGCGCAGCTTCTCCTCATAAGCAATTTGGTAGACCCGCAGTCAACAACATTGAGTTCATCATCTCTGTCAATGTCATGTTCTTCCTTTCTGTTACTCCATTTGATTGAAGAAAATACGGAGCAGTTGTCACATTGACAATTCCATGTTCTTTGCAGAACGATGCAAATTCAATAGAACTATACTCTTCGCCTCGATCACTTCTGAGTCTCTTGAGTTGTTGTCCGGTTTGACGTTCAGCCTCAGCTCTGAACTCCTTGAACTTCTTGAATGCTTCGTCTTTTGACTTGAGCAGATAGACGAACGCGTACTTCAAGTAGTCGTCGATGAAAGTAATGAAGTACTTCATCTTAGCCTTTGTGGAGAACTGTTTGAAGTCACAGATATCTGAGTACACCAACTCCAGAAGATCTGTGCTTCAGTTTACCCGTTTGAACAATTTTCTTGTAATCTTTGTCTACGTACAGACCTCACACTTCTCCACCTCCTTATTCCCACATTTGGAGATAAGCCCTAGACTAGACATCTTGTTAATTCTTTTACAATGAACATATCCTACTCTATTATGTCATATCTCAAGAGAATAACCAGAAGAAGAGACTGCATTTATCATCTTAGCAGGAGTTACAAGTTGAAGTTTGAACATCCCTTCAGTACAAAATACTTTTTCGAAGTATGTTTCTTTGTAAGACATCACCATCTTCCCAGCATTAATGTCCATCCTCAAGCCTGTGTTGCAGAGCAGACTTTCCGAGACCAGGTTATTGGCTATCATTGGTACGTGCTTCACATCCTGAAGCGTCAGCGACTTCCCCGAAGTCAGGTTCAGTACCACCGTTCAAGTCCCAAGTACTTCAGGTTGTGCCTGGTTTACCACCATAACCTTCTCAGATGTAGGCTCGTATGTGGTAAACAACTCCCTCTTTGAGCAAACATGGCAGGATGCGCCAGTGTCGGCACCAGTCGTGACAACCTGCGCAATCATAACAACCTTGTTAGACTCACATTGCTCTGTCTGTTTGGACTTGTATCTGCAGTCATTCCGGTAGTGACCCTTCTTGCCACAATTAAAGCAAGTCACTTCTGACTTAGGCTTCGGTTTGAACGAGACCGACTTCACCTTCAGATGGTTGAAGTCATTCTTCTTGTTGTGAGAAGCCTTATTCTTCCCCTTGGAGTCACCAGCATGCAACAAGTTGGCCTTTGCCAACTGCTTGGGCAGGGAGTCCAACTTCAGTTGCTCCCTGGCTTCATCTTCAATGTGAATCCAGTGAAGAAGATCTTCGAGTTGGATCTCCATCTTCTTACGGTAAATATCAGTCTTGAACTTGACCCAACATGGAGGATGCTTGGTGACTATAGCCCCCACCAAGAACTTGTCTTCCTGTCCTCTTCCTCCAGTTTCTGTTGCATCTTCAGAAGTTCCTTGACTTGTGGTAGCATTACCTTATCGTCTTCAAATTGCATAATGAAGAATTTCTCGACGAGATAGATTTTGGACATGTTCTTATCAATTTTGTAATGCTTCTCAAGATATTTCTAAACATCTCTTGCTTTTTCTTTCTTGTTGTAGGACTCTGCCATCTAATCGTCCATTGCATTTAGGATCAACAACATGCAGAGGTCGTTGTCCTCCTTCCACTTGGAGTTCACGTCCTACGCCACACCAACTTCAAGTTCTCCTCCATCTTCAGGAATTGTAGGTTCAGGATCAACCAACACATAAGCAACTTTGACAAGATGAAGATTCAGAGAGATCTTCCTCTTCCAAATGTTGAAGTGTTCGTCATCAAACTTCTCAAGTTTGTGAAAGCTATTATCGAGAAGGTTTGAGCGGTTCTCCATCTTTTCTTTGGATCTTGCTTTGAGATTGTTAGTCTCGGGACTTAATCAAAAGATGATTTGAACACGACCAGGGACAGAGCTACCGATAAACTTTTCAGTCTATCATCTGTTTGATCTTGATGTTGTAGTTGAAACTCAGAAGCTTCAGCAAACAAGTTTGCCTTCCGAGACCTCGATTCCAACGAATCACTATATGAAATATTTCTGATTACAACTCGATTACAAGAACACAAAAATCAGAAAATAATCTATGTTTTTCCTTGCAATCGCAGTTGCAAACGGACAGAACGAGTTACAACTAGAGGAGAAGTAAAAGAGGAGGAAGAAGAATGATATCCTGCTTGTTGGGGTGATGAAGATCATCATTGCTCAAAGCAAGATTCGTCTCACACGATCTGCTCCAAGGAACCAGCAAGTTCTCGAAGAACTTCTGGAACGCTCGTATCATCTCTTCCGACTCGCGAACTCCCTGGACTCCTCTTGGCGGTGCAACGAATCCTCTCTTCAACTCTCTCTCTCTCCTTTCCGAAGTCTCTCTCCTTAAAAGAGCTACGAAAGAGAGTATTTATAGAGGAACCTGGCCGCCCATCAGTTACGTAAAGATATGAACGAATTAAACTCAAATCCCACATAAATCAGATCTGAATTAATCGTCCAAATCTTTCTATAACAACCCAGCCGAATAGCTACTGCTGGTAGTGCAGCGGCCAACGGCGCATGCGTGCAACAGTGCAGCAAGGCATCAGCCCAGCGGTGCATGCGCGCATCGCCAGCTCAGCACCTTGCTCGGCTTCCTGCTCATGCGCCCTTGCATGCACCCGCACATGCAACCACACGCTAGCAACATCACATGCAACTAGCGCATAAAACTCGCCCTTGAGCCCGAGCCCGAGTCCGAGTCGCTAGCTCCAATGAAAATAATTCCAAGAGCATGACAAAAAACATAAATGCTTTCATGAGTAGTTAATCATTTGTTCTCCTAGGAAACACCCTCACATGGCACCCATGTGCCCCACCACACCCCATGTGCACACCTCAACACAAGCAAAATATTATATTGAGATACCTACTTGGTGGTGTAGCCAATGCGAAACTATCTTTCACTAGTCTAAAGACAAAAATACCAACACTATATATATGTATATATATATATATATATATATATATATATATATATATGTGTGTGTGTGTGTGTGTGTGTGTGTGTGTGTGTTTGCAGAAGGTAGATAAGTAATTGTATTTCAGTTTTCTGTTTAGGTAGGTTTTAAAGCCTGGAATTGAATCTGAACCGAATAACCAAAAAATTTCATAACCAAAACCGAGAACCGAACATAAATTAAAAAACGACCGAATAGCTTATATCGATTCGGTTCACATTGGTTTTCATTTTTGAACCGAGATATGTTCAACCCTAATATCCTTCTCCTTCATTCAAAATTTATATCCACAAAATCTTTTATGCCTCGCTATATCAACTTTTACTCACCCTCCTATACAAACTTATCACTTACCACACCAAAGAGAAACTCAAATGATTAAGAAAAAAATGGCTACCCATTTTGAAAGATTAAATTTTGAAAAAAAAAGGGTCACATGAAATGTGTATTCCAATGTATCTTGGTCAGTGTCAAGGGTTTAAAAATAAGAGCAAAATCTATTAAAAAAATGAGAAAGAAAAATAATCATAAGAAACCAAAATTGACAAAAGATTAAATTGCAGCCAAGTAGCCGAAATATTATTAAATTAACTTAGCGAACTCGTGAGCCAATTTTTAATAATTTGGAGCAACAAATAACAACATTTGGGAGACTTATGTAAAAACAAATAACAACATTTGGGAGACTTATGTAAAAATAAACTAGATGTAAGGGACTTTATATGTAAAAGACCATAGTGTATTATTTGGAAGGTGGCGCAAACACCTCGCTCCTGATTGGCCATTCCTTCTCTGGTGCTGACCAATAGAAACGCTTGGTTGCCCTTATTCCTTCACCATTGGCACTCTTCCTAAGCATCTCCCTTCCTCTATTAATCCAATTTCCGTTTGAGCTGCAAATTGGAAGAGGAAGTGAAATGGCTGAGAAACAATTACTCAGACACGTGGAGAACCCCACTGGAGAACTCCCCTGTAAGTCATTTCTAGCTTCCCACTTGCACATTTATTTTTGGTAACAGAAATTTTTTTTGTACAGTTTTTTTTTATAATAAATAGAAATAAAAATAGTTTGGATAAATTTGACAGCATTACACATTCCATTAGGTAAATTAGTGGAATATGTGCATGTACAAATTATGCTAGTCGGTCATACGAAATCAACTGAATGATTTAGAGAAGTTTTATTTTTGTTACGTACTATTTTGGCCAGAGTGAACATTAACCATGCTTAGTTAATTTTTCCATGCAACTGAATACTATTTTCGCCAGATATACTCCCTTGCCAACTATGTTACGTACTATTTCCATGCAATTGAATGGCAGAGGAGCAGTTCAATTTCTGCCAGAATATCCGAGGGAAAATGACTGGAAAAAAAAAATTGCCATCCAATTTATCTAAACTAATTTTTATTCTTCTTATTTGTTATACATTGTTTCCTATGAACATTTTTTTTGTTTTGGCAACTAAGGGTTCTTTTATAAATAGGGCTGGGACATTAATGATAATTGACAAAATGGAAACAAAAGTACAAGCAGATTTCTTAAAGCAAAAGCAAGGCTCGCAGTAGCATATTGGACCTTCGCATGAGTATTGGAGATAATTTCGGATCGGAGTATCAACTTTTTAGTATCAGAAAGAAAATAATTATAAAAAAGTTAGAAAATATTTTATATATTTAAACATAATTTTAAATATTTCTAGTATTGTTTTTTAGTAGTTTTAAAATTGAATAAAATAGTAATCACCATTCCGATTGGTTTGTCTGCAATAGATTTTTTTTTTCTTTTATATGCTTTTACAACCTTTGTATTAGTTTTTTTCGTTCAATTTTCTTTATCGAATTGACTATGAAAGAGATCCCAAATATCGGTACCTGCGAGTTTTAGAATCGGGACATGCCAAATCGTATCGATATCAGTCGTATCGGATTGGTGTCGACGGATACTGCAAACTATGAGCAAAAGGAAGGGAAAAAATCACAAGATACAAACTAGTTGTAGCTTGCCGTAGCAAAGATCTTCCTCATTATTTCTGGAATCCTGTTCTTATAGTCCTGTAGCGAGTTTTCTGCATTGTACAGGTGTGGATGAGGCCCATGAGACTCATGTGTATTGGTCATCACCTGTGGTTCCAACTTCTGCAAAGAGTTGCGATCATGAGGACGAGCACCACCATGAGAACCACCACAAGAAATCCATTATGGAAAAGGTGAAGCACAAGGCAAAGAAATGGAGACAGACGCTTACCAAGAAGAAACACGGTCATGAAGAAGACTGCAGCCCCACGTCTACGTTCAGCGCAGCGAGCGCAAGCTTGGATGAACATGACGAGGCTGAAGAAGCAGACCCTGAGTACCATGGCGCTCCAAGTCAGTCTTTCTCACTATTAATAACATCAATGAATTTAAATACTTTTTGTTGCAGAAAATTAACAAGTCATTATATAATACCAAAACTTCACCATTTAATATCATGTTTAATCTGTATGCAAATAATATTTGCTAACTAGATGCTTTAGTATAGAGAAAAGGAAAATCCTGAAAACAATTCCAGTGATGAAACTGATCCATTTCTTGCATGGATAACTCCAGTGTATGAATCAGAGACGGCACCAAGTGCATACAAAGATAATAGCCCCAAGACACCAAATTTAAAAGTTCATCATAGATCTGCCACTCCAGCCAAAGAGCCACAAGTGCTGCATACTCATGATGCTGGCAAGGGTCCAGTACTGCACCACCTCGATTCATTCAAAGAGACATCACACAACTCGATAGCCCCAGCAACTGCAGACAAAGTAATCGCCGAGTTTAGGGCAAAGCAGGGGCGGACCGTTGACACTAATGAGCCTGGAAATAACAACACACTATCAGGAACAGTAACAGAGATGCTTACACCAGCATACAACTTGGTGTCTGATGCAACCCACATGATAGCTTCCAAGATCCAGAGCCCGAGGGCTAGGGATGAAATAGGAGCAAAAATGATGTGGGATAAAAGCGTACAACAAAGTTTATCGGTGAAGGAGTACCTGAGGAATAAGCTTGAGCCCGGGGAAGAAGATAGGGCCCTTTCTGAGGTTATTACGGAGGCCATGAGTCCAAGAAAGGCTGGCCCAAGACAAGGAGGAGAGATGAGCGTGGTGGAGAAGGTGAGAAGAGCTCTGTCTCAATTGCTGGGTAAGGAAGAGATGATGGGCACAAAACCAACTCAAGTTAACGTAAGACCTCACCAGGGTTTGAAACCTCTCCAATCCCCTGAAAGATCACATCAGAACTCACCACCAGTGCCGTTCTCCAGCTACGTGCCACTTTCCAGCTACATTTGTGAAGGAGCTTCACCACCAATCCCGGTCTCTACAAATTCTTATGCAGGTAAATATAATTTCAAGTTCTTTTGGTAATCAACCGGAGGTAGCGTGGGTATTTCAATGCCATTACAATCATGATTTAGGTGGTTCTAAAACCATGAAGGGTTTCAAAGGCCTTATTTACACTAAGATCCAAGCGCAATGTTCTGTTGCAAATAGCACAAAGATCAAATTGTAATGCATGTACAACAAACTAGATTGATGATATCAGTGTTCTGAAGAACAGATTAAGAAGTGATTAGCAGGCCAGTCACTTGCAGTATAGCCGATTAATTGAATACAAAATTAAAAGTTTAAGTGCTTGTGTAATGCCTAATCGGCATAGTCGAATTAATCTGTAAGCAAGCTTGGGCACATAATAAAAATAACTGAAGTAAAACATACTCTTTTCAACTAGGCTACATATATGCCCAATTGCCCAACTAAAGACCTGATAAAGATATATCTGATCCACTGATTTCAGTGTTAACCAATAATATCTGAAGGTTTTCTAATCCTGTAATCATTGCAATTTGCAGAAGTTGAAGAACTTGGAGGAAGGCGGCTCCAAGCATATGCCAACTGAGAGATGAGAAACAATACACAAGAGTTGTACTTTTGTAATACCGAAGAAGTACTTTGTAGATTCTGATTTTAGGAAGTTCAAGATTTTATGAAACTGTAAGAGAGATTGGAATATGCCATTCTCCAGGCTCTAATCTTGTTACGTTCTCCACCTCAATAAACAACTGAAGCTATTCTCTCTGTTGAGAAACATTGTGCATAATAGTGGTTAATTGTGGACCAAGCAATGCTATAACAACCGACATGCTTCTTTCAAGAGCTTTCTTCTGACTTAATAGGTTTATGTTTTTCTATTAATGAAGATTGATAGAGCAACCAAAATTTCAGTTGTTTTCATGTGTACGTTCAACAGGGATGATGAATCATACAGCAGTTGTAGGCACAATAGGCTAACAAGCTGCAATGGGAGCAGAAGCTAGTAAAAGAATCTGAGAATATACTAATTGTACTACCTGATTCATATACTTCCCATTAGATATATACTTACTTTTTATTCTTATCATACTTTTGGAAGACAGTGTCTGATATAAACAAGTTTATGACTAGAAAAAGCCTATGCTTCAGAATTTGATCTTAGATCAATATAAATTCAGTGGAAAGAGCTGGAAATCAAAATCTAATCTAAGTCATTTAAATTTCCCAATATTTGTCAGATAGAAAAGCTATTTCAATAGAAAAGCAGATTCAAGAATCCCGAAGAAGTAATTACAAATATCATTTCCATCCCCCACCCTTCCATCCCCCCCCCCCCCCCCCCCCCCCCCCCCCTCTCCCCCTCCTTCTCCTTTTGGGCATAAGCATTACCTCTTCCTTGTTGCCCACTTTAAAATCGGGACAAAATGATAATTTTTGAACTGAAGAGTAACAAGAAAAATGGGGAAAGAACTTTATGTATGAACCAAAAACTAAACAATCAAGAATTTTTTTTCTTTTCTTTTGAAGAGCCTTCTTCTTTCCTTATTTGGTTTCCATAATTTGTGCAAGTAAAACAAGCCCTAGAGTGATGTAAGTGTTCAGATTGTCTCGATAAGTAATTTGTTTCCAGGGTGTTAACTAATGCGTTATAGATGGTCTTTACTTTCATTACCCACTATCAAGAAGAAGTTCATGAACTAAAAAATCAGCATGGTTGCTTGGTCCCTCTAATGCAGGAGACATTAATCCGAGTCTTGACGAAAAAGATAGCTCTCATCTGATAAAGAGTCTGAGACCAACAAGTACCATTTTCAGGCTCTGAATTATAACACAGATCAATGATCTGATAACCAGTAAAGGCCCGCAAGATCTCAAGCTACATCAAGTTCGTAAAGAGTAGTAACTAGTTAGAGTTGGGGTACAGTTTGTTTAGGGTTTTGGTAGGGAATAAGACTAAGATTGGAGGTGGGAAAAGTTTTGTTGTTAGGTAGAGAACTAGTTAACTAATACCATGTTGAGAATAGAGCTCAACTAAATAGGATTTGCTTCATTGATGGAATGTGGTTACATATTTAAGGAGGAGTTGTCTCCCTCTTTAGTTCCTACCCAGTGTGGGGCTGAAGGAGTACAAGAGAGACTAGGTACGGACATACAATAATAACAACTAACTACTCTAACAAAGCTCAATTACAAAACGCAAAACAATTTACTGACACAACACAAACTCTACAATATTACTTAATAAAATCTAAGATATTGCACCCAATTCACTTAGAACATGGTTGGCATATTTTGAATATAGAATCATATATAGTTTCCTCTAGAAAACATGGGAACTTCAAAAACTTTTGCCATGTGTTGGACATGACATGGACACTCTAAAATACAACAGGATACTCAAAATTGTTGCTGTGTCCATTTTGTGTCGTGTTGGTATTCGAGGCCATGCAACATAGAACTTCCTACTAGCAGTAAAAGAGTATAGTGATTACCTGAAATACCAAGAAGAATAAGTGAAAGTCACAGAACAGTGAACTAGTTTCACTGAACTCAACTGGCTCTTGTGGTCAATGAGAAGAGGTATAACCTTCTTGGCTAGGCAGACGGTCTCGGGATCAAACCGCGGGGGAGGTGTGTACCAGTGGACCCAAATGACATGAGACACAGCGTGCACATAGTCCCGTGCGTATCGCCGGGCATCTCAAAAAAAAAAAAAACTAGTTTCAATGAAACTAATCATAGTTCAGTTTTCTCCTACAGCCAGAAAGTAAGTAATCTAAACAGTTGCTGTCTAGGGCCTTGCTGGATGCAACAGACAGAAACTACTAAAGAGGTTGTCTTTTAGAGGCTTACTTTGCAGTAATTCACAAGAAACATTACGAGGTAGAAGACCTCCTATCAGATAGATCATCGTGACGTGATTGCAGCAGTAAAAAGAAAGAAAGAAAAATATCAAGAGAGAAAACATCACCTGGTGTGACAAGCTGGCAAGCATTGAGTCATCTGGTAGCAGAAATAACCGTGACCAGGAACACGATCTTGTGGCTTGTACAGACGACATATTTTATGCACTAAAGATTTACCAGCCTCCAGTAAAAAGCCTGTGTATGCAAATCAGTGTCAAAGTGCTAAAATGGATGTCAAACAACATAAAATTAGGAAAATAGAGAACCGAAAACATATGATAAGCCTACACAATAGATTTGCCTTTTCCTCAGAACATCAGAGCATCATTTCAAAAGGAAATTCGAGTATGAGGCTTCTGCAAATCAAAAGGGGATATTTATGAAGAACCGGGTAAATGATGACAAGCTTTCCTAAAGTAATCTGCGAAGCACAATACTTCACTTAGTCTAGAGGAAATTTTGAAGTACACGAGTCAGTAAAACATCTCAGCAACAATACGACATGATTCCACATAATACAAGCATGGCCACAATATAATCCTGAACTGGAACACAAAATGGCAAAATAGTGAAAATACACAAATTAATCTTTAGTTGTTGAAACAGTTCTAGCTGTGAACAATATTGGTTGCATTTCTTAAACAAGAGACTTCATGCGGTGATTGACCCAGACCCAATTGCGAAATATGCTTTATCAGAGCAATTCAGCTTTCATTCTCTTGTTTCAAAATTTGCCACTAGCAATAAGTGTCACTCCCCGTTCTCGATATACGTATTTGGAACGTATTTTTATTTTAGAATGGTTGCATGTGCATGGAGACTAGACTCATTCTTTGGTTTAATCTTGCTCATGGTTCATTTAGTGGGTTGGTTCAAATCATGAGAACCTTTGGTTCAACCCTCAACCCTACCATATATAACCAACATTTTCTCTCTCTCTCTCTCTCTCTCTCTCTCTCTCTCTCTCTTCACTTCTTCATTTCTTCCTCCCTCTTTAGTTTTCTCTCCCAATTTCCATAGGCAAGTACACCTTGCATAAGAAATGGAGAAACCCTCCATATTATTGTTCCATTATGTTTGTTATGTGTTTCTAAGCACTTTTAGTTATTGGAGTTTTCTGTTTTGATGGGTGATTTTGAGTAGATCTACATTTCTAACTTAGGATTTCATGGATTTCATGAGTTTTTTTTTGTTTTGATCTATTAAACATGTATTTTAGAAAACCAGTTTTTGCTACATGACAAAGCTTTCAATTTAGAGCATTTTGGCTTTTGATTCACCAGATTTGGACTTAAAATGAGGATTTTATGGACAAAACAAGATTTCAGTTTTTTTGAGTTTTTTCGCCATGGCTGAACCTGCTGTTTGAAGAAGACGAAGTCTTCATGCGGCCAGCGAGTTATGCGGCTGAGAGTGCTGTGCGGTCCGAAAATGTTATGCGGCCTGAACCCTTGTCGCATACTGACAGCATGTGTCCATCTTGTTGGACGCATGACTGCTTATTTACACAAGTGTCCTTGAACACATTGTGTTTTCACTCGCTGAACGAATGAGAAATTCGCTAAGTCCAAGAGACCTCCATGCGGCATCGAACTCCATGCGGCACCGGCACTTATGCGGCAAGCAGAGTATGCGGCCACTTTCCCTTGGACGCATGCTTCTGAAACCGTGGCACATGTTTATATGATTTTTGTCTTTTCTTCCTGACACACTTTATGGCTTGTCACATCAATAACTTTATATCACATCATTGACACTTCATTCATTGTCCGTCACTTCAACACTTGTTCCAAAGAGTAGACTTTAACCCTGAGCATGCGGCCCAGACTTCATATGCGGCCTGACTCCATATGCGGCCATGACTTCTCATGCGGCCCAAACTTCTCATGCGGCCAGGATTTGTCATGCGGCCATGACTTCATATGCGGCCTGACTTACCATGCGGCCTAGAGAACCATGCGACCTTGCTTGTTTGATTGAATGTTTCTTGTTCTTTCGTGACCCAATGTTTAATGGATAATTGGACTCGAATACTGTATCCGTGCTGATACCACTATTGCCTGATAATTGTACATAATTTAAGTGCGCCGATGTACGACACATCGTGTCACGTGTTAAGTGATTATATTTGGGTTGTGCATCAAGAATGCATCCAAATTCCTGAACGCGTGATATTATAAATATATATTGTTTCCCCAGCACGGACATAATAAGCGAGTCAACTACCAAAGCGCGACTAGAATATTGATTGACTGAATGTTGCATACGCGCTCGGGTGAATCCAGATTTGACTTCCATGGATTCGTATCTAGCGTGACCGTACTTTGTACAACATCTTAAGAAAAATTCTCATGTGACCACGCCTTGAGATTTCAAACACAACATAGGACTAATTAGGTAACTAAAAGTGGTAGTAACATTGGAGGGAACGGTATCCCGAGATCATGGCAACGAACCTTCCCGCAGAGATTCATTCTAAGTGCGCTGTGGGCTGGCCACCACAGATACTGTATATCATCTGTCTTAGTGGAGTGCAGTATCTGACATATTATTATGCCGAGCCACTGTTTCACTATAGGAACATTGGAACCGCTAATACCGTATTTTTAGCGCAGTTGCCCTACGAAAAACTGGTGCATCATCGTGAATACCTGTTTTATTTATTTGGTTCGGTTAGCTCGTGTTCGACATTGGCGTGATCTGAGGATTCCTATTATGTATTATTTCTGAGATAACCTCAGACTCCACAAAATAGCAAGCTGTACAAATGATTGACCGATATAAGAAATGGACTTGGTTGTGATTGTATTATTCGGTTAGTAGCCTAGGAAAATGGACTATTATAGTGTGATGGTTCAACCCTTATCCTTTTTTGGTTGTAGGGTTGGGCCTTTGCGTTAGGATATGTCATTGACCTAAGTTACGACACTGAACCTATGTATTATTATGTGTTTTTCTTGGGTTTTTGTTTCTCTGTTTCGTGTTTCTTTTGTGGTACTTGCTATTTGGGGTCCAACCCCACTGGTTTTGCATGGCCTGGTTTCGAGCCAGCACCCGAGGATCCAGCGTACCTTCTCCCTACTCATGGCGCGTACCAGGAACATGGTCGCAGGAGATAGCGAGTGGATTTTCTTCTTCCCTGCTCATCATTGTACATTTACTTCTTTTGGGCGTTTAGCCACCGATACATGTTAGCCGGCTCGTCTGGACATTAGTTTTCTTATATGATTGTATTAAATCAGACTTCAGCTGATCACTGTCATGTACTTTTGTTACTCTTCCAGCTCCTTATTTTGCATAGCTAGTCTCCAGAACATTTTGAAAAAGCGTTTGAGACGCCTTATTGCTTTATCATATATGTTATATGCTTACTGTTTCTTGTTTGAATGATTTAGACATAGAAGTTCTTGACCATAGGAGACTTGATTGTAGCGTGCACCCCCTTGTCTTATACAGCCGTGACCGCCGTACGACGTATAGCAACCTTGTACGGGGTAGCTGGCCATATCCGTCTCCGTATTCCGGTACTGGGTCGTGACAATAAGAAAATCCTACTGCCAAGTAGCCACTGCCACCAACTAGTTACCACACGTCATCCTACATTAAGGTTCTTTTGCTATTCATCCTAAAATTTCTTCGTCGTTCTTTTTTTATCTTCTCTTAGATTTCTTCTTTGTTCTTTTCCATCTTAAATTTTCTTCCTCTCCTTTGTTGTTGTAACACAAATCCTCATATTACTCCGGAGTTTTGTTACATCATCGCCAATGTATGCCCCCATAAGCCTTGATTGCTTATTTTGACATACAAAGCCCAAACCTATGAGCAGTCGCTTAAGCTGTCGACCAATGTATCACTTTACCTAATTAGCCGCTTTTAAATCACTGCATCAAACTGAGACATGGTATCTGCCATACTCAGAAAAAAAAAGACAAATTGAGCTTATTCGAGCTCACAATGAATGGAAAATCATTTTTCAAGCTTAACTTGTTCAGTATTTCTCACTTAACTCACATATTCAAGTGCATTGATACTTAATCAGTGATGCAAGCTTATTTCAAGATGAAAATATTGAACCAAACAAGAGTTCTTGCAAGTTTGCATGACGAGTCTCTGGTTCAAGGTAATCTTGATCAAATTTCATCAAACTAGAGATGGAGCTGATTAGCCCGTTCACTCCCTTACAAATGTATGACTCGTTTTGAACCACCATGCTCCAATATGTTGTTGCGAGTGTTACTTGCTGCATTATGTGGGCGATAAGAAAGGTTTGAACTTTGAAGTAAGAAAATAAATAAATACTATTGATATATGTGAGACCGGTCTCACTATTTTAGTATTATTATATTTTATCTGGTATGTGTGTTATAGTTGTATATTGCTTCCCGTGTAATTTATGAAATTTTCTAGCTGCTTTTATGTAATTTCTAGAATTGTGTATAGTGCTAGTCACCCTTTGATATATATATTATTCCCTTTCTCTCTCCTCCTAATTCTTCTTCATTTCTTCTCTTTCTTCAATTTCTTCTCCCTCTCCTATCATTGGCCGAACCCTAGCCCCAGCCGTGAGCTTGCCTTGGGTAGTAGTGGTAGTAGTTTAGTAGTGGGTTTAGGCAAGTAAATCTTGCCAATGAGGAAGAACTTGCTATATTGCACTTATTTAGCTTCCTTGCATTTTATTGCTCTATATTGTTCTCTATGAGTTTCTCTACATGTTTAATTCTTGGTATTTTCGGTTTTGATGTCCTGGTTGGAGTAGGTCTAAGTTTCCAGGTTGTAGCTTCCATGAGTTTACTTGGTTTTAATCTCTTAAAACTTGATGTTTTCCCAAACTAGTGGTTCCATGTTGATGAGCACTTGATTTCATGCGATTTTGAACTTTACTTTGCTGGATTCAGACTTGAAATGAGAATTTTATGGAGAATACAAGTTTTCAGACTTGAAAATTTTTCATGGCTGAAACATGCTGTTCTGGAACGAAGAAGTTTCATGCGCCCCGCTTGGTATGAGGCATGGACTTCTCGCTCCAAGTCAGCATGCGGCCATCTTGTAGGACGCATGACTGAATCTGCACATGCGTCCCTTGGCCAAATGCATGGAACTTGAATGAATGAAAGTTCTCTAAGTTCAAAAGATTCCATGCGGCCCAATTGTGTATGCGGCCAAGAGAAGCATGCGGCTGAGTCGTCCATGCGACCCAGAGCTATGTGTTCCCATTTCCTTCGAACGTATGACTCAACACCACCTTGGCACGACTTTCCATGATTTTGTCTTTTCCTTCTGACTCCCTGTCTTGACCAGTCCCATCGATCGCTTCTCTGATACGGCCAATCACATCAGTTACTTTCCTGACCTTCCATTTATTGCATGTTACTCACCTTGTCCCGAGGAGTGGACTTTGCATCTTTCATGCGGCCAGCTCTCCTATGCGGCCAACTCTCCCATGCGACCAGCTTACCCCATGCGCCTATGACACTTGTAGTAGTTTAACTTCTTTTAATATATTTTCTTCTTTGGCCTATTATGTTTGATTCCTATGCATGCAATCTTTCTCTAAACTGTTTATAACCTGATTGTGACAACCTGCCAGAACCTGAAATATATTGAACATGGATTGTATTGACATTGTTAATCTTGAACTTCCGATGCCAGACTTGTCCTAATATTTCTGATAATAGCTCGTTGTATCGAGTTAACCTGCTCGACGAAGCACACTCCTGACATGCTAGAATTTTTCTGAACTGTAATGCTTGAACTGATAAGATAAAATTCCGTAGTTGATTTGCTTGTTTCTATCATGAATGTACTTGTCAAGCTCATGTCCTGTCCTGCATCATGTCTAAGGCAAATTCCTGAGCACCACGGTCAGAAATTATTAATAACTTGCCCAGGATAACAACTAGAATAATGTATTAGAAACATCTAGGGAGATTTTCTGGCTACATGCAATCCCGGTATCTCAGCAACACTTGATGGATTTGGAGCTCTCCATCGTGAGGAGCACACTTCCAGCACGCCGTCGAGTGTTGCATATTCCTGTAAATTACTATACCTGATATAATCTATTATATGTATCCTTACGTCTAGATAATCCAGATAGTCTGCAGGGCATGTGGCTGTATGGAATCTCAAAACTGCATTGTGTTAGTAACTAGGATTGTGATTACCTAGTTAGCTAATGATAGCAAGCCGTCGGGCATGATTGGTCGTGATTGCTTGATTTTCAGTCTAGTCTAGTGTAGTCTAGTCTTGTCCTGATTTATTTAACAACTGATCATGAGACTGTAACCTGAGTACTGATTTCATATATCCTTGTTTAATTACTCCAGAACTGTTTAACTATTATTTCACCTGCTGTACTTATTTAACTGTTCCTTGTGCTATTTTTTACTGATTTGTCTGCATGATGGTTTTAGTTCCTAAGTTGGCTCCCTTGTGGTACTTGCTGTTTTGGAGTCTGGTCCCACTGGTTTTGTATGGCCATATTTCGGAGCAGGACCGCAGGATCTCCCGTATTTTTTGCCTCAAGATGATGAACACCAAGAGCACCCGAGGACATGAGTGGGTTTCTTCTTCATCACCCACTTGATCTTGTACTTATACTTTTGAGGCGTTTAGCCACCGAGCACGTGTTTAGCTCGTGTTTTGGAACTTGACATTCTAGTCCGCGGGCCTACATGTAAAGCATATTCTAGACTATAGCTAGAGCTGATCATGTAATATTGTACTCTTGCTAGTTCTTCATTTTGTAACTAGCTTCATGATCATCTGTGTATGTATAGTTTGGGACGCCTTACTATTATATGTTTGTTGATCATACATCTTGTAACTTATTGCTTGCTTGAGATTGAGACACCTAGGACTCTTGACCTAGGAATGATTGTTGGATTGTAGAGTAAAACCCTTGCATGTCTAGACAGCCGTGACCGTATCTCGGAGTATTGGGTACTCTGGTGTACGTAGTTGGCTTTGTCCGCCTCCGCTCTCCAGTATTCTGGTTCTGGGACGTGACAATACATATTCTAGTTAGGCTAGCCCTTTCTGAAAGCAGCTTCATCCAAAGACAATCTCTAATAGCATATTCTGAACTGTAAAGCACTTCCCACTAGTTCCACCAAAATTCTTTCATATCCATATTATATGTTCAGATATACTTCACTTAAAAGCTAAAACCCACTCACTTAGTAGTTCGAGTTCTCCTACATCTACTCAAGGAACGAGCCATCTACAAATGGAAGGAGTTTAAGTCACCAAAAGGTGAAAGTGTGAAACTACAAGCTCGTGACCATCTACTTAACAAAAGTTCTTGTCATGACAAAATAATACAAATCCTTATTAAGAGAAGATGATAGTAAATATAAATGTAAATAAGAAATAGAAAAGTAACATACATATTTATCAATGTTATAAATTGCGCTAGGCGGATTCGGTGCGCCAAAGGGCCGCCTAGGCGGCCGCAAAGGAAAAAAAAAATTTATTTTTGAAATTTTGAATTTTTAGTTTTAGAATTTTTTTAAAAATTTTGAAATTTTTTTAATATTTAGATTTTTTTTTCCTGATATTTTGAAATTTTATTGCATTTCTTTTAAAAAAATTTGAAATTTGAATTTTTTTGGAATTTGAACTTTTTTTTGAATATTTTTTGCAATTTCAAATCTTAAAATTTGAAAATTTAAAATTTTGAATTTTTAAATTTTTGCCTCGACCGAACATGGCCGAATTGGCCGAACATGGCTGAACTGGCCCGCCTAGGCCCGAACAGGCGCCTAGGAGGCCGAATTGGGGGTTTTCGGTTCGGCGGACGGTCGCATGGCGCCTAGGCGGCCGCCTAGTCCGATTTTTAGAACACTGCTATTTATATCCTATGTTGTAGGAATACGGACACTGATACAGATAAAGAGACGATATGGATATGAGATACATACATTTTCATAGAGGTAAAATAAGTAGGCACCTATGTTGCATGAATATAGACACACACACTGATATGTACACCATTTTCCTGCGTGCATGCAACATAATAGCTGAACCAAACAAATGTGCACCACTAATGGTCAATTAAGATAAATTGCAAGAGATGCAATAACTTTGATGCTCTTATATACAGTTAAAGTATTGTTATGTACTGATTTTTGTAAAGATAAAAAAACAGTAACTGGAAAACATGTAAATGTCTCCTTTTCTGTATCACTTTATAATGATTGTATATGGTTTTTATGCTACTAAAATTTCAGGGTTATTTTGTTGCTATATATCATTTTCAGTAATTCGGTCTGTTGAAGAGTTATACATTGTCGAAAAGCCATATCAGATTCTTCTAATTTTCGGCCAAGAATGTAGACAATGTGACAGTGCTACTAAACCTACATAGAATAGTGTACAGTGGACTCCAATCTAACATGAGAAGCCTTCAATGACAAGATAACTGTTGCTACGAAATATTAAGGAGAGAGTCGGAGTCAGTGAGAGAGTCGGAGTCGTGTCAAAGAAACATCAATACCAACTGATATTCGAGAAGTGAAACTGCCTAGAACTTGTTCTTCTATTCAAGGAGGACAAGGAACACAATGAAGTTAACAACGGGGGTCCCTATTAGTTGGCATATATGTTGCACGCACACGAGTACGACAATGACACGATTCGGACGCAAGGACACAGACACGGAACCTACTTTGGCGTGTCCTGGTGTATTATTTTTGGAGTGTCCGTGTCGTGTCCTACATGTTTGTCGCAGGACGCGACACCACGTCTCCTAGCTTAGCACAAATTTTGATCGAAACCGTAATTTGGGGCAAGCAACGAAGCAAAAATGAGAGAGAAATATCAAACAAACACATACGATCAAAATTTACGAAATTTGAACATATCATCTCCATTCCGTACATAAGAACCCTAGAAGAGTTTCCGACGCAAAAACCCTAAAATTCTAGGGTTTCAAATTCAAATCTGCAACAAGTATCAATTCTTAAATCAATCAAGCAAAACCTCACCTGAAATTTTCGAGCCGCTCTCGCTCGATCCATCCGATCTAAAAAAAAAGTTCGGGAGAAGAATATACACATAAATTGCTTCTTTTTTATAGAAGGAGAAAATGGAGGGAAACGAGGAGAGAGAGAGAGAGAAGCGGGGAAGGGGGGGGGGGATCTGTGGCTTTCTTCGCTCGGCCGGGGGAAAAACTCGCCGGCCAACCTGAACCGCCAGAGTCGGCCGCGTCTCTATACCAGGAGGCGACCAGAACTCCCGGTTCTGCACCAGGTGAACCGGTCTAAGTCCTCGCGCTGACCGGTTCCGACTCGGGACAGCTCAGCAAGCGCTATATGCAGAGTGACCGATTTAGGCGGTCAGGTCCCTCCGCTATAAGTACCAAACCGAACCAAACTCTCTGTTGTTTTGGTTCCCAAAAGTCCGCAAAAAAGTTTGGGAGAGGAGGAAGTGTAGTTCGCCCCCGCTTCCGGAAAAAAACCGGGTAAGTCGAGAAAACTCCCCACTTCCGTCTTATTTTCCTTTCGACTTATTTTCTTTGCTGTATAAACGGGTCCAAGTAGACCCGACCCGACTGCGAATCCATTTGATAAATGCTAAATGGTAACGTTATGCACAGATCCCGTTATATTTTATGGAATGGGTTATTTGTATTTATTCTTCAATCATAATGACAATTTCTGTTATTCCAAAAAAAAATTAATTACTACTACTGTTCTATTCCTTAAAAAATAGGGATTTTTTTGGAAAAATAATTTATTATGCGTAAATGGGAGGCAGTAGTAATTAAAAAGATTTGGAAGGATAACAATATTGGGGGTGTGGTTGGGGTGTGGTGGGAGGAGGGGGTGGAGGATTTAAATATAAATAACTCTTATGAAATAAATGTTGGTATTTGCTTGGAATTTTATGTGTTGGATATTTGCACTTGCACTGTATTTTGCAGCGTAGAGATGTTTACATTATATGTAATATAATTGTTCAACATGACCTAGGACTACTTTGATTGTAGTTCGACTCCACTTGATAGTAAATGCAATGGAGGAGTCGGCCAAACATAATTCGTTTGCATTTTGGATGGACGTTTGACCAAACTACCGTTCATTATGGCTCACCACTTAAATGGACGTTTTGAAACGTTGATCTAAACGAACGTTCCGGAAATTGCGTATGAATCCAAACTAAGCCTTAAAGTCTATACTAAAAAACTGTGTTTTGTTGCGCAAGGGCTGAAAGAGAAATTCAAGCTGGAGCTGGAATAGGTAGGTGTGGACTGACTCATATGGAAAAAAATTAGGAGTGAACCGGAGCCCACCTCTGCCCATTGGTGATTCTGTCGGTGCATCATGACCTTCCAAAACCATCCACATAAGTTCATTTAAGCTCAAACTTCTCTCCAAAACACTGGTTGGGCTAGCGGTTCAGAAACATCCATTTAAGTGTAACGTCCATATGGAATATTGCGTTTGGCACCAAATAGAATTCCATAACTGCAATCTTAACTAGGGTGAGTATTGTTCGGTTTTGGACCCAAAATCGAATCGAATAAGAGATTTAGTTCGGTTTGAGAAATTTTCGATTCGGTTTCAGTTTTGAAAATACTAAAATTACTCATTCGGTTTTGGATTTCGGTACAAAACCGAAAGTCGAATAAGATTTGTGTAATTATATAAATATTCTCAATTCTATACATATTTCGTGATTAAAAATGTGTATATTTTGAAAACAACAATTTTATGTATGTGTTTTGAAGCCCAACTATGATAATTTAATAACTAGTCCAACTTTGGACGCAACTTTAAAATAAAAAAATATGTGTGTATAAAAATTATAATTTTTAATATAATTTAACCACAATCACAACTTTGGGCTCGACCCATTAAACAATAGAAATATCCTAACCGAATAAACCGAATCGATTATTCGGTTTTGGTTTTGGTTTTAGTTTTGGATTCTTAGAATTTCGGTTTATTCGGTTTTGACTATTTCGATTCGGTTGAAACCGAATAAACCGAACCTTCACCCGGAATCTTAACTATTCTAGTTCAGTTCCTTCACTGCGTCTACATGCACGAGGCATGACAATTTCGATCCATGGATTACTGTTGACAGCATTCCTTACTCCTCCAACCCTCCCACACTCCTGGGTCCTAGTTTGGCAGTTAATTCTGTTGGTGATGGCATCAGCTTCCGAAGTCATACTGCCGATTGGTACACAGAAGCATGACCCGGCTTGGAAGCACTGCCTGATGATCCGGTCCGGTGGCCGTACCAAGCTGAAGTGCAAGTACTGCACAAAAGACTTCCTAGGAGGCGGCATCCACCGCATCAAAGAGCACCTAGCGCGACACAAAGGCAACGCCTCCTGCTGCCCGAAAGTACCACTGGAGGTCCAGCAGGCCATGCAGCAGAGCCTGGACGGGGCTGCTGTCCGGAAGAGGAAGAAGCAGAAGCTCGTGGAAGAAGTCAAGAAACCGAACCCGAATCAGTTGGAGGAGGCTGGGCCACTAGACCTGATCCTGCTGCAGGGTGGTGGGCTCGATGCTGGTGCCGGCCAGGTTGACGTGAAAGAGGAAGGCGTGGCTAAAGCTCCGGAAAGAGGGAGGAAGAGAAGAATGAGATACTCACCTTCTCCGGCCACTCAAGTTCCTCCTATGATCTCCGAAGCTAGTAAGTCTAGTTCGGGACAGACGATGAACAAGGATCAAGCCTATATGGCGATAGGGCGGTTCTTGTACGATGCTGGGGTGTCCTTTGATGCAGTCAATTCAGTCTACTTTCAGCCGATGGTCGATGCAGTAGCAGCAGCAGGACCGGGGCTTCAAGTACCTTCGTATCACGACTTTCGTGGTACGATGTTGAAGAGATCCATCGAAGAGGTGAGCGGGTTGTTGGAGCAATATAAGGCGTCGTGGGCTCGGACTGGATGTTCCGTAATGGCTGACGAGTGGACCACGGAAACTGGTAAGACATTGATCAACTTCTTGGTGTATTGTCCCGAAGGAACCATGTTCTTGAAATCGGTGGATGCCTCCCATATCGTTACATCCCCGGACACGCTCTATGAGTTGCTTAAGCACGTCGTGGAGGAGGTTGGAGCGGGTAACGTCGTCCAGGTGATCACCAGCAGCAGTGATTGCCATGCCATGGCTGGGAAAAGGCTGACAGAAACCTTTCCGACATTGTTCTGGACGCCTTGTATGTCTCAGTGCGTAGATGCTGCATTGGATGACATTGCGAAGCAGGAGGGAATAAGCGAGATCATCGAGAGTGGAAAGACCATTGCGGCTTTTATCTACAATCACGCCCCAGTTCTAAATATGATGAAACAGTACACAAATGGGAAAGAACTGCTGCTTCTTCCTGGTGGGAACCGATCTGCTATGAATTTCATCGCGTTGAAGAGCATGATTGGTTTGAAAGACGAGCTGGTAGCCATGGTTAGTTCTGAGGAGTGGATGGTTGGCCCGTACTCTCAGAAGCCGGCAGGAGTTGCAGTTACTGGTCTTGTTGGTAGTTCAGGGTTCTGGGCCTCTTGTTCTGCAATTGTAAGGATAACAGAGCCATTAGTTCGATTTCTGAGGTTAGCCAATAGCACCAGAAGGCCTGCAATGGGTTATATTTATGTGGGTATGTATCAGGTGAAGGAGGCGATAAAGAAAGTAGTGGTAAAAGAGCAGGATTACATGCCTTATTGGGACATTATTGACTGGAGGTGGGATAAGCGAATTTCTCGTCCTCTTCATGCAGCCGGTTTCTTCCTTAACCCTCAGTTCTTCTACAGCATCCAAGGGGAACTGTCCAATGAGATCTCCTCGGCGATGCTTGATTGCATAGAGAGATTAGTCCCTGAGGTGAAAGTCCAAGACAAGATCCAGAAGGAGCTGAGCATGTATAAGAGTGCTACTGGGGACTTTGGAAGGAAGATGGCCATCAGAGCTAGACAAACTTTGCTTCCTGGTGAGGAAGGCATTGATGAGACTTTATTGAATCACATTCTGATTGTATATCGATGGCTATTCTGAATTCTTTTCTGACACTGTTTTCTATATCAAATTCTTATTTACAGCTGAATGGTGGGCTACATATGGAGGAGGCTGCCCAAATCTCACGCGTCTGGCCATAAGAATTCTCAGCCAAACTTGCAGCGCAAGGGGATTTGAGCGAAATTGCATTGCTTTTGAACAAGTTCACCACCAAAGAATGAACTTTCTTGAACATCAGCGCCTCTGTAATCTCTTATTCGTCCGTTATAACTTGAGGCTGCAGCAAAGGTGAGAAGAAGAAGACGTAAAAAAAAATGTTGCTCTTTTGGAATTAGTAGTTACTAAAATCAGATTGTCTGATGACTCGTAACGACAATGCATGAACTGTCAACAGGCAACTAGTGAAGAGTAAAGTGTTTGATCCTCTATCTGTTGACAACATTGAAGTTGTTGATGACTGGATTGTGGACAAAGGTGAGTTCCTCTCAGCAGATGAAGATTCGAGTTGGATGGTACTTAATCAACCTACAGAAAATAAAGGACCATCAGACTATTCGTTTGAAGATGATGCTGAAGCCTTCATTATTAGTATGAAAATCTTTTCCTGTTCTGAATTCTACCACTTTATCAATTGGTTTTAAGTGGTTGACCAATATATATAATTCGCGTTTCTCAGGCCTTGATGATGAGGTGGTCCGACGTGCTGGCCAAGATATAGAGGATGATGATGATATGAAAGAGGAGGAAGATGGCCATGATGGTGTTACTTTTTCATGAAGCTGACACATAAAGGAACGGGTGTTCTATGTAGAATGGTTGCTTAGTGACATATGAATGTGAGTATAAATGAGACACCATGCTCCCTTAGTTTAGAGTTAGATAATCTGTCGCTCTCTTGTAAATTTGTAGATTGTGTAGCTCTCTATTTGTTAAAGTTTAGGTTGAACTGACAAATAAATATTTGACTGTTGTGTTCCTTTTTACCTGAAGAAGCTGCACATGATAATCCTTATAGTTGAAGTTCTCTCTCTTGTGAATCTATTGTATTGGGTTCAAAAGGAAATTTATGTGAAAACTGAAGAAGCTGCACATGATAATATCCTTGTGAGTTATTTGTATTTACCACCTCTATCCTTGTAGTTGAATTCTCTCTCTTGTCATCGACTATCATGTTGACAGTCAATTATGTGAAAATTGATGAAATTTAGAATGAAGTCATCGGTGAAATAACTTGGTCATATTGTAAACTAAATAGTAGAAACACCAAAAGAACTTCTAGGATAAACTTGTGAAATGTATGAGTGAACACAAACGAAAACAATTCGGGAATTGATATTTATATGGAGGAATCAAATGAATGAGGGAATTATCTAGGAAGTGGGTATTTGCCTATAAGATGTACAAGATGCTCAAATAGGTAGTTTATTGGTGAACATAACTGTAACTCATGATATGTGTGGATTAAGTTCTTCGAACGGATGCTTGGTTGTAGGAAAGAACAAAAAAAGGTTTCACGGTGAAGGAGAACTTTTCTCATTATATAGTAGTATAGATTCAATCATCCGAGGTGCCATTTTGTTGACTATGATATGTTCACCATTACATGTCCTAAACATAGCAGTAAGAGCAAGCAAGAGCCCATCAAGAGTACAAATAACAAAGTAGATAAGTTTATAATTGCACATAGTACTTATACCAAATCCTTCCCTGGTTCTGGAACCGTTGTTCCCTCCCAACAACCTTAAATACACAAAATCACAAAACCTAGATCTTATTTATACACGCAGCTTCCGTCATCGCTCCTCGCTGTCGGATCGAAGTTCTTAGCCAATGGGTCGGTGCAACCTTCGGGAACTGGAATATGAACTTGTTGGGCTGCTTGTCCTGCGACGAAACATTAACCAACTTCAAAGTTCAAATGCGATTTCGCGCAAGTAAGTCATCTAAATATTTAGTACTAGTCTATAAGAAGCCAGAACCAAACCTCTAGGGAAGGGTAGGTGCTAACCGTAGAAGTTTCCGGTCTTCATGGCATCCTCATTGGCCTCCCCGAGCGCAGCCTCGCTCATGTACTTGTCAGCCAGCTGCACCCTCTTCACATTCTCCTGCTCCTGCACCAGCATGTTGCCGTACTCCAACAGCTTCTCCAGGGTCATCTTGGGCTGCTCGAATGTCGGTGGTCCATCGCGTGAGTTAACTAGCTTCTTCCCGATCTGGTCGATCCCAGTGGAAGCAATCCACTTCCTTACTTCGTCATCGTACACCCTGGCTCTGAGTGCACCGAAGAAATCTACAAGTAGAGAATATCAAGGTTCGAGATTGTCAGACACAATCTTCGCGCTTGCAGCTTGACTTATACTGATAACATAACCACTTAAGTGTCTTACCGATAGATTGGCCTGGGAAGGTATCAACAATCTTGACAACATCCTCCTCAGCGATATTGTCGGTCCTGAAGATACCGATGCAGACACCGATCCTGTCCTCTCTTGTCGGGGCCCAGTAGAACTTCTCCATACGTCCGTCACGAATGAGAGGGGCGTACAGTGTGGAGAAATCGTTTCCGGTGACTATGATGGGGACACGGGCGTTCTCCTGCTTGTTGTACATCCCCGGAAGCTGGACGTTGGTCGGGTTATCAGCAATGTTCATGAGGGTGGCGTTAACCATCTGGTTGTTGACAGTGTACTGGGTGGTTCCACCCATTCTTCCTGCCCCTGCGTCAAGATCATTGATGAAGAGGCAGCACATCTTCCCCTTTGCGATGATGTCTGCTGCTTCACGGTACCTTTGCCTGATGAGCTTGGCAGGCTCTCCTGCATTTCCGCTCTCGAGTTCTCCGGCACTCATCATGATGGGGCTGGGAACAGTTAAAGGTGTCAATATTATCAAGACAAGAGCTAAGAACCAAAAGCCAAGGTTACTGGCAAGCAATAGAACTTTATAATTCTAGATGTAGTTCTATGCAGTTGCGTGCATCCTTTATCCTACATAAATTAGCAATCTCAAGAATTTGGTGCATATTTTTATGCTCTAATGAAACTTCATAGATTTTCAAGTTTCAAGTCATTCGAAATTTGCGAAGGAAATTCAGGAAATGGTAGAACTATGGTATCTCATAGATTCATCCATAGTTTTTTTTTTTTTTTTACCTTAACTTTCTTTATGTACGAGTGTCGAGGTGTACAAGGGAACACATATTTTCAGTACTTACATCTAAATGTACAAAACTGTAATATTGCTGGTGATTTCATCAGTAAAAGATTACATAGAAAGTAGATTCCAACATAAGATACAAACTAGCAATGTGAACTGAATTAGTTTCCTGAAACCTCGCTTGGCATCTTCGAGAGCGCTTTGTTTTTTTAGGAGTTCTTTCATTTAGATAGTCATGCTTCTTCCTCGTCTTGTATTAATTGATATGATTTAGAAAGTTCTGCTTCTGCATAGGGTTATACTTATAGTAGGGGTTACATTTTAGATGTTGAGGAACAGGTATAGGTATTCTTCATATTTTGTTGGATGATCCCTTTCAGTACAACAGTTCCATTTTCTTCTCAAGATATAAGAAGAAACATGTCGGGTACACACCTTTCTCAAAAATAAAAGAAGAAATAATTAAAGCAAATGCATTGGATGGTCGAGAAAAATCCTAAAATTCCATTGGTTAGGAAATCTGAATTGTTCTGCTCATATAGTCATTTTACCTATAACTACACCTTTTAACATTAAATTAGCATTACTATTAGTAACAAGGTAATTGAGATGATTCAGTTAAACATACAAGTAAAATGCCAATTCCTTTTAGCAACAAGGTGAGAAGTCCAGTTGGTATATAAAAGGTCAATATATATGTAATAATCACTAAAGGAGGGAAGAAGAGACTCACTTGATTCCCATCTTTCTAAATACAAGTTCACATTGGAAAGATTTTCCTTGACCTTTGCCTCCCCAAACACCCAAAATGAGAGGAACCTGTCAGAGACGAAGCCACATAAATCTCATATCATCAACCAAATATAATTGTGAAGGAGAGAGGGGGAAAAAAAACCTAGACAACATACAAAGATTGCTCCTAAGGTTACCTTAATGTTAGGCAAGGTCATGAAGTTCTTGGTGATGTGAACAACAAGTTTATCCATGAAAGCCGGAGCAATGTAAAATCCATCCATCTTGTTGTCCATGTTGTACCTGTAAATTCATCAAAATATATAACTCTTACAAGAACGGACTTAAGAACTTGAAAAAAAAGGGTAAGGTTTTCGGTATTTCTTACTCGCGGAGGCCCTGGCTGATGTACTCGTATGAGTTCAAGACTGCAATATGAGTCCCATCCCCCATGGGAGCCTGGAAGAGGGAATCAACCAACCCCTTACCCCTGGTGATATCCTGCTGGTCATCCGATATATCGTAGGCAAGCCCCCCCCACCTGTCCTTATCGGTCTGCTTCGACTCGTCGAGATCAGCAGCCATGACCTTGAAGCTACCCGTGGAGATCCTCCCGTGGCTTACCCCAGGGTTCACCTTCTTCAAGCTGCTCCCGAAGAAAGCAGAGCTCGGAGCAGAGGCTCCCGAGTTCGAGCCATGTATGCTCAACTGCACCAAAGTATATCAACCCATAATTCACTTCTCAATGATACAGTTACAGTTTCACTAGAGAAGTTTTAAAGACCATTATCAGATTAAACCCGTGGAGTCAAAGAAATCAGAGAATGTTCAATTCTCTGAGAACAATCCTAATTCTTTGTAATATCCATTGAGAACTACTTGATTCTTTTGGGTAGAATCTGGATTCAAGACTCGGAATAATCTCAACTAAGAGTTGAGGTGAACTGATAACATGGAACAAGTGTGTGTATAGATCATAGGTTCATAGTTGCTATAATGTACTACTGAATTTATTGATCTACTATGAATAAAATCTGGCTGAAACAATACCGGCACTAGGTTGACTGCACCGACGGGTGAGACAGCAGTAGCCATGCGAAGAATGATTCAACAGGAGAGAAGTGTACTACTGTGGAGTGATCAAATCGGTGCAAATTGGGTTTCTTATATAAGTGGCAACTTCACATCAGGTACATGGCTTCGAGTGTGGTTTACCTTACGCTATTGGTTGGGAACCTGTGGATTCAGTTCCAGGTTCCTTAACTGCCACACATTCAGGATTGGGTTGAGTGACACGTGGAGCTATCTTGGCCTACTGTTGGTGTTCAGATTAGGTTATGTACATGATAGTGTGTTCTAGTAGGTCAATACCTTACAAAAAGGAATGGATGGTTTGGGATCAAGAAGTTTTCTACTTCACTGGATTTTCGATAGGCTCTTCAGCACCAGGAGAATTATTGTTTCTAGGACAATCTCAGAGTTAAATGGAAATTGTAGAAATTCGGAAAAACTGTTTGTGGATGCAAGTTGGGTGTGTTCTGATTGGTCGATACCTTGCCAAAAGGAATGGATGGTTAGGGATCAAGAAATTTTCTACTTCACTGGATTTTCGATAAGCTTTTCAACACCAGGAGAATTATTGTTTCTAGGACAATCTCGAAGTTAAATGGAAATTGTAGAAATTCGGAAAACTATTTGTGGATGCAAGTTGGGCAGGCTAGGCCGAGTCGAAACTGACCCAAGCAAAACATTCTGACATCTACATGGGGTTAAGAACAAAGTTCGCGGTATCGATATCGGACCCCTCCTATGAGTATCGGTATCGCCAGTATCAAAGGTTCGGGATCGGATTATCGGATTTTTTAGTATAAAAAAAATTCATTTACATGCTTTTACAATCTTACTATGTTTTTACATCCTTACTTATTAGCCTTTTTTCGTTCAAATTTTTTTTGTCAAATTGACTGGAAAAGAGACTGGCAATGTCGGTATCGGTTGGTATCGGATCGGGATATACCAAATCGTAACAGTATCATCGGTATCGGCCAATACTGCAAACTATGGTTGCAAACTATGGTTAAGAACAGGTTGGGTCTGATTCAGGTTTATGGAATTTATAGAAAGTGCAGATCCGATAAATATTTTTCTCTTATTTGTATAAGATCATTGACATGTACTACAATCTAAGTCGCGTCGCAACATTAACTGCAAATTCACTGTTCCTATAATTGTTAGATTGTAATGCAATTGTTATGTATGTAATTATAATATTTCCAAGTTATAATTAAGCATATGAAACAATGAAAACATAAATCTGGTACTTAAAAAGTGTGAGATGGATTGGTCATTGTGTGCGTCGCGTCTATTCAGAAATTCTAAGGAAATAAAGAAAGAGATACAAAATATTATACTGAAAAAGAAAATTACATTGATGAAATTTAAACAAAAAAATACCAAGAAAATCTGCAAATCTTTTGATCCAACAAGAGAGCTACATTTGTCATAATTCAACAAGATCACTTCATGCCTAAATTCAGTTTTTTTCGATGTATTTTCTGTCATGTAAAGATTGTAAATTTGGATAACAAATACTACAATGTTATCTTATTTTCTGTACATCTATATATATTTTCTAGACCCATGTGTTCAGTGAGCTTTCTTACATGCATGTGCAAAGCAATAGTCTTAATTCATAAGTGACGAAACAAGTCACAAACAGTATTATAAAAATCGGTTGTTCGTCCATCTAAGGCACTATGCGTCTCTGGACCGAAGCAAAAAATTTCTATTCGGCAGTATAATACAGTTGTGTTTTTGTGCAGTCTTGTTCGGCACCTCGTGTGATTTGTGCGTCATGATCAACCTTGTAGAAGCTATTTTATTGTTGATACAAAATGATAGTTTGATTCAATATTTTTATTGTTACAGTTTTGTAGAAGTGTTTGAACCATGTAATAGATAACAAGAGATGTTTAGAGAAGATAGAAATAGTAAATCGAACCCAAGTTAGTTTTAAAAAAAATACTATAAAAGTTGTTACAAGAAAGTAGGAGAAGTGAGGAAAAAAAACATGCATGATATATGTTCGGTGTTAGACGGACTAGATGCTTGGCGTCCCTCCTCCGCACTGAACTTGTATAGCAAATTTCAGAACACTAGTCACAAATTAAAAAAAAAAAATTACTTCGATGTCAATCGGTCGAAGGAGTAAATATGAACACATGCAAAGTAGAAAATTGGCAATGCCACGTATACCATACTTCTGGTTCAATAACAGTCACTATTCTACTTGTAAAAAACATGAAACCAGCAGATGTTGTGTTGGTAGACTTAATTGTGTATAAAAACTGCTATGTTTTCTCATGCAACTTGTTTTGATCTTACATTGATACGGGCCACATTCACCGTGTCGATTTTGTCGAATCGATAAGTCGTCACTGAACATAATGTTGTACAAACATAAGATACACTTGTACAAGACGTATTCGTGTACATTTTGTAAAATAGTTTGCTTTGTATAATTTTGCAACGGATAAACGGATAAATTGAATAACAACATAGTGTAGAAGAAATAATTTTTTATTGATAATTTGTAACGAAAACATAGGCACTCAAACAACGAGTAAAAAAACGACAAACTTGGCTTACAACTATGAAAGAGCAAAATGTGATACAACATTCCATACTTCATCTCTCTTTACTAACAATAAAGTAAAAATATCTTCAGCGGAAGTCTTCAAAAATTGAATTGGTTGGCCCAGTCGGGCACAAGTTCAGCACGAAAAAATGGCTCATGTGCCGGTCTTGTCCGAATAAACTTGGACTAGGACTGGCCCAGCCCAGCCCAGCCCAGCCCAATATATCGGGACGTGCCGGAACTCATATCTCGACCCATAAGAGAGTTCCGGCACGGCCCGAAGCACAAGCCCGAGGTCACAAGTTGAACAAACGTGAGAATGCAGACAGGAGAAACAAAATATAGTCCACAAGCAACACACAACATAAACTCAGCAAAAGGGAAAGATAATACACAATATTTTCTCTTACAATCAGTAAAATTTTACAATCATAGTACCAACTATCAAGTGTTGTTTGAATACAACCATCAGAACCCATACAATTCTCTTATAAAGTCCATAAAAGAATCATTACCAAGAAAACAAGTCATTCATGTGCAAGGAACAGGCTCGGACCGGTCCGGTTCGGTCCGGTTCGAAACCCATCGTGCAGTAGGTCACGTGTCGAACTTGACTCAATTTTTTATCCTTAGGCCAGGTCCGACCCGGCCTGCTAAAGTGCATGTGCCTGAGAGGCCCGGCCCACTTGACGGCTCTAATTGGAAACTTCAAAATATAGACAATGCAAAGTTGGACTAGCTTTTAGGACTTCATTACGTCCTCTTGATTTCCGACACCTGTGAAGAAGTAGGTCAGTATGTTGAAAAATGCATTGGCGAGTGGCATTAACCCGACTCACCAAAATCAACACATTATTCATATGAAAGCATACATGATTATTAGTGATATTTCTATCTTTTCTTAGGTTAATTAACAAATCATAAGACATAAATGTAAAAGCATAATACATATCACTAAACGGTGATTCTTACCCATAGTCGATTGTCCTTTCCTGCAAACAAGGATTATCATATTCTTCCCTACATAAGACATGCGATGCAGCTCGTCTATATGAAGGTCACTGGCGAACACATCATCTTAGACTATTCATGGGATTACGACGTCCCCCCAGTGCAGTAGCTATCCTCACTAGAGATCTCGCAATCCATGTGCATTATACTTTAGCACCAATTATGTCTGCTCCTCCTAGGCCGAATCGATTCCGTGGTCGCGAATATCGTTCAAGAAAACGAAACATTGTGCACAAATTGTGATGACCATGCATGCTTATAAATTTTAGTTATTAAAATATAACATGCATGATAACATAAATTTGAAATAACTATGCAACATATTTTCATCTTGTGTTCCACATTCCTCGAGCCATCGCTCAAATTACATACTACAGATTCCAAACATTTTTTCACGATTCTATTTCTATTTAACAACAGTACAACACTCCATATTTCTATATAACAAGCCAACAACATTATAGTTATTCTCTTTTATCTTGTTAATGTATCATCGAGACAAAAAAAAACAAGGATATTCTTTTGTTAAGATACGGAGATAAAAGAACGAAGGATCAAAGTCACTCACTGTTGGGGAATTGTCGAGAGAAAGAGAACTCATACGCTTCGATCAAACCTCGCTTACGCATTCACCTGCATTTGTACCAGCAGAGGTTCAATATTCTTCTTCTCTTTTTTTCTCAGAATTCAATATGAATGCAGAAATGGATAAAGGCAAGCAATGAAAATCATCCATCGAAACATCAACGAAAACGCATTCACAAAACCAACAAAAACATTCAGCGAAAACGAACAGTGAAAAAGTTTTAAGTAAGAGACTCTTATATAGATTTTATTCTCTAATACACGATTCACTACAAATTCCAAAGAACTCAATCCATAGATAAGAAGATCTCAATTCACTTTGTCCCGATCAATCAACACCAATAGGACGTGCCTCACTGATTGGTTCCGAGTGGCTATTCAAGCCAGCAGCAGATGTTGTCCTATAGAACTCAGGCATAAGCAAAATACAAGGGGCCGGAGAAGTGCCACTTGCCCCCTCCCTCCCCTCTAGACGCGGAGGATCTGCACTTAAATAGAAAAGAATATTTCTTCGCCAGTTCTAATAGTTAACGTCCAACAACAATCACTAATGAGAAGCACAAATTACGTTCGGTCAAACGTACTGTTGGTTAAAAACGCTCAACGAACGTTGTAACCGCTTCCTAACCTCTCATTTTTAATGGCATTTCCCAAGTTTTGTGCGTTAGAACCGGAGGATGAGCAAAACTTGACTTCCACTCCTCTACTAAAAACTCCTATATAGCACCCCTATTGGACCATTTGCAATCTTCTAAAAACTTGAGATAATCACAGAGTTCAAATTGCAATGGAGACCCCCATTCGGAGAGGAGAGGTTGAGATCAGAGCCAAACCCGGAAAGCCTACGAACAAGCCACGGAGGATAGTGCCGCCAGCGACCCTCCAGATTGTTTTGGGCACCGAGGCATCTCGCTCACTCGCACCGATACCACTGCTGTCTCCGCTGATCCTCCATCCTGACCCGTTGCCGAACTACTTAGACAGTCGTAGAGAGGCTGCTGGCGAGGAGGAGGAGAAGAAGTCTGTAGGATTGCAGTATGGAGGATGCTGGCACCCAGCAATGCCGTTGGTGTCAGCGATGGAGCCTGCGTCGCTGGTCCCGTACTTCCGGTCACAATGCAAGCTTGCACACAGCGACTCGTCAGTGCATTATGATTTTGTTTAGCTCATCTGAGTTTGCTTGTTTCTTGACAGTTTTTCTCCCCTGTTGCAATATTTGATCCCTAGTGAAAAAAAAATCTCTCCTACTTATGCAGCAATACTGCTCTCAAATTTACATCAAACATGCGCAGAATAATCAACCAGCAGGCATACAATTGGAAATTTTAACTGAATAAAGGTTCCCTAATTTTAAACGTCTTTTAATATAGAATGATGCAATAAAAAACACTAACCAGCAACGCATGCAACAGACTGAAATGTTGGCAGGAATATTCCTATAAAAAAAATTCGAGAGTAAACAGCAAAAAAGCGTATTACAGTGATAGATCTGAAACTTAAAACTTCATAAAAAGATGCTCTTCATAGAAGAAAATGAAATTCAGAACACAGGCATTGGAAAGAACCATTTGCTTCAGAAAACACAAAAAAAAGACCCTTACGCTTGAGGCAGAATTACTCAAAGATGGTAAACAAAATCAACGTGTCCCATAAACAGATCAGCCGAAATAAACAACCAACCATTTCTTGTGCAGTAATTTTGCTCGCTTACAAGAGCGATATTATTGTTTAATTTCATCATATAGATAGATGAGTTCATATCCTTGGGGTTTGGAACACCTTTATATATTCATTTTGGGAATAAAATGATATACTTGAAATAAAACACCACCACTGAACTCCTTGTCATGAGAGGAAATAGATTTACAAAGTTCAAATAACTTTAACATGTTTACGTTTAAAATTTTCAATCCGAACAAACCATGGTGTTTGGGGATTTCTTTTGTACAACACCATGGTAGCATATGACCCATGTTCACCAAATCAACATGTAAAAGCGATGCAGCGGGTGAAGACCTGCTCATCCAACATCAGTTCATCTTCCAGGGCAGATGATTCCATGGTAACAAAATTTAGAAGTCAAACTCCCCATTAGCCTGCAACAAATGTTTGAGATAAGTTCCAAGATAATAGGAATGGAAAATAAACAATTTAAGCATTCTCGGATACAGAGGATCTAAAGCTTTTTCAAGCAAAGTAAGAAGCAGATATTCATAGAAAAAAAAAAAAAAAAAAATCTATAAGCATACAACTATTCAATGAAAAAGAAGACGAGGTAGCTATGAAGCTGGAAAAACATAAAAATAGTAACAAGGGTTATTTACACTAACCTTCCCTATGTTTTATGTTTATTACATGACACTTGTACCCTTATTTTGAAAATAATGACACGGTACCCTTAATTTGAAAATAATGTAAAGGGGTAATTACACTAATCACCCTTATTTTTCCCACAATAAGGGTACCCGTGTCAATTATTTCAAAATAAGGGCACCCGTGTAATAAACGTAAAAAATAGGGGAGGTTAGTGTAAATAACCCTAATAACAATAATGGTTCAGTTAAGTGCTAGCTTTATGGGTGCAACTTTTAACTCAGAGATTACTATTCCATGCCCATAAATATGGGAATTAATAGCTGAATGCCAATAAAAGAGGAAAGAGAGACGCATGAAAGATATAGAGTGCTCAAAGGAAATCAATTTATCAAATCAAAAGGAGATCAAAGAGATTCTATACGCTAGAAGTTATTCCAATTTACCAAAGCAATGCTAGAAAAAATATAAAGAGGTTGTTCATGGGATCTATTGTCCTCCATGGAACACCAAGAAAATTCCAAAGCAACCACAAAATAAATAACCAAATCAAAAGACTAGTGAAACAACAGTCAAACCCAGTGAGTGGACGCAAACTTATACCGAAAAAGAAACAAAAGGACAAACCTATTCAGTTTATGATGATTTGCAAAATGAGTACACAACAAAATATTTGGTATATGATGTTATAGGAAATCAAGAGGGGAAAATACAGTGTTTCTGGTGGACAAGCTTCTACCAATAAACTTTAAGATCGAGACTAACAGATTACAAAAAAAAAACAAAACAATCAAGCTAAAACACAGAAGGAAAAAGAACCTAGTGTGCAGCCAAATCAAACAAACATCAAACTAAAGAGCCAAGAATGATTTAGAGGTATGTGTTATTTCCCACACCTTGTTGAAAAGAATATCCCTGGTGTTGAGATGCATTATCCCATCCTTCAGAGTGCATTTCCATCTACTTTTTGTCCGGGTCACCTGAATTCACACTTAAAATATGAGGGAAAAGAAAGCATAGCAGATACATTGTCTTAATGTCATTCCTGTAAAATGGTATAGCAATTACCTTGTCGAACTGAGCTAAAACTAAATGTTGTGTGTGCGTCTCTTCCTCCCCTTGCTCAAAATCATCCAAGTCATCATCGTCGTCGTCATCTTCGTTCAGTGGAGGTTCATCATCATCTACAGCTTCAGTTTTCGTCGGCTTTGGTGTGCCAATAGAGGGGGTAGGAGTTCGAAATTCAACTGATAAAGAACAATAGAAAAGCTCATAGTAATGGAAGTCTCCAAATCTCAGTTCGCTGTCAAATTCCTCATAAAGCATGAAACTTAACTACAAAATTTTACCATGATCAGGAGTATTGTAGTCTTCATTAGCAACTCCTTGAAAAGGAAACAACTTCAAAAGAAAAGAAAAGAATAGTCAAATGAAGTTCAAAAAACTTTGTAAATTTAGCATCAGGTAAATACCTCATCATATTCATCATGGATCCCATCCTGTTGGGGAAGTAATGGACTTGCTTTTGGTTCTTTGTCGGACACAGTATTAGTTATTGCAGCTACCTGGCCATGGTTGAGCAATGATTCTTGTCCCCTGCTTTCCTGGAACAAAAAGGATAAAAAGTCAGGGGCTTAACTTATAGCAACAACAATAACATGGACAAGTAAACAGAATGAGTAGCATTGCTCATGTGTGAGTGTACTTACATATGCATGCATGTTTTTTTTTTTTGTTTTTTTTTTTTTTTGGGGGGGGGGGGGGGTGTGTGTTGCATGTGTTTGCATGAGAGAGCCGGATACCCCCACATAGGAACACATCCGCCACTGACAGTGCAACGTTTATGGAGCACTACTGCTCCAAAATGGGCTGATGGAATCCTTGTGCCCCAATATAAAGAATAAGTGAAGAATTACAACTTCACCTAGCTGACACACCACGCTATGCAGGTTTGCGCGGATGTAAGTAAGGTCGGTAGCCTCGAGCTATGTCGATTGATGATATATGTAAACATATGTATTGCCGCTAGCCTCGAGCTATGCCGGTTACCTATTTAGCCTGCACATGCACATGCGTGTGAACGTTGTCCTCAAATCAACCCAATGTTTTATGTGTGTTGCATGTGTTTGCATGAGAGAGACGGATACCCAAAATAGGAAACACATCCGCAACTGACAGTGCAATGTTTGTGAGATGCGAATAAACACGGACAAATATACATTCCACACATAGTAGTTAATTATCGCAACTAAAATGATTGGTATCACAAGATAAAGATTTAATTTGATATAAATTGAAGTCCGATGCAATCAACCAAAGAACTGAGAGTTATAGACCATTAAATCACAGAATTATTTTACTAGTGCATTCAGGAGGGAACAGGTCATTGAGTATACCGAACCAAGATAGAGGACAATAGTATAAGAGTATGCATTTGCAGGTACCTAATTGATGTCACAAAGTATTACAAAAGAAATACATGGAAGCTAATAATAGTAGGAGGGTGAGATAGTGATGTAAACATGCGGTGAACTTTTCCTACGAAAATTTCCAAGCTCAAAAGTTCGTGTTTATGATCAAGTTTGCCAATTTGATATAATCTAGTTGGCCTTGATGGGAATCAGAGGACTAGGAGGAAATCAAGGTTGCTTGCATGGGTTTGCATGAGAGAGACAGATACCACATATATGACTGACAATGCAATGTGTGTGAGAAGCAAATAAACACAAGCAAATATATTAACTGACACTACATACATAATAGTAGTTGATTATTGCAACTGTGAAACTAAAATGATTGGTATCACAAGACAAAGATTTAATTTGATGGATCGGTATCCAATAGGATTTGGACACATTGATTCCCCTTAGGAAATTTCCTATATTAACTAACATTCCATACATAATAGTAGTTGATTACTTGATTATTACAACTGTGAAACTAAAATGATTGGTATCACTAGACCAAGATTTAATTTTATGGATTGATATCCACTAGGATTTGGACACATTGATTCCCCTTAGGAGATTTCCTTATATATATATATATATATATATATATATATATATATATATATATAGAGTGAGAGAGAGAGAGAGAGGAGGGATCATCCCTGCACTTAAGCATCTCCATATGTTCCATGAAATAGCAATTGTTTGATTGTTTTTTTAACGGTTCAGATTAGATCGTTGAACTATTCAATTTCTCGCAAGATTTTGATCTAATCTAAACCGATAAAGAACAAATGTTGCTATTTCATGGATCATGCGAGGATGCTTAAGTACAGGGATCTCGTCGATCCCTTCACACACACACACACACACACACATATATATATATATATATATATATATATATATATATATATATATGGCAATTTGCAACTGCTATTTTGAGTGGTGCTCGATTAAAGGGATCACTATCCCTTAATATTCTCAACCAATCCTTGAGATCCGGTTTTGTAATAGCCTTTTTGGTTGTGTTTAAATTGTAACGAGAAACCCTTTGAAGGGTTTAGACATATATACAATAGGAGATAACTTTGAAGGGTTTAGACATATATACAATAGGAAATTGCAACTGCTATTTTGAGTGGTGCTCGATTAAAGGGATCACTATCCCTTAATATTCTCAACCAATCCTTGAGATCCGGTTTTGTAATAGCCTTTTTGGTTGTGTTTAAATTGTAACGAGAAACCCTTTGAAGGGTTTAGACATATATACAATAGGAGATAACTCTTTTCTCTCTTACTTCTCTCTAGAATTCCAACAAAATTCCCTAGTTGTTTTCGACTGCAACACGTTATCATCACGTAAAGCTCACGATCACGCGATATCCTCGAATGCTACGAGCAAGTATGATCTAAATTTCTTTTATAATCTAACCCCCTTTTTTTTTCTTAACAGGAAAATAGGAATTTATTCCTCCTCTCAAAATCAAAACCGTCGACCTCCTTGGCCGGCAGTTCTTTAGCCAGAATGGCTTCGTTTTATCCTAGAAACATTGGTTCTTATCCAAAAATGCTCCAAGATGGCTCCGAGTTTTAGATCCTCTAGATCTTAGCCAGAAATGACTCCGAGTTTTAGATTCTCTAGATCGTAGTCAGTAATGGCTAACCTATTTATTTTCTGATCCACTGGATTATAGCCGCATATGGCTCAAAATGAAAGATGTTTTTTTTATCGGCGTCTCCGACACCAAGTTGCTTCCTATCTCCCAGCCTCGTCGTAGGCGAGGTTACTGGCCAAGGCTTCGCCTTACCGTCAGCATAATTTTACCTGAAGCGAAACCAAAAACTGGCAACAGCCCATCCTCGCCCTGAGCGAGGCTACTGCTAGCACATGCTCGTCGCCATGCCAATATTCAAGCGAAGAAAGCTAAGCTAAGTTTTCGAAATAACAAGCTTTCACCAAAAGCAAAACTAAGTGTATGAAAAAAAAAATCACCAAAAGAGAAGCTAACTGCAGCCTTGGGTTTAGACCCGACGCACCACAAGCATCCCAGAAGTGATGCTAAACAACGAGCATATCTTCGCCAAAAGCAAAAGTCGTCGTAAGCTCTGCTAAAACTACGCAAAAGATAGCCGAAAGGTGTAGCTACGTAGCATCAATTCGCTAGAAACTTAATTTTTTAGCTAAGGCATTAACTTCGTCGAATGGAGCAGCCTCGTCAAATGGCGCAGCTCCGCCGGAAGGCAGCAACCTCGCCGTCAGTAGGAGATTCGCTGTAATTTTGTCCGAAGCAGAACTTGACAGAGAGGCCTAGCCTTATGGATCTTAGACTTATCATACTATAAAAAAAACCTTGGTTTTCCTTTGGGCACAGGAAAAAACTCTCTTCCTAAAATTAATTCTTGAACCTGCAGTTTATTAATTCACTAGAATACGAAGTTCGTAACATGCCAATATAAATTGACAACTAAAATTCATCATTTACATGTTAAGAACAAGTTCCGCATGATTAATCCAATTTTTATAGCCCGAGTTCTAACATCTTTTTTTCCCAAATACACTGTCGAACTTGAACAAGCTCGATTTCACTGTACTGAAAGTTTTCAAAAGAAACTACTTAAATGGGTACAAGATGTCAAGCTCCACCTTACTGCAAAGAAGTTGAGAGCAGCCATTGACCCCAATAATAAAGCGGACGAAGCTGCCAAGGCAATCGTCATAATCTTCATCCGCGAGCATATGCATGACGCATTGCAAACAGAATACCTAGTTGAAGAGAATCCAAGGGCTCTTTGTGTGGCCCTCGAAGAGGGTTGTAACCAATATCATCTCATCTACTTGCTAGAAGTAAGACATAACTTGCAAAACCTCCCCTTCCAGGATTTTGTACATTTTAGAAGTCTGTCGCATTCGATTTCTCCTTAAATTTTGCAAGGAGGACTTGATTGAGGAGGATCTCCTGGAGAAGACCTTCTCAACCTTTCACGTCTCTAATATGGAGCTCATGCATCAATATAGATAAAGTTCACCAAGTTTTCGAAGCTGATTACTCTATATTTTTACGAAGGTTCAAAAACTCGGTATCGGTATCGAACAGTTTGTATGAGTATCTGTATCGGCAGTATCAGCGGTATCGGATCGGAGTATCAAATTTTTTGGTATCGGCTGTATCGGGAATATTTAAATAATTATTAATAAATTAGTAAAAAAATAGACAAAATAATTTTTGGTATCGGCTGTATCAGCAATATTTTTTGGTATCGGCTGTATAAGCAAACCTCTCTGTATCGGTCCGTCTCGGTCCATATCTGGTTCGTATCAGCCGATACAGACCGATACCAAAAAAAATTCGTCATAAATCGGCCGATATCGATTATTTTGGGTTGTATCGGATCGGCAGTGGCCAAACCCGATCCGATACGGCCGATACGTATCGGTATCGGCCGATACTTTAAACCTTGATTTTTACTCGCTGAAAATAACAACAAAGTCCTGATGAAGAACCATCAAGCCCGCCCCATGTTTGTTAATACACACTATTAACAAACAAGGACTTGTTTTTGTTTTTAGTTTGCTATTTTATTTGAAAATGACCGTCAATTGTCATAAAAAAAAGTTCCAATAGCCGCCCTCGTCATGACAAATCAACAATTGCAATTGGAGAATCAACGACTCCCTGCGTCACTGACTATGTTGTACTGGGCGTTGTTGTATTGGACGTTAGGCGAGACGAGGCGACAAGCCACCCGCCTCACCTAGGCGCCCGCCCAATTTTTTTTCCAGAATTTTACTTTATTTTATTTTTAGTGAAGGATTTGTTTATTTACTAAAACAATTTGTTAGAAACTTGAAAATAGTTAAATTACATAATAATTTCAGTGAAAAGGAGTTCACAATACTAAATAGAAAGAGAAAGAACAATAGCTCGAAAGTATCCATTATTCTAATCTTCATCATTGCTTCCATTATTATTCAATTCTACATACGAACATGCATAAGCAATATATTAGCTGATCTATGTGATATTCAACAGTAATCTATTGTCTCCAAGCTGATTAAAAAGTGTCACATGGCTTAATATATATACACTTAAATTTTGTTTGGACTAAGAGTTGATAATGACCAACTGACCGCCTAGGCGCGCCTCTGAAATTCTCCGGGTCGCCTCTAGGCGCCCGCCTAGGAGCGCCTCTGAAATTCTCTGGATCGCCTCTAAGCGCCCGCCTAGGCATCCGTCGACTGACACGAACATTTTTTCCGCGGGTCGAGACGAGCTCCCTCTGACCTGGGCCGCCTAGGCGTCGCCCATGACAGCATAGGTCATTGACAATAGCTCTCTTACATACTTTGCTTGCTTAGCTCTTGGTGCTTGCATACAACCGGGGGTCTCGCCCTTATTGTGAGTGATTTGAGTAAAAATCTCTAGAAGAATGAGAGAGGAAGAATCCAGAAAACTCGGAAATTAAATAACAAAACTAATGGAATGATAGGATGTATGAAAGAATGAATTGCATCAATTAAATAATAAAATTAGTATTGCTTAGATTTACTACTGAAACTATTTCCTTGTTTTCATTTTCTTTTGCGACCTTTATTTTTATGAAACAAACACAAGTCTTCACATTTACTACTAGTTAGTTATTTCTTTAAAGGCGATTCTGCATTTATTATTATTCTAGGTGACATCTAAGGAAAGAATAACTCCTTGGAATTATTACTCTCGGAGAATTACATGATTATTGAAAGCAGTTCCCTACATATTAAATTCGAAAGATCCTATAAATATCACTTGCAATTTGAGTGTGTGAAACGAAGTCCACGAATCACGTGACAGTTCAAATATTAGGTTAAGGTTCCAAAACAAACAGTTAACATAAATGCAAATTTTATTTATTGTATTATAATTTTTTTTTTTCCTTCCGAGCTTACCATCGCTCACATCAGTTCTACATGGTTGCATTCAAAACCTTTCACAGGTTTTCTGCTTTCACAGGCCGAATAACCCGACCGTCATCTAGAGAAAGGGAATAAAATGCATGTGTAGCCAAACTGATGAAGAAATCAGCATCTTCAATGTTATTCATAAAATAGGATATGGACATGTATACTTTATAATACAGGTATTAGATGTGTTGTGGCCAACTATAGTCAAAAACTTCCTTAAAAACATCTTTGTGTATGCTACAATTCCTCCTATATGCCAGCCACTTGCTTTAGGTCAGGAACACTCCAGGAAATAAGATGCAGGACACACCATGGATTAGGATATACAGATTACAGACTGGAACAGTCGGTAGGGGTGGGGTTTTGGAGTCGAGGGGTGCCTTTGTGCGCGCACGCACACACGAGAGCTGGATAGGTTAGGTTTGCACGAATTAGCCAATACCAAACTAGCAACATTGGTTAAGGGGAAATGTGGTCAACCATAATAAGGAAGTTAACTACATAAACGGAAAAAAAGACTATATAAACAAGGTTCTAGAAGCTCTGCACAAATTCTTTACCCATTAGATAACGCACTAGCTTCCGCATAGACCATACCAGTTGCCTCCGCATAGTACCATACCAGTTGCCTCATTGCAAATGAAAGAACCAGATGAAGCTATTCGGCATAGTTCCAAGCTCACAATATCAACTCTATATTTCTATGTAATGATGTCCTAGCAACTATGTTGCATGAATACTATAATGGCGGTCCAGAAATGTTTTGGATATTTCGTATAGTTAGAACAATCTTGAATACGGATACGTAAAACATAATGTTAACTACACTTGTTCATTTTCTTCATACAAGCCTTCTTCTCCCATTAAAGGATATGACAGTTTTTATGACCGGTTGTCAACTTGACACCAACCTCACCAACCCTCTATGTTGGTGCCAAGTTCCTAACCAAGGAAGCTATGAGCATAACCTAGACGGTAAGCTGGCAGGTAGACAGACGTTTTGGATATGTAAGCTCATGCAACCAAGTAGTGCCCCCCAAATTCCCCTATATTATAAAGAATCTTGACAATGATACAAATTAAAAATCTACTTCCCTCTCAGATGTATCAATGACACAAAAGGAAAACATGATAATGCTAGTAGAAAATGAAACGGTGCTTGAAAGATAATGACCATGAAGTATGAAGACACTTTTATCAGAGGTTTATTTCATTCCAATAAATGAATTTCCCTTCCCTTTATTCTTGAGTCCACACTTCTTCAATTTTTAGGCACAGACTTATCGTGTTTATAAATATTTTATCTATTAATGTTTTTCTATTTACATATAAAAAACTATGCTTAGCATGTTATTTATATTTAAATATGGTCATATACATGTCATGTCCTATCCTAGTTTTTCAAAATTGTCATAAGTGTACCCATATTGCGGGACATGCATGCCACATCATGTCCATGTCAATGTTCATGCAACATAGCCGAAAACTAAATTTATGGTTATTATAGTAAAGGTTTCAAAGAAACTACTTAGATAAGGAGCTGGATGAAATTTCTAAATAAGCGTCAACCGATAGTAACCTAACTGGCACAAGTAGTAAGACAAGACTCACTTCACTGACAAACTTAGGTAACAAAACTGTATTGTCTTTTAGATTAGCTGCAACAGTGAGGTGTTTCCATTAACAAAGCATGCTGTATATCAAAGCCATACATTACGTAGCAGTCATTCCATCATAATGAACAAATAATACATCAAATACCAGTACCAATAAGAGACTTATTAAATACAAAACATATATAACAAAGCAATTAAAAACGAGAAGGCAAAAGATTTAGGAAAAAAGAATAAACAGAATTCAGTAAATTAAATAACCTCCGAAAGGAAAAATTCTATCGTCACATCCCCACTTCCATCTTGTTGTGGCATAAAACCACCTGGTGCTAGGTGAGATGGATAGTCATCTCGTTTGCGCTTCCCAGATGGCATGAAGAAATCCTGGATGTCCAAAACCAAACTTTAAAACTTATTCGAGATTAGCCATCATAACCATTCATATGTTGCAGCAATACGCTTGCCAGCCATATGGCTGGTGGTGGAACCAACAAGTGAGTCAGCAAGATGTGATGAACAAAGCACGAGCAAGATTGTACATGTAATGATGTTGAGAAAACACAAATAAATGAAAGAAATAGAGGTGTAGCAGTACCAATAATACAAACACAGTGTACAGTAAAACATAGTGTAATCAAAATTGAGAAACCGAAGTGCAAAGTATCACTTTAACCGAACTAGCTAAACTGCTCATGTTATTTTATTTGTAACTTTGAACGCTAGGAGTGTCTACAAACAATCCCTATAAGGATGCACAAAATTGTAACAAGAATATGATATAGCACACTCAAGCAAGCTGCAAGAAATATACCTGAGTCGATGGCTGACTGGTAGCTCCTCTTTCCGACTCCTCTCGACCTTCCACGTATGCTACAAGACCAATGTCCCAAAACATTAAAAGATGTTCACATCTCTGTGTACATATTCTACAACCATCCAATGGGATAGTCTCCAACCTACGCCAAAAAATATCGACAAGTATGCTCGACTATATCAATTTCTATGCACCTACCAACATTAACATCCACACCCAAAGGCCTTTGATTCGTCCAAGGAGAAGGTGATTGCTGCATAATAATGAGAGGGAGAAGGTCAATTACATCAATTATGACAAATTACACTGCAGGATATATAGAAAGCAGTCAGCTTTGTCAAGTAATCTACTTAAATCAACATTTCGTTAAACTATAGATATTAACTTAACAAGCAGAAATCTCACTAGAATCCCATACCATATAAGGAGACCTCCCTCCTTTCAAATCAGATCCATTTCTGAGCTCGCTCATGGGAGAGAAATCAGATTGTCCAGTAGGAATGTTGAACAGATCCGCAGTCCCCGGAGTTCTCAAAGGGGTTTGCAATGGCGTCTGCAAATATCACAAAACAAAAAACAAAAAAAAAACTAAATTTGCAGCAAACTAATCCTAAAAAAAGACTTCTTTCCTTTAAAAATATATATCATTTCGCACAAAGTTCTAACCGGTGGAAAGAGCATCTCAGCCGTCGGCGTCTCGTACTCCTCGATCGGACCCTCGTATGGCACGTTCAGATCGTGGACCGGCGCGTTCGCGGCCGCCGGTTTCGGGATCGACGATCTGTCTATATTCCCCGATATGGCCCCGCACTGCATCATCTTCGTCTCCCAAAGCTACAACTTTGCCAATAATTCTCAATTACAAGCCCTAGAAAAAAGGCACAAAAGCGAAGAAAACCCTAATTCATTAGCAAAATATCGGAAATTACCGCCTGGAGCTCGGTCAGAACTCCGTCGACAGCGCCGGAGCTAACGAATTCCTCTCGAACCTTGCTGATGACGTCCTCGATGACCTGGAGGTAGACGGTTGAAACGTTGGACGCCATTTCCAGCGATCCGGAGCTCGTCGGGGAGAGGAATCTCTCTGAGAGTTCGGAGAAGAAGGATTATTCCGAATCGGGCCGGATCGGGGAGAATAACATTGGGGAATTTAGGGTTGGGGGGATTTCTAGAGTTCCCAGCTCAGGTGGAGGAGAGAGGGGAAGAGTGGAGTGGGTACCGGACGGGAGACGCAAACTTAATAACACAATATAAATAGGTTTGCATCCGCGAGGAGAGTGAGTGACAAGTGGTACAATCCGGTGTAATATATTTTGGTGAACAGGTTTTTGTCGGAGGTCCATATTAGAGCTGGATATAGATCATGTATAAAAAACATGTTAGCATATCAATCTACGTGCGGTTGAAAGATAAAAAAAAAATGAAAAAATAAAAAATTTATTGTCAAGAATTAAATTTTTTTTAATTAATTATGAAATTTATAAAAAATATTGAAAAACTTAAATTTTTCACAAAAAGTGGGTTGGATAACTTTCATTTTCCACTATTAGAAAAAATATAAAAAAATTTAGTTTTTTGGAAAATAATTTCAAGAAAAATATAACCTATCAAATAGTACAATTAGTGAAAAATTTATGATAAAAATATTTTTCATGAAAAAATTAGAGCTTGGAGGAATTTCTAGAGTTTCGAGCTCAAGTGGAGGAGAGAGGGGGAGAGTGGAGTGGGTACCGGACGGAAGACGTAAACTTAACAACACAATATAAATAGGTTTGCATCCGCGAGGAGAGTGGGTGACACGTGGCACGATCCGGTGTAATATATCTTGGTGAAGAGGCCTTTGTCGGATGTCCATATTGGAGCTGGATATGGGTCATGTATAAAAAACATGTTAGCATATCAGTATGCGTGTGGTTGAAAGATGAAAAATACGTGAATTTTTTTAAATTTTAAAGAATTATTTTTTTAGAAAAAAAATTTAATTATGAAATTTATAAAAAAAAATTGAAAAACTTAAAATTTTCACGAAAAGTGTTGGATAACTTTCATTTTCCACTATTAGAAAAATATAAAAAATAATAGTTTTTTGGAAAATAATTTCAAGAAAAATATAACCAATCAAATACTGCAATTAGTGAAAAATTTGTGATAAAATATTTTTCATAAAAAAAATTTCAATAAAACACAGTATATATTCTGGAAACAAAATTTTTTTTTAATTCTAGTCTAAAAATGATTAGCCACAAAAGTGTTAAAAAATAGGTTAAGTGGACTCATAAAACAAATAGCGTGCGAAGTATCTACTCCAATCACCATGTGTATATTTTGTTTGGATTTGATGACATGCATATGAATTTTAAGATTAAAATTTAATACTCGACTAAATTTTCTTTCATTAGATCATTATTTATCTTATATCAAAGTATCAATTAATTTTTGAAAAAAAATGGCAATTTAATTTTTTGAAAAAATGACAATTTAAGGACTCATTTATCTTTGTCGCAAAAGTTTATAAGTGGAACAATCCGTAAGCAAATACTTATACATGATGTTTATATATCAAAATTTGCAAATAATATAAATAAGACTCTAAACTTTCTCTCACATCGCTAAAATGTTTGTACAAAAATAAGTTATTTTATAATACTTACATCTCTGACAATCTAAATTGGATAAATGGAATATGAGTCATAGGCTTATATTTCTATATGAGTCAATACACACGTAGACCAATAGGAATGGAGTGTACTAGTTCACATGGATGCGTATGAAATATAGAAGTCAATTTCTATTGGATCACACGTACATAATTTATGTAAAAATATGAGCCAATAATTTATGTAAAAATATAAGCCTATGGCTCATATCTTATTTATCCATCTAAATTATATTCAATTTCTAGGACATTGAAATTTTAGAGTCAACAAACTTTATGTGATTTATTTGCCATATAAAGTTATGAAATGTCACTAGAAAAGCTGAAACTTTGACAAGACATATAAATATTATTCTTATCCATCTCTCTTGAAGTTTGTGTTTATATTTTTTTTTATCAATTTACATTTTCTTTAGGAAGTATTGTCATTTGCAATTTGCTAAATTAGGATTAGGTATATATTCGTCATGTTATCATCAACTACGAAAACTTTCTTCTATGTAACAAAAGCCTCAACTTCATGGTTATCTAAGGATCCAGCAACAACAAAGCCTTTATAAAATTTTACGGATTTTTTCATTAAAAGTAATAAAAAATTATATATTTATAAAAAAGGGAAAAGTTTCGTGTATTTGCGGATGGGAGGACCACTCGCCAACTCAGTTGGCGAGGTGCTGAGTTGGCGAGCATCTCGCCAACTGAGTTGGCGGGGCACTCTCCTCGAGAGGCCCGCTCGCCAACTCAGTTGGCGGGCCAGTGAACGTTGGTTGTTAGGCAACGGCTCCCTCCAACGGCTCCCTCCAACTCCTATAAACACCCCCCCCCCCAAACACTCCTCACACAACACATTCTCCTCCTCCTCCTCCTCAAATTTTCACAGCTTCCTCCTCCTGTTTTCTGTAGCAAAAGTTCTCAACCGTCATGGATCGTAGCGTAAGAATTGTATGCTCGCACGGCAGTACAGTAAATGGGTTAAATTACGAAGGAGGAGAAAGTATTATTTTTTCAACTTATCCGAATATTAGTTTTGAAAATATACGTAATCATATTATTGAACGTTGTTCTATTCATTATGATTTTATTCTGAAGTCTATTTTTGGTTCTAATTATTTTTTGATAGATAGTGAAGATGCATGGAATTATATTCTTGAGATTAATTCACAATCACGGTATATAAAAATATATGTTATTAAAGTAGCAGCAACCTTAGATAGTAGAAATAATGAATATTTTTCTGAATATCAGCATGTTAGTTCGGGTGCTAGTTCTTCTCAACAAATAGTTTTATTTATCCAAGAAGGTCATTCATCAGATGAATCTAACCATGATGATGATAGTGACAACTGTAAACCCCCCTGAATTTTCAAATTATTAAATCTTGGATTTTTCTGGGATTTTTCTGTAATTAAAATCAAGGTTTTCAATTAATAAATGATTTTTAATTGGCAATAAATAATATTAAAATATTATGAAAATAATATTTTTGGGTGTAAAATTAAAAACTGGACTTAGGGTAATTTTTCTGGATTTTTTTGGGCCTCAGACCTATTTTTAAATGCCTAAAACTATTTTAATTAATTAATTAATTAATTAAATAATTATTATTATTCTTATTATTGTTTTTTTATTATTATTATTATTATTATTATTATTATTATTATTTTGTTTCCGGCCCAAGCCCAGCCCGCTCGGCCCGGCCCAACACCCGGCCCAGTCCCCTCCGGCCCAAACCCTAACGGGTCGGGTCGGGTCCGCTTGAACCCGACCCGCCCGGACCCGGATCCGCCTGACCCTCTCCCCACGACTGCCCGATTCCCCCGCCGCCTCCTGCGGCTGCCGCCCCGCCCGCGGCCACGTCGCCTCCCAGCCCGCACTCCCCGGCCGACGACCCCCCCCACGTCACCGCCTCACCCGGCGCCTCCCCCGCTCGGCCCCGCCCCCTTTCCCCTATTTAAAGCCCCCCGACCGTCGAGCCTCCACCGTCAGCCACCCCAGCCACCTCGCCCAGCCGCCGGACGCCGCCGCTGCAGCCACCCTCTTTCTCCCTCCTCCTCTTCTCCTCCGGCGCCGTCGAGCGCCGTCAACGTCAGCAGCAGGCCGCAGCAGCGAGGGACAGCAGCAGCCGCGCCGCCTGCCGCGCGCCTCCGGCCGACCTCGGTTGCCTCCGCCTCGCCGCCGTGCGCCACGCCGCCCTAGCGTCGGTCCCCTCCGCCTCCGCCTGGCCGCAGAACGCCGCCCTCCGGCCAAATCCCCAAACCCTAATTCCCAAATTCCCCTCCCTGTGTCGGACACGAGACACAGGACACAGTGTCCTGTGTCGTGTCGGACACGTGTCAGACCCCAGTTTTCGGGTCCCCTTCAGGTGCGTGTAACTTTTTGTCCGTAGCTCTGTTTTTAATTCCGCAAATTGCGTTGTGAAGCCTGTATGACCCTCTCGGTGTCCGGATAAACTGTTCAGGGCATCGCGTCCTGTGGTGATCGCACACCGCGATCCAAAAACAGGAAAAACCAGACCCTGTTTCACCCCGGAACTGAGTACGCCCCGCCAAACGGGACGACTTGGTCGCGTGCGGTCTTCACAGATACGTGCGCATCGTCGATACGGACGTGTGAGTTTTCGTGGAAGCTGATTCGGGTGTGCGTGCACACCGAAATCAACGCGTATCCGCGGACATCGTCCCGTATCCGCCTTTTCTGCAATTTACCCTAACTTCGTGCACACTCGTCAGATCGAGACGAAACTTGCGCCATCGGACTCGTAGCGATACGCTGGTCCTGTGGGTCAAGTTTGGTTCGATTCTGAGAACGTTGACGAAATCGCGTGTCGTGGGCCCCACAGGCCCCGCTCGACGGGCGATTTTGTGTTCGGCTCATCGGAATCCAAATCTAGAAGTTCCGTTGGGTTCGTATCCGCGTTCCTGACCTGTTGACACTAAGTTTGGTGAATTTGGAGACCTTTGACCCGGACACGTTTTTCGGTGCAAAGTGGGCCCACCGGCGGACCCCGTTTTGACCCGAAACTGCCATTTTTGTCCTTGTCTCCAAATTGGACCCAAGGACAGGCGTTTCTAGCTATTTGACATCTTCTGAGCATGATGGTAATGTCTATTTCAGCTTTTGGACTCATCTCTGGAAATTTCCCGAGAGCCAAATTTAATCAGATCCAAACAACAGGCAAGTACCGGCACTTCAAGTTTATTCTTTATATTGTGATAATTAATTCCCTGCTCTACCAGTATCCTTGATGATTACACGTAGTGTTAGAATTCTGGATTTCATGTCTTGAATACTGGAGTTCATGTCTTGTTTTTCATGTCGGGTGGGAGAATACTGAAAGGCATGTAGTTTACCCTGACCCTTGCCATGTTTAATAGCTGTTGGTACACGACTGTCCATCAGCCGGATCTCGATTATTCGTGATTAATAGCCGTCTATGACGGCCGGTTTAACCTTATAAACCCCTACATGCCAACTAGGTATTCTAAATACAAGTTCACACACATAGTTTCTTGTCTTGTTGCAGTTCCTGTTGTCTTGTCACAGTTACATTTTTTCCTATTCATTCCTGATTTACTCATGCCCTAGTTTATAGCAATTAATCATGTTTTACTTATAACCCTGATTTATAGCATTATTTCTCAGTTAATTTTTCTACTTACTTATGCATATTCTCACCATGATGTTTAGTCAGTTATTTTCTACCTGTCACACATATTTAGTTTAAATCTTGTTGTGCATTTTGTACTTTGCTCCTTTCCTGACTGGATCCGTTGTTTTAGGCGATGATGAGGACTTTGCCCCTACCTTTTATGGCCCCTATGAGTTAGCAGGTGACACATTGAGGAGCCGGTTCCCACTCCGGAGACTACCTTTGAGGAGGAGTAGCCAGTTAGTTATTATTTTATTTCCTTTCAGCACATACTCGGGTTTGTCCCCGATTTATCTTCTGGCTTTGTATTAACTGTGGATTTGATTGTCACAGATTAAATATTATGAAATCCAAGCATGCTTATTCCTGTGATTATCCTTGCCTGTTTATTATTGTGGATGAGATAGATAGTTATTGATCCCAGAAAATGACCTAGACAGCGTACTACCGCCGACACTGCGACGTAGGCTGGACGTGCCCACGCACTCGTGCCCGAATATCCGGGTGTGGGTCGTGACACGTTTTTGTAGTGGCCCATGCAGGTCACGACTAAATTGTTCGGTTTCAACTTAGGGACCGAACAGGCCTGCAATAAGATTGAGGATTTTCAGGAAAAGCTCATCCACTTGATTGAATCATTCTTGATATTCATATCGGTTTCAAATCATTTTATTGACTTGCATCCTGCTTTGATTTCTGTGCGCCTCTTATCGGTTATTTTGAATGCAGGGAAATGGACCCACCAGCCAGCAATGAGGCTCATGCAAAAATACCACAAGCCGTTGTGGTTACCCAAGAAGACAATGTGATGCCAGTCGTCCAATCATCACAAGGCAGTCAAGCAAGTCAGCCTGCCTCAAGAATCCACCAAGATGACGTTCCACCCTCGACGCAGCCTACTCCACCGATGCCTTCCTTTCCACTGGGACCGCCTATGGACGAACAACAAATGTTCCGAATGTTCTACGTGATGATGCAAGCCTATCAGAAGGTTCAACAAGAAGCTCAGCAAAACCAAGCGGAGAACTTCATCGACAGAATTAGCTCGGAGTCACGGAAGCCAAGCAGTTCAAATGCAATTACCTTCGACGAGAACGTCCTTACTGCAGCACGACCTGTGGAGTGCACCACAAGGATCGAGTCTAGCCGGAAGCGGCCGTATGCGTCAGCACCAGACCAAGCATAGCAGGAAAGAGCGACAAAACGACCACAGATGAATCCAACCCAAGGGCAGAACCAACGAGCTCCCACTTGTGGCTATTGTCGGAAACAAGGTCACATTTGGAAGGATTGTAGAAAGAGGCTAGGTGTCTGTCTATATTGTGGATCAGCAGCACATCAAGTGAGGGACTGTGCAGCTGCTCCAAGAACACGGACAAGCTTACGCGATGACCGTGGAGAACGTGCAGACTCTTAGAGTCACTAATGCACGTAAGTGATTCGTAGATACCGTTTTTTTAGTATTATTTTAGCTTGTGCCTATTGGTTCGTGACCTCAGCCCCAACCTAGTAATTTTGAACTTGCTAATAACCTGGTATGCTTTTATATTTAATAACTGTAGAGATTGTAGAGTCTTCTGTTATTTTGCTTATTATGTGAATTTAAATTTTGTACCTCCTTTCATCATCATCTAGCGCACTTAATTTTGATGTACTTTGTTTATGCTGCTATTCTATAGCCTAGTTTTGCAAGCTTACTCCTTATCAGGCTTGTTCATGACACGTGTATTATTGGACGCGTACACTAATACAAGTGTCTGTTCAGAATCAGTGTATTACGGTCTGATCAACCTTAGTGCATTTTAATTCGCACTTCGCACGACTACTTTACGTGGATTGAGATACGTAGTGATTAGTAGACAAATATACTTGACCTAGACATGCTGAGCATGTCGTATCAGTTACATAACTAAACTAATACGAGCATGCGAATAAATGACTACCAGAATAGAACCTCAATCCATAACCGCCTGACAAATCCCACTAGAATTCTTTAAACGTCTTGATCCCTATACTTCTGTTCTATCACCCCACCCTTGAACTCTTTATTATTGATCCTCGTCTTCCCTTATTTCGGGAAGACGAAATCATGTGCTTGGTATAAGTTTGATATATAGATAGTACTAGATATGCCACTTAGGCCGATCACATACTTGAGGACTAACCTTTCGTAATTGAGGACATATCATATGTGATATGATCGGCGTTGAAATTTCGAGGATTGAATGACATGAGTAACCATATTAAAGAATATTTTCTTAAAGTATATAGTCTTTTGTGATGAATGGGTAAGTTCTAAGTTGGGTAGCAATACAATTGTCAACTCGAGGGGAATGTCCTTTGGATTGTGGCCGAGTAAGGTTAGATTGGAAGAAGCAAGCCATTCTAATTTTTTGAAAATTTAGAGGAGTGACTAAGATGATTAATGAATTGATATCGAGGACCCAATAGTTACATCCTAGGTACATGATTTAATTTTGAATAATGAGAGTAAAATCGTCAACTTGAATTTAGAGGATGTAATTCAGACTTGAACATTGGTGGACTACACTTAAATTATTTTTCAATTTGATGATTTGAATTAAGAATTTAAAAGTTAATGGTTGGACTACCTAGTTGGAATATTGAGGATGTGAATGTAATTTAAAAGGGCTGAAACATACAAATATTGTTGGACTCGAATCACTTCTAGAGGAATTATGATAATTCGAATCGTGAGGCAAGGTTATCTTGAAAATACTATATGGACTAAAAATTAAAAATCTGCTTGTGGATAATTTGAGGAAGTAAAAAGTAATAACCATAGGTTTAATTTTGATTGGAACAAGTAGTCGTCTTAGCCTTGAAGTGATTGCAGTGGACATGATTAGAATTTAAATTATCGCAAGGAGATTGCGATTGATGTACATGAAGGGTTAACAGAGTATGGCTTAATTTTAAATTTCGAGGACAAAATTTTTGTAAGTTGGGTAGGTTGTAAACCCCCCTGAATTTTCAAATTATTAAATCTTGGATTTTTCCCAATTTTCTGGAATTTTCTGGAAATTTTCTGTAATTAAAATCAAGGTTTTCAATTAATAAATGATTTTTAATTGGCAATAAATAATATTAAAATATTATGAAAATAATATTTTTGGGTGTAAAATTAAAAACTGGACTTAGGGTAATTTTTCTGGATTTTTTTGGGCCTCAGACCTATTTTTAAATGCCTAAAACTATTTTAATTAATTAATTAATTAATTAATTAATTATTATTATTCTTATTATTATTATTATTTTGTTTCCGGCCCAAGCCCAGCCCGCTCGGCCCGGCCCAACACCCGGCCCAGTCCCCTCCGGCCCAAACCCTAACGGGTCGGGTCGGGTCCGCTTGAACCCGACCCGCCCGGACCCGGATCCGCCTGACCCTCTCCCCACGACTGCCCGATTCCCCCGCCGCCTCCTGCGGCTGCCGCCCCGCCCGCGGCCACGTCGCCTCCCAGCCCGCACTCCCCGGCCGACGACCCCCCCCCCCACGTCACCGCCTCACCCGGCGCCTCCCCCGCTCGGCCCCGCCCCCTTTCCCCTATTTAAAGCCCCCCGGCCGTCGAGCCTCCACCGTCAGCCACCCCAGCCGCCGGACGCCGCCGTTGCAGCCACCCTCTTCCTCCCTCCTCCTCTTCTCCTCCGGCGCCGTCGAGCGCCGTCAACGTCAGCAGCAGGCCGCAGCAGCGAGGGACAGCAGCAGCCGCGCGCCTCCGGCCGACCTCGTTCGCCTCCGCCTCGCCGCCGTGCGCCACGCCGCCCTAGCGCCGGTCCCCTCCACCTCCGCCTGGCCGCAGAACGCCGCCCTCCGGCCAAATCCCCAAACCCTAATTCCCAAATTCCCCTCCCTGTGTCGGACACGAGACACAGGACACAGTGTCCTGTGTCGTGTCAGACACGTGTCAGACCCCGGTTTTTGGGTCCCCTTCAGGTGCGTGTAACTTTTTGTCCGTAGCTCTGTTTTCAATTCCGTAAATTGCGTTGTGAAGCCTGTATGACCCTCTCGGTGTCCGGACAAACTGTTCGGGGCATCGCGTCCTGTGGTGATCGCACACCGCGATCCAAAAACAGGAAAAACCAGACCCTGTTTCACCCCGGAACTGAGTACGCCCCGCCAAACGGGACGACTTGGTCGCGTGCGGTCTTCACAGATACGTGCGCATCGTCGATACGGACGTGTGAGTTTTCGTGAAAGCTGATTCGGGTGTGCGTGCACACCGGAATTAACGCGTATCCGCGGACATCGCCCCGTATCCGCCTTTTCTGCAATTTACCCTAACTTCGTGCACACTCGTCAGATCGAGACGAAACTTGCGCCATCGGACTCGTAGCGATACGCTGGTCCTGTGGGTCAAGTTTTGTTCGATTCTGAGAACGTTGACGAAATCGCGTGTCGTGGGCCCCACAGGCCCCGCTCGACGGGCGATTTTGTGTTCGGCTCATCGGAATCCAAATCTGGAAGTTCCGTTGGGTTCGTATCCGTGTTCCTGACCTGTTGACACTAAGTTTGGTGAATTTGGAGACCTTTGACCCGGACACGTTTTTCGGTGCAAAGTGGGCCCACCGGCGGACCCCGTTTTGACCCGAAACTGCCGTTTTTGCCCTTGTCTCCAAATTGGACCCAAGGACAGGCGTTTCTAGCTATTTGACATCTTTTGAGCATGATGGTAATGTCTATTTCAGCTTTTGGACTCATCTCTGGAAATTCCCCGAGAGCCAAATTTAATCAGATCCAAACAACAGGCAAGTACCGGCACTTCAAGTTTATTCTTTATATTGTGATAATTAATTCCCTGCTCTACCAGTATCCTTGATGATTACACGTAGTGTTAGAATTCTGGATTTCATGTCTTGAATACTGGAGTTCATGTCTTGTTTTTCATGTCGGGTGGGAGAATACTGAAAGGCATGTAGTTTACCCTGACCCTTGCCATGTTTAATAGCTGTTGGTACACGACTGTCCATCAGCCGGATCTCGATTATTCGTGATTAATAGCCGTCTATGACGGCCGGTTTAACCTTATAAACCCCTACATGCCAACTAGGTATTCTAAATACAAGTTCACACACATAGTTTCTTGTCTTGTTGCAGTTCCTGTTGTCTTGTCACAGTTACATTTTTTCCTATTCATTCCTGATTTACTCATGCCCTAGTTTATAGCAATTAATCATGTTTTACTTATAACCCTGATTTATAGCATTATTTCTCAGTTAATTTTTCTACTTACTTATGCATATTCTCACCATGATGTTTAGTCAGTTATTTTCTACCTGTCACACATATTTAGTTTAAATCTTGTTGTGCATTTTGTACTTTGCTCCTTTCCTGACTGGATCCGTTGTTTTAGGCGATGATGAGGACTTTGCCCCTACCTTTTATGGCCCCTATGAGTTAGCAGGTGACACATTGAGGAGCCGGTTCCCACTCCGGAGACTACCTTTGAGGAGGAGTAGCCAGTTAGTTATTATTTTATTTCCTTTCAGCACATACTCGGGTTTGTCCCCGATTTATCTTCTGGCTTTGTATTAACTGTGGATTTGATTGTCACAGATTAAATATTATGAAATCCAAGCATGCTTATTCCTGTGATTATCCTTGCCTGTTTATTATTGTGGATGAGATAGATAGTTATTGATCCCAGAAAATGACCTAGACAGCGTACTACCGCCGACACTGCGGCGTAGGCTGGACGTGCCCACACACTCGTGCCCGAATATCCGGGTGCGGGTCGTGACACACGACGATGGAAATAGTGATGATTTAGTTGAAAATGTAGATTATACGGTAGATGATGATGTTGTAAAAGCTATCACTGATGAATTATTTAAGGGACAATCATTTCCTAGTCGTTCTCACTTTAGAAACTTTATAAGTAATTTAGCAATTAAATATAATTTTAGTTGTTCAGCTAGTCTTATGAATAATGCTCGTGGAATTATATATAGTTGTGATCAACCGAATTGTAATTGGAGAGTATATGTCAAATCTATTGGAAATGGCGATATAGTTAAAGTTAGTACATTAGAAAATCGTCATTCTTGTTTAGGAAGACTTAGTACAGGACGTCATCGACTAGCTACCGCTTCATGGATTAAGACCATGATAATTGACATTATTAGAGATAACCAGTCATACAGTCCATCACAAATTGTTAAAGATATATATAGGGAGCACCGTATACAAGTTAGTTATTCCAAAGCATGGAGAGCCCGAGAGACAGCATTAGCTGAAATTAATGGTAGTTATGATGAGGCATACGCTAGTCTTGAGGAGTATTGTTATAGAATTATGGAGACAAATCCAGGTAGTTTGATGTAGTTTGATGTAGGTCTATAAAGTTGCCACGGAGCCATAAAAATTTCACATAATTGCCGTCTTTTAGACCTGATGGAGGGCTAACACCAAGATAACTCCGGACCAGATCAGATCCCTTTAAGTGCGGATCAAAATATATAGCGTTACCTTTAATAGGTAACCCTAGTATATTCGCCACATCAAAAAGGGTGATCGTCATCTCGCCGAATGGGAGTTGAAAAGTGTTGCGTTCTGGCCACCAACGCTCCGCAAGGCTTACAACTAAATGAAGATCGTGAATTAAATATCTAACACGATCTATATAGTGGAATCCAAAGGATTCCACCAAAGCCTTTTGAGCTGGATTAAGCTCCCACGTACGATAATTCCTTTCAGACCGCCAATGTACGTGGATCCGGGTTCGTAAAGCATTATCATGGTCGAATAACTATAAAAATTCTATGCATTAATAAAGTAAACATAGGCATTATAAAAAACATATACATTAATAAAGTTGGCAACTTGTAATTTCAAAAATTACCTCGCCAGTAAAAATCTGAGTAGAAATGTGCTCTTCACGTTGCTTCATAATAAGCGCGGTTGTCGGTCCGCCAGGAATACGACCATCATTGCGGGTAGCCATCGCCAGTAAATATCAAGAGGAGAAGAATGGGGAGTGAGGAGTGTTTGGGGTAGGAGGAGAATGTAGTGTGAGGAGTGTTGGGTGGGGGGGGTTTATAGAAATTTTGGAGTAGGAGAACGTTGGAATATAGCCGTTGGCCAACGGCTACCAACGTTCACTGGCCCGCCAACTGAGTTGGCGAGCGGGCCTCTCGATGAGAGCGCCCCGCCAACTCAGTTGGCGAGATGCTCGCCAACTCAGCACCTCGCCAACTGAGTTGGCGAGTGGTCCCCCCATCCGCAAATTCCCAAAACATTTCCCGTTTTATATAAATATATAATTTTTTATTACTTAAAATGAAAAAATCCGAAAATTTTATGAATAGATTGTTTGAATCATATCATTCCGTTTTCATAGTTAAGGGCGACGTTTTGTGCAACGCTAACAAAATTTATATAATTTATTAATATAAATCATATTTGTCTAAGCCTACTTCTAGGCCAAACTGTTCCATGAACACTATATTATTACTCCTATTTGCAAAGGCATGTATTGGTCCATATAGTACATGTTCAAACAACCTAAGTTGACTTTTATCTCATTTTGTCATCAATTGACACCACGTCATCTCTAACTTTTTACAAATACACTAAATTTATTTTATATCTCTCAATGCATAACCACTCATACAATATACGATAAGAAGTTGAATAATAAAAATTAGTCATAAATGGTAATATGAATATTTAAAATTAGAAAGAAAAAAATTTGTATAGTCATGTGATGTCATACAACGTACATAGTTGCATGTAATATTTCATGATACGGGGGTAGATCTTGGATTTTTACATAATTTGTGGGAAAAAAAACAAATGTGATATATTTTAAGTCACATATGTGTTTCTTATAACTGTAATCACCTGAAAATTTTAAGAATTTTTAAATTTAAATTTCTGGAATTTAATAGCAATTTCTGCGAATTTTAAACCTATAAATTAAAGTAGTCTAATTTAGAATGAATTTTAAATTAAATTAAATAATATTAAAATGTGATGAAAATTATATTTTCAAGTGTAAAATATAAAACTAGACATAGGATATTTTTTCGGAAATTTACTGGACCCCGGATGGATTTTTAAACACCTAAAAACTATTATTATTTAAATTACTTATTTATTTAATTAATAAGTTAATTATTTTTTATTTAATATCAATCCAGCCCAGCCCACCTAAACCGAGCCGGTCCGTTGGGTTATCGGGTCGGGTCGGGTCCGTCAGACCCGAACCCGCCCGCAAACCCGCTAGCCTCTTCCCCTTCCTGCGAACCCGACCGCCGCTGCCGTTAGCCGCCGCCCGCCGCGTAACGGTTGCTGCTCCGCCTCCCAGCGCCGGTTGGCGACCCCTCCGCTCCAGCTCCCCTCACCGGACGACGCTCGGCCTCCGCACCTCCCCTATATAAACCCTAGAACCCGCCGCCTTCGTCCCAGTCGAACCCGCTGCCAACCACCGCCCCTAGCCGACGCCGCTACCACCCTGACTCCGCCCTAGACCCCGCCACGAGCCGCCCAGCCACCCCGACCTCTCCCTCTTCTTCCACCTCTTCCCCGACCTCCAGAGCAGCAGACCCGACCCCGTTCAGTCCCCACCGGCCCCGACCACCACTCGAACGCCGCCGCAGCACTCCGCCTCCGGCGCCGCCTCCTTTCGATGATGCCCTAGCACCCCTCCGGCGAGGACTCAACACAGCAGGACACAGAAGGCCGGACACAGAAAAACCCTAACCCTAGTGAACAGTACTAGGACACAGTGAATCGTGTGTCGGACACGGTTTAAACTCGGTTTCTCGGACCACTTCAGGTACTTGTAACTTCTTGCTCGTAGCTCGGATTTTGATTCCGTAAATTGCATCGCGTAGCCTGTATGACCCTCTCGGTGCCCGGACAAACCGCTCGGGGCATCGCGACCTGTGGTGATCGGGAACCGCGATCCAAAAACAGGAAAAACTTAGCCCTGTTTTACCCCAGAATCGAGTACGCCCCGCCAAACGGGACGACTTGGTCGCGTGCGGTCTTCACAGATACGTGCGCGTCGTTGATACGGATGTGCGGGATTTCGCAGAAGCTGATTCGGATGTGCGTGCACACCGGAATCAGTGCATATCCGCGGACAACGCCCCGTATCCGACTTTTTTGTATTTAGCTGTAACTTAGTGTATACACGTCAGATCGAGACAAAACTTACACCATCGGACTCGTAGCAATACGCTGGTCCTGTGGGTCAAGTTTGGTTCGATTCTGAGAACGTTGGAAAATCGCGTGTCGTGGGCCCTACAGGCTCCACCCGACGGGCGATTTTGAGAACGGCTCATCGGAATCCAATTCTGGAAGTTCCGTTGGGTTTGTATCAACGTTCCTGACTTGTTGACACTAAGTTAGACTGATTTGGAGACCTTGGACCCTGACCCGGTTTTCGGTGCAAAGCGGCCCACATATGGACCCGCTTTGGCCCAGAAATGCCGTTTTTGCCCTTGTGTCCAAACTGGACTTAAGGACAGGCGTTTCTAGCTATTTCTTATGTTCTGAGACTGTTGGTAATGTTCATTTCAGCTTTTGGAGGAGTTATTGCTGAACCCACTGTTACAGGGACCGCTACTGGTATTCCAATCTCAGGCAAGTGTACCTTGCCATAAATTGCAGTTTAATTAGTTTATTTTGTTCTCTTGCTCTATTTTCTGTGACTAGTGTACATGATATAACCTAGGACCGTATGACATACTTAGTGTCCGATTATAGTCGGGTGCCAACTCCGTACGCGGAGTTGTGTATGTCATTTAGTGATGGACATTCGAGACCCTTTATATTCTTGTGCTTGTTTATCAAGTACACCATAACCTAGGACACTTGACACCATACATTGACAGAAGCTTCCTGAGATATTCAAGGTGATTCTGTATAGGATACAGGATGGACATAGTTATTATACTCTTAGATTATGACTGTTGCATTAGCTCTGATCTCACGTGACATGGACATGAGACGTGTGGTTACATTGGGTGGGGAGAGACACACAGGCTACAGGCTGTTCTATATATATACTACTATTGTGAGGTTGTAGACTCTCGAGTAGAGCTAGACCACTACTGATATTGCTGCTACCGGCTCCCCGACACAGAGCTTGTAGCGGTCTCAGCCTGAGTACTAGTGTTGCTCTCAGTTGCATTTTCACATAGATGGTTATGTAGATACCCTGCTTATTTCATTTACTATTTTACTGCATATATTTTGGCTTGTATTATTTGTACCTTGCTATGTCCCCTGAGGACCTGGATCCGGATGATGTCCCCAGGTTTAGCAGAAGAACATTATCCCGAGGTTTACGGGACAGTAGCTGAAGCTGTACCAGAAGCTGTTGCTGAAGGAGTACCTAACATAGAAGCAGAGGTGATGGCTGAAGACTTTTCATGAGCTTATATTGTTTGTACTCTTCAGATACTTTATTTAGACTCTCACTCTTTTGTGCTGGTCTGATGAACCAGTATTTAGACTCTTATCGGGTTGTTCCCCGACATACTCTGCTGAGACTGGACTTTGATGTACTTTCTTTTATTTGTTGTTGTTCTTATTATTCTGTGTGTGGATGAGATTAGTTTTTGCCATGATATTGTAGACCTATATTACAGCTTAAGTATGCTCGATGGATCTATTAAATTGGGATGTCCATCGATGTGTACTGCTGGCCATTGCCACGTGTCTAGTCCCTCGATATTTTGGGACTGGGGCGTGACATGGTTTTTGTGGTGGCCCATGCAGGTCAACGACAAATTGTTTTGGTCTCAACTTAGGGGCCAAACAAACCTGTAAAAGGATAGGGTAGGTTATAGCATCTCATCCATTTATTGAATCGTTTTTGAAACTCTATATCGCATTCGAATTAAGTACTTGATTTGCATCCTGCTTGACTCTACTAAACGTTCTCATAAAGTTTATTTTGGATGAAGAAAGATGGATCCAAGAAATGGAGATAAAATTCCTTTTACACCACAAGACGCTGTGGTTACTTATGGAGATGGAGTTACACTAGAGAACAGAGGTCAATCCTCTCAAAGTGGACAAGCTGAGCAGCATAACTCAAGGTTCAGGCGTGACGATATCCCACCTCCGCCGCAGTTCACTCCACAGATGCCTGCCTTTCCACCAGGGCAAGCAATGGACGGGCAGCAGATGTTCCAGATGTTTTACGCCATGATGCAAGCTCAACAGCAAGTTCAACAAGAGGCGCATCGTCAGGAGGCAGAGTACCTGAGAACCAGCCTAGTAAACGCATTGGAGCAGGCGAACCCGCAAGCTAGGCGACCAGCGACGGAAACTATCACTGATTTCCGTCAACTCAAGCCCCGTACCTTTTCGGGCAAGGAAGGACCAACTGAAGTACATGAGTGGCTCACAAATACACAACATCAGTTGGAAGCAGCTGAACTTCCGCGGGAGAGATGGATGACTGCTGTCCGAATGCAACTGACGGACAACGTGCACCACTGGTGGCTAGCTGAAGAGAGGAGGCTCGGGCATGACCGAGTCACTTGGGAGGAGTTCTCCAGACTCTTCCAAGAGATGTATATCCCAGCCGTTGCTAGATCAGAACTCCGAGATAAGTTCAACCGCCTTATCCAGGGCAACATGATGGTGGAGGAGTATAATGCTGAATTCATTCTCCTGAGTCGTTTCGCCCCTTCTCTAATTCCTACCGAAGAAGAGAAGGCGGAGAAATTCTTTGACGGACTCAGGTTCGAGCTTCAGAGGTTGATTGGATCTGTTGCACCAACATCGTACAACGACGTTCTTGCTGCAGCGCGACGCATGGAGCGCGTCACCAGGAGGGAGTCAAGTCTGAAGCGGCCATTTACCTCAGCACCATCCAAGGCAGCACAAGGGGATTCTGCAAAGCGACTCCAAAGGAATATACCGCAGAGAGCAGCACCACGAACCCTACCTACTTGTCATTTCTGCGGCAAGTTGGGTCACATTGAGAAGGAGTGCAGACGCAAATTGGGACTGTGCCTGGTTTGCGGATCCAACCAGCATCTATCCAGAGACTGCACAACACGCCGAGAGGGAGCACCACGACTAGCTCTACCTGCGCCAAGGCCAGATTATCCAGCAGTGGGAGCACAGCAGACGGGAGTTGGAGGAGTCAGACCACCAGCTCCAGGAGGATATCAGCCGAGACCTCCATTGCCACCTCAAGCAGCACTATTCCAACAGGCTCGACAGCAGAGGGGTCCAGCTCAGGGACGAGGTCAGGCATTTCCAATGGCTGTTCAGGAAGAAGCTATTGCTGGAGAAGTTATAGCAGGTACCATTTTAGTAGCTTCATTACCTGCTGTAGCTTTATTTGATTCTGGGGCATCACACTCATTTATAGCTGCTAGCTTCGTAGCCACCCATAGAGTAGCTACTGCACCCCTTCCGAAGACTAAGAGAATTCTTACTGGAGGTGGAATTATACCTGTTAGTGATATCTGTAGATCATGTTCAGTAGTAGTCTGCGGAAGAGAGATGCGAGCCCAATTTCTTATCTTTTCTATGCCTGACTATGATGTTGTACTTGGTATGGACTGGTTAAGTCAGTATCATGCTACTCTTGATTGTCGGCTTGGAAAAGTTATATTCAGACCACCTGGACACTCAGAATTTAAATTTCTTCGAGGAGCTGTAGAACAAGGTGTTCAGCCAACTCTTAGGGTATTAACTGTAGAAGGGGAGTCAAGTTACCCAAGAGTTATATCAGAGTTTGTGGATATATTCCCCGATGATCTTCCAGGTTTACCACCTGATCGGGAAATAGAATTCACTATAGACTTAACTCCAGGAGCAGAACCTATCACTTCAACGGTTTATAGACTAGCACCTAAGGAGTTAGTAGAGTTGAAGAAGCAAGTTGATAAACTTCTGGAGAAAGGTTTCATCCGGCCTAGTGTTTCACCTTGGGGAGCACCTATACTTTTTGTACCGAAGAAGGATGGAACAGTTCGCCTATGCATTGATTACAGGGCGTTAAACGCTGTGACCATTAAGAACCGGTATCCCTTGCCACGCATTGATGACTTATTTGATCAATTGAGTGGAGCTAGGGTATTTTCGAAGATTGACCTTAGATCCGGTTATCACCAGATTAGGGTGAGGAAGGAAGATATCCCGAAGACAGCCTTTAGAACCAAGTATGGACATTATGAGTTCCTAGTAATGCCGTTTGGTTTAACCAACGCGCCTGCTGTATTCATGAGCTTGATGAACCGAGTCTTCCATCAATACTTGGATAAATTCGTGGTGGTATTTATCGATGACATTCTGGTATATTCTAAAAGCAACGAAGAGCACGAGGAGCATCTCAGAATCGTGCTAGAGACGTTGAGGCAGGAGAAGCTTTATGCTAAGCTCAGTAAATGTGAGTTTTGCATGGATAAGGTGCCATTCTTAGGGCATATTATCTCAGGAGAAGGACTGTCAGTGGATCCAGAGAAGGTTGCTGCTATTGAGACTTGGCCTACACCGACATCAGTTGCTGAGGTGAGGAGTTTTCTAGGACTTGCTGGATATTACAGAAGGTTCGTAGAAAATTTCTCAAGGATTGCAGAGCCAATGACGAAGTTGACACGGAAGGATCAGGACTTTGCATGGACAGAGGAATATCAGAGGGCCTTTGAAGAATTAAAGAGGCGTCTAACAACAGCACCAGTCTTGACTCTTCCTTCAGGGTCAGGCGGTTTTGTTGTTTATAGCGATGCGTCAGGTAGTGTGTAAAACCCCTATTTCTAAAAATCGTATATACCCTTTTTATTTATTTATTATTAATTAAACTGTAGTAATTATGTCTAAATAGGAGAAATAGATTTTTAATAATTTTTATGTTAGGTGTTCGGGCACTTAGATGACTTATGGGACCATCAGAAATTTTTTCGGAATTTATTCCATGTAGGAGACCCCTTGAGCAGTTGCTAGCCTAACGATGTGCAATACCCTAATCTATAAATTTTCTTATGTGTGAATATATATATATATATATATATATATATATATATATATATATATATATATATATATATGTACAAATATATATATGTATATATATAATTTAAAGAAAGAAAGGAAAAGTAAAAGGAATTTAATAATAAGAGTAATAATAATAATATTAATAATATACTATTTATTATACTTAAACCAACGTAGGAGGGTTGCTTTTCACTTGCAGCAACAGCCCTTATTCCCTTAGCCGCTCGGATGACTTCCCAGACCCGCTCCTATTCCCTTTGCCTCTTCACCCGCGGATTCCAACTATTCCTCTCTCTCTCTCTCTCTTAATATATAATATATATATGTATAATAGCTCTCTAAAACCCTAACCTAAAACTCCGGACTTCCTCTTCCCATCTAGAGCAGTCACCGCAGCCAGAGAAGCCTCCCCAAGCCATCCAACCATCCCGTCGACGCCGACATCGCGAACTGCAGTCTCCCACTCGAAGCACCTTCGCTCCGACGTGATTTTCCGTCGACTCGCTCGACCAAACGCTGTTCCGTTTTCATAGGTATGATCTTCCCTCAACTCTCTCCAATATTTGTTTTATAGTCAACCTCGGAAAACGTGTGCCCCTAGATGAAAAACAGCGCCCAAGTCAGCGCGAGCAGACAGAATTCTGCAATCGCAGAATTCCAGAATGACCACCCATATTGCCGAGTTCGTATCTCCCACCACAGAGATCCAAATTTGGTGATTCTTTTTGATACCTGTAGATTACATGACCTAGTTTATTTTCTGTATAATAACCTTGTGCTATTAGTTGCTGTGGACATAATTATATTCGTTACAAAACTGCGCGCACCCACTTTTTCCGGTTTTCCAAAAGTTGGAGATCGGAGCGCGCCCCGCCAAACGGGACCGCCCCGCCGTGTGCCAAGTGTACCGAATGGTGCACGCAGCATAACGGGACACGTGAAAATTTGTGGGGACTGATTCGGAATCGTGTGTGCGCCGGAATCAGACCGTATCCGCGGACACATTTCGTGTCGCCACTTTTGTGGAACTCGCACGTATTTTGTGCACGCTTGTCAGATTGCGACGAAACTTGCGCCACTGGACTCGTGGTAATGCGCTAGTCCTGTGACCCAATTTTCACACAATTCTGAGATGGTTGACCAGATCGCCAATTGGCGGGCCCCACAGTTGACTTTTTGGACCAAATTTTGTTCGGCTCATCGGAATCCACATTTAGATATACCGTTGGGTTCGTATGGACATCTAGAGTTGTTTGACCTATAGTTTGTCCCATTTAGAGACGGTTACCCTCGGCACGCTTTTCGGTGCAAAGTGGGCCACACGTGGACCCCACTTTTGCCCGAAATTACCGTTTTGTCCCTGTGTCCAAATTGGACGAAAGGGATGTGCTTTTTAGCTATTTTGCTCATTCTGGAAATGTTGGTGATATTTATTTCAGCATCCGGAGATATTTGTTCTGAGGCCATAGCTTCTGGTCCTGTGTAGTGGACATCTGGACGTGATATTTTGCAGCTTCTTGCCAGGCAAGTATACCTTGCCATTGTACTGTTATTTATATTCCATATGTTGCATGCATCTTTATTTTCTGTCCTTAGTTCATATATTTTAATTGTTATATAAAATGCTCGCGACGGTGACGTCGCGATATGTTTTTATTTATATATTGCATTGACCTTGTTCATGAGACTATCCCATTATCATGTAGCACCATTAGATTTCATTTGACTGTGACACATATTTTACACGAGTTGTGAGTCTCATATAGATCACGGACGTACGTATTGACTGATCATCGGTACGTGTGGGACGTGCGTTAGGAATAACTGCTGTTAGAAACTATGCATGCTAGTAGACTTGGCAGTTATTAGAGGTCCATGGACATAGCCTATTGTAGTACGGTGGTCCCATCCTTGTCCTTGTTTGGTTGCAGGATTGGGCTAGGGTACTAAGAATAGGCTATGGACCGAATCTTGTCATGGATGTGACATGCTTAGAGCATAGGGTGGGGAGAACAACAAGTACCGCATTTGAGCTCCTTTGCACTTTCTCCTGTACGTCCGGATTCTCCGCTGGAGATACGGGTCATGATGACCACTATATATTATGTACTATCAGGCGGGCCACCGGCGTTCAAAAGACGACGTGCCTTTTAGGCCCCTGGATCTTCAAAAGAGAACCATGCCAAATCCCAGTTTTCAGCCAGATAGCTCACTTGTGGGGAAAGTTGTTCTTAAACTGCATTCACTTTAGACGGTTAGGCGACCCCTTTGGATATTTATTTCAGTACTTTATTGGCATGTGTTTAAGTATACTTGTTATGTCCCTCTGAGGACCTGGTCCGCTGCCAGGTGTACCTGTTCTTGAGTAATTGCAGGAGCACAGATTGGAAGGATATAGATGCTCCGAGGATGTCTTCACTTCGAGCTGTGATTGATCGCTGGTATTCTCATATTGTGTTGTGAGTTGTACTTATATTGTATTTACTTTTCCTTTTGAGTTGGTAGTGAATTTGTTTCCACCCAACTATCATCCTTAGATACTTCTTGTTGAGATCTAGTTTCATAGATACTGGTTAATTATTTCTATATGATTTTGGTGGATGAGATTTAGATTTTACCCTGTGACTTGTATTACATTTTTACCACTTGTGGATTTGATATTCATAATACAGCGTACGTATGGATTTGGTTTCCATATATTGGAGTTGCCATATCCATGCGGCTGGCATGCTTACGTGTCCTAGTCCTACGTATTTTTAGAACTGGGGCGTGACATGTTTTTGTGGTGGCCCATGCAGGTCAAGAGCATATTGTTTCGGTTACGTTACTGTACCAAACAAGCCTGCACCTAGGACTAGAGTATAGGATCTCATCCACAATTGACTATGATTCATCTTCCTCCTATCTGTTCTATTTGAACAATTGCATCTTGCTTGATTCCTGTACTTCCCTAATAATTCTTTGAGTATAGCCTTCTGCTAGAATATATGAACCCCTGTTATTAGGATGATAATTAGAGTAGCACACCTATTAAGAATACAACGAGAATACAGACACACCACTAAGTTTAGAATATCTAGTGAACCCTAGAACTCCTTATCTTTAGATTGGTATACCATTACCCCTTGATGTATTAAGAAGACTTGAGTAGTATAGACACTACTAGAGATAGTTAGAAGTTTTACAATAATGTTTGACCCTAGTATTGAGGAACCAATGGAGAACCAATATTGAACATTAGGACTGAACCTAACCTTCATAATTGGATAGTATTAGAGAACTATAAAACTTATGACATTGTCTTGTTATTAGTAGACAAGTACCCTAGAAGGCCAAGAGCAATGCATAGAATATTTTCCTAATCATACCTCAAACATAGTAGCTAGCGTACCACTTCCCTTTAGAAACCATGATGCTATCTAGAGCCCTCTATCTTTATTTTATATTGTTTCCCTGCGACCATAGCGCTCGCTATTTTGCGACGGCTAATTACGTTTCTTCTCTTCATCTTTCAACTCGTGCCATCTGACACTTCGGATAGTAGGCCAAGTAATTTTATTCTTTGTTAAGGGCTCATAGTTTGCTAGGATTATAGTTGTAGCCTTGAATGTGAAATTTTTATGCTTGGTAGTTAGAACTTGATAAGTTTAAGTTGCTTTGTAGATTGTGACCGATGATTAACCCTTAGTTTTTAAATCGTGTAATTTGTACCCTCACCTCGATACAAGTTAGACCCCTTTCCCCCTTAACGGCCAGTAACTCTTCTATCTTTACCATCGACACTTGCTTATAAGTGCTATGACTAAGACTTAGGATGACCATTACCTACATAAAAAGGATACCCTAACCAATACCAAGATTTTTTTTCCTCATATACCCTAATAAGAGTTTCTGTTTTATTTACATGTGCAAGATTATTGTGTAGGACCCTCTTAAGACTGTCACCATATTAGTTTAATTCTTATAAGTTGGGTAGTATACCTCACCACCTAGTATCATATAGCCCTTGTGACCCATTGATGAAGTGTAACTGCATAACATTAATTGTATGCTAACATAAGATGATAGTGTTTATTCAGACTATAGAACTTAGAGACTCATACCCCTACTTTGTCGACTATCGACTTAGACAAGGATTAATATGATAACCTTAGAGATTGTAGAGTCTTTGTTATTGCTGCTTATGTTGTTTTTGTTTTTGCAAACTTGAATTAGTTATAACTTCTCTCGTCATAATCCAGCGTTATATTTTCTGTGCTACCTCGACTTATGCTGCTATTATAGCCTAGTCTTTGCAAGCTCATTTTTATCGAGCTTGATCATGAGACATGTATTATTGGGGACGCCTACTGATACAATTGTCTAATCAGAATCAGTGTATTACGGTCTGGACAACCTTAGTACATTTTGGTTCGCCCTTCGCATAACTACTTTACGTGGATTGAGATATGTAAAGATTAGTAGACGAATATACTTGCCCTAGACATGTCTAAGCGTATCGTATCAGCTACATAATTGTACTAATACGAGCATACGAAGAAGGATTACCAAAATAGGATTTCAATCCACAACTGCTTTAACAATTCCCAATTGAATTCTTTAAACGCCTTGATCCCAATACTTCTATTCTATTATGCTGCCTTGAACTCTTTATTATTGATCTTCGTCTTCCCTTATTTCGGAAAGACGAAACCTCGTGCTGGGTATAAAGTTGGATACACAGAGAGTACTAGATATACCCCATAGGCCGATCACATACTTGAGGATTATTCTTCGTAATTAAGGACATATCATATGTGATATGATCGGCGTTGAAGTTTCGAGGATTGAACGGCATGAGTAAATAAATTAAGGGATATTTTCTTAAGGTATATAGCCTTAGGTGATAGGTGGATAAATTCTAAGTTGGGTAGTAGTGCATTGTCAACTCGGGAGGAATTTCTTTTAGATTATGATCGAGTAAGTTAGATTGGGAAAGGTTCAAGCCATTATAATTTTGAGAAATTTAGAAGGATGAATAAGAGGATGAGGATCAATAAATTGATATTGAGGACCCAATATTTATACCTTAAGTGCATTTTTGAACAATGAAGGTAGAATCACCAATTTGAATTTAGAGGATAAATATAGAATTTCAGACTTGAATATTGGTGGACTGCATTTAAATTATTTTTCAATTTGGTGATTTGAATTAAGAATTAAAATCTTGGTTGGACGACCTATTGGAAATAATGAGGATGTGAATGGAATTAAAGAGTTGAGGCATACAAAATTTTATAAGTAAAAATGGGAATATATTGGACTCAAACCACTTCTAAAGGAGATTATGATAGTTAGAGATCGTGAGGTAAAAGTTATATGCGTATGTAAATCTTGGAGATGTTCTGTGGATATGGATAATTTGAAACAAGGGGAGAAAAGATAACCACAGGTTAAATTTTGATTGGAGCAGTGGTCATCTTAACCTAGAAGTGATTGCAATGGATATGATTAGGATTTTAGTTATCGCAAGAAGATTGCGACTGACTTGCCTTATTGTACATAAAGGATTAACCATTCTGCCTTATTTCAATTTTGAGGGCGACATTGTCTTAAGTTGGCTGAATTGTGAAACCCCCTCACCTAAGAATTTGACCTACTTGACTGAGTTAGTGAGACTAGGGTTAGCTAAGTCCAGTTAGAGATAGAATACGATATTTTATTTAATTTTACAATAGTTATATCACTTAGCGCCCTTACCGTGCTCCGATAATTGGAGCACTACACTAGCCACTGCCTTCCTACAAATTCTACACCCTTATCCTAGGCATGCCCATCATCCAATTCTCATCTTTGTGCAATTTTCTAATTGTTGGACGCTCTTATGCAAAAGAGCATTTATGTGTCCACACCATTGGACATGACCCATGAAGAAACCTATTTTTCGCTCATATGGATTTTTTCATGATTTTTTTTTCGGGATGTGCAACGTGCAACATCGCCCACCCCTTTAAACCTAGCATTGCATTTTAAACAACACAAATCTTATACCATTCTTGACATTCTATCGTGGCTTAATTTTAATTTCGAGGACGAAATTTTTATAAGTTGGGTAGAATGTAAAACCCCTATTTCTAAAAATCGTATATACCCTTTTTATTTATTTATTATTAATTAAACTGTAGTAATTATGTCTAAATAGGAGAAATAGATTTTTAATAATTTTTATGTTAGGTGTTCGGGCACTTAGATGACTTATGGGACCATCAGGAATTTTTTCGGAATTTATTCCATGTAGGAGACCCCTTGAGCAGTTGCTAGCCTAACGATGTGCAATACCCTAATCTATAAATTTTCTTATGTGTGAATATATATATATATATATATATATATATATATATATATATATATATATATATATATATATATATATACAAATATATATATGTATATATATATTTTAAAGAAAGAAAGGAAAAGTAAAATGAATTTAATAATAAGAGTAATAATAATAATATTAATAATAATATTAATAATATACTATTTATTATACTTAAACCAACGTAGGAGGGTTGCTTTTCACTTGCAACAACAGCCCTTATTCCCTTAGCCGCTCGAATGACTTCCCAGACCTGCTCCTATTCCCTTTGCCTCTTCACCCGCGGATTCCAACTATTCCTCTCTCTCTCTCTTAATATATAATATATATATATATATATAATAGCTCTCTAAAACCCTAACCTAAAACTCCAGACTTCCTCTTCCCATCTAGAGCCGTCACCGCTGTCACGCCCCAGTCCCAAAATGACGAGGGACTGAGCACGTGAGTAATGGCCAGCAGCACGCACCGATGGACAACCCAATTTAATGGATCCATCAGGGCATGCTTAAGCTGTAGTCTAGCAGTATAATGTACAAGTCTCAGGTATTTCTAATCTCATCCACAGGGTAAACACAGATTAATTGCCAGAATTAATGCAATGGAAATAAATAAGCAATATTAAATAAGGTTATCTCGGGAAACAAATCCGAGAATTATTCTGTTACATTTAAGAAAATAGACAAGAAATAAAATACTGAAATAGAAATACTGTGAATATGTAGCCGGTGCTCAGGAGAAGTCTTCGGCCACTATCTCGTCCTCGGTTCCGGGTTCTGCTCCAAGGAGTGCTCCTGTACCGTACACCTCGGGGTAGTTCTCATCGGCTATACCTGGGGACATAGTCCATTCCAGGTCCTCAGGGGACATAACAAGGTACAGAAAATACAAGCCAAAACATATGCAGTGCAGCGACAAGATAACAGCAGGGTAAATATATAAACCAGCTAGTGATATGCAAGTGAGAGTTTTAGTCATACTCAGGCTGAGACTACTACAGGATCAGTGTCGAAGAAACCATAGCAGTATTTTCTCGAAGAGCCAGAACTTGTGCCAAAGCTCTGTATCAGAGACTAAGACACCTCCCGATAACATTATTTACATTATAATCAGCCTTGATATGGTAATACTCTCCCCACCCCATGTAATCTCACGTCACAGTTCCAGAATATATCAGGTACAAGTCACGCAAGTTTGAACTAATGCAATGAGTCAGGCTAAAATCTAAGCATGTAAACTGTAATAACATGAAAAAGTAACCTATACGGAATCACCAGGTATATCTCAGGCAATTCCATCACATGAAGAGTGTCAGGTGTCCTGGGTTTAGCAGTTAAGCAAGTTACTTATGAAACTACAAGCAATCAAGTAAATACTTTAACCAGAATTATCTGAGAATTTGACAAGCTTTACTTGCCCACTGATATATAACTAAGTCCAAGAAATAGGTAACAAAGCTGCAAGTTTTGGCAAGGTACACTTGCCTGAGGTTTCGGCTATGTTTGCAGTTCTGACTTCGGCGGGAATTGCAGGCGGTACTCCGGTTGCTGAAACAAACATCACCATCAGATCCAGAAAATATCAATCAGCTAGAAATGCCTGTCCTTGGGTCCAATTTGGAGACAAGGGCAGAAACGGCAGTTTCGGGTCAAAACGGGGTCCACATGCGGGCCCGCTTTGCACCGAAAAACGCGTCAGGGTCAACGGTCTCCAAATTCACCAAACTCAGTGTCAATAGGTCAGAAACGCTGATACGAACCCAACGGAACTTTCAGAATTGGATTCCGATGAGCCGATCACAAAATCGCCCGTCGAGCGGGGCCTGTGGGGCCCACGACACGCGATTTCGTCAACGTTCTCAGAATCGAACCAAACTTGACCCACAGGACCAGCGTATCGCTACGAGTCCGATGGCGCAAGTTTCGTCTCGATCCGACGTGTGTACACAAAGTTAGGGCGCGTTCCAGAAAGTACGGATACGGGGCGATGTCCGCGGATACGCGTTGATTCCGGTGTGCACGCACACCCGAATCAGCTTTCATGAAATCCCACACGTCCGTATCGACGAGGCGCACGTATCTGTGAAGACCGCACGCGACTAAGTCGTCCCGTTTGGCGGGGCGTACTCAGTTCCGGGGTGAAACAGGGTCTGGTTTTTCCTGTTTTTGGATCGCGGTGTGCGATCACCACAGGACGCGATGTCCCGAACAGTTTGTCCGGGCACCGAGAGGGTCATACAGGCTTCACGTAGAAATTTACGGAATCGAAATCGGGGTTACGAGCAGGAAGTTATGAGCACCTGAAGGGACCCAAAAAACTGGAGTTTTGAACTGTGTCCGACACGCGAGTTCGTGTCCGAATCCTGTGTCGGAGCTGTGTCCGCGTGTCCGGGGCTCTGGGGGACTGGCCGACGGTCGAGGCGACTCGGGGCGGTGGCTGCGGCCCTCGGCGAGGTCCCGGCGGCGTCGAGCGGCATCGAGCGGCTGGGGGAGGCGGAGATCGGCAGCCGCGGGGAGAGAGAGAGGAGGAGGAGGGGGTTCTGGGCGGCTCCGGTCGGCGAGGAAGAGGGGCTGGGGCGCTGGAGGTCACGGCGGGGAGGAGGATGGGGGTCTCGGGTCGCCGGAGGGGGCTCGCCGGAGTGGGGTAGGGTTAGGGCTCGGTGGTTGGGCGTTAGGGGAGTGAGGGCGGAGGAGGAGGCGAGGGGGTTTTTATAGGGTCGGGGCTGGGCTGTCGTGGCCGGGGAAGTCGGTAGGGGTGGGCGGCTCTCGCGGAGGGGAGGCGAACGTGGCCGCGCATTTTCCGGCGCCGGCGGAGGTCTCGGGGAAGATGGGGTCGGGTGACAGGGGTGATGGAGGCTGGGCCGGGCTAGCACTAATGGGCTCGGCCCATTGGGCTGGGCCCAAACTAAAAAATAAAAGAAAATAATAATAATTATAATAATCAGTAATTAATTAATTAATTTAGGAAAATAGTTTTTAGGCTTTTAAAAATAGGTCCGAGGCCCAATAAAATCCCAGAAAATTACCCTAAGTCCAGTTTTTCATTTTACATCCAAAAATATTATTTTTATAATATTTTAATACTGTTTATTATCAATTAAAAATCATTGAATAATTAAAACCCAGTTTTTAAATTACAGAAAATTCCCAGAAAATTCCAGAAAATTGTGAAAAATCCAGTTTTTAAAATTTTGAAAATTCAGGGGGTTTACAACCGCAGCCAGAGAAGCCTCCCCAAGCCATCCAACCATCCCGTCGACGCCGACATCGCGAACTGCAGTCTCCCACTCGAAGCACCTTCGCTCCGACGTGATTTCCCGTCGACTCGCTCGACCAAACGCTGTTCCGTTTTCATAGGTATGATCTTCCCTCAACCCTCTCCAATATTTGTTTTATAGTCAACCTCGAAAAACGTGTGCCCCTAGGTGAAAAACAGCGCCCAAGTCAGCGCGAGCAGACAGAATTCTGCAATCGCAGAATTCCAGAATGACCACCCATATTGCCGAGTTCGTATCTCCCACCACAGAGATCCGAATTCGGTGATTCTTTTTGATACCTGTAGATTACATGACCTAGTTTATTTTCTGTATAATAACCTTGTGCTATTAGTTGCTGTGGACATAATTATATTCGTCACAAAACTGCGCGCACCCACTTTTTCCGGTTTTCCAAAAGTTGGAGATCGGAGCGCGCCCCGCCAAACGGGACCGCCCCGCCGTGTGCCAAGTGTACCGAATGGTGCACGCAGCATAACGGGACACGTGAAAATTTGTGGGGACTGATTCGGAATCGTGTGCGCGCCGGAATCAGACCGTATCCGCGGACACATTTCGTGTCGCCACTTTTGTGGAACTCGCGCGTATTTTGTGCACGCTTGTCAGATTGCGACGAAACTTGCGCCACTGGACTCGTGGTAATACGCTAGTCCTGTGACCCAATTTTCACGCAATTCTGAGATGGTTGACCAGATCGCCAATTGGCGGGCCCCACAGTTGACTTTTTGGACCAAATTTTGTTCGGCTCATCAGAATCCACATTTAATATACCGTTGGGTTCGTATGGACATCTAGAGTTGTTTGACCTATAGTTTGTCCCATTTAGAGACGGTTACCCTCGGCACGCTTTTCGGTGCAAAGTGGGCCACACGTGGACCCCACTTTTGCCCGAAATTACCGTTTTGTCCCTGTGTCCAAATTGGACGAAAGGGATGTGCTTTTTAGCTATTTTGCTCATTCTGGAAATGTTGGTGATATTTATTTCAGCATCCGGAGATATTTGTTCTGAGGCCATAGCTTCTGGTCCTGTGTAGTGGACATCTGGACGTGACATTTTGCAGCTTCTTGCCAGGCAAGTATACCTTGCCATTGTACTGTTATTTATATTCCATATGTTGCATGCATCTTTATTTTCTGTCCTTAGTTCATATATTTTAATTGTTATATAAAATGCTCGCGACGGTGACGTCGCGATATATTTTTATTTATATATTGCATTGACCTTGTTCATGAGACTATCCCATTATCATGTAGCACCATTAGGTTTCATTTGACTGTGACACATATTTTACACGAGTTGTGAGTCTCATATAGATCACGGACGTACGTATTGACTGATCATCGGTACGTGTGGGACGTGCGTTAGGAATAACTGCTGTTAGAAACTATGCATGCTAGTAGACTTGGCAGTTATTAGAGGTCCATGGACATAGCCTATTGTAGTACGGTGGTCCCATCCTTGTCCTTGTTTGGTTGCAGGATTGGGCTAGGGTACTAAGAATAGGCTATGGACCGAATCGTGTCATGGATGTGACATGCTTAGAGCATAGGGTGGGGAGAACAACAAGTACCGCATTTGAGCTCCTTTGCACTTTCTCCTGTACGTCCGGATTCTCCGCTGGAGATACGGGTCATGATGACCACTATATATTATGTACTATCAGGTGGGCCACCGGCGTTCAAAAGACGACGTGCCTTTTAGGCCCCTGGATCTTCAAAAGAGAACCATGCCAAATCCCAGTTTTCAGCCAGATAGCTCACTTGTGGGGAAAGTTGTTCTTAAACTGCATTCACTTTAGACGGTTAGGCGACCCCTTTGGATATTTATTTCAGTACTTTATTGGCATGTGTTTAAGTATACTTGTTATGTCCCTCTGAGGACCTGGTCCGCTGCCAGGTGTACCTGTTCTTGAGTAATTGCAGGAGCACAGATTGGAAGGATATAGATGCTCCGAGGATGTCTTCACTTCGAGCTATGATTGATCGCTGGTATTCTCATATTGTGTTGTGAGTTGTACTTATATTGTATTTACTTTTCCCTTTGAGTTGGTAGTGGATTTGTTTCCACCCAACTATCATCCTTAGATACTTCTTGTTGAGATCTAGTTTCATAGATACTGGTTAATTATTTCTATATGATTTTGGTGGATGAGATTTAGATTTTACCCTGTGACTTGTATTACATTTTTACCACTTGTGGATTTGATATTCATAATACAGCGTACGTATGGATTTGGTTTCCATATATTGGAGTTGCCATATCCATGCGGCTGGCATGCTTACGTGTCCTAGTCCTACGTATTTTTGGGACTGGGGCGTGACATGTTTTTGTGGTGGCCCATGCAGGTCAAGAGCATATTGTTTCGGTTACGTTACTGTACCAAACAAGCCTGCACCTAGGACTAGAGTATAGGATCTCATCCACAATTGACTATGATTCATCTTCCTCCTATCTGTTCTATTTGAACAATTGCATCTTGCTTGATTCCTGTACTTCCCTAATAATTCTTTGAGTATAGCCTTCTGCTAGAATATAGGAACCCCTGTTATTAGGATGATAATTAGAGTAGCACACCTATTAAGAATACAACGAGAATACAGACACACCACTAAGTTTAGAATATCTAGTGAACCCTAGAACTCCTTATCTTTAGATTGGTATACCATTACCCCTTGATGTATTAAGAAGACTTGAGTAGTATAGACACTACTAGAGATAGTTAGAAGTTTTACAATAATGTTTGACCCTAGTATTGAGGAACCAATGGAGAACCAATATTGAACATTAGGACTGAACCTAACCTTCATAATTGGATAGTATTAGAGAACTATAAAACTTATGACATTGTCTTGTTATTAGTAGACAAGTACCCTAGAAGGCCAAGAGCAATGCATAGAATATTTTCCTAATCATACCTCAAACATAGTAGCTAGCGTACCACTTCCCTTTAGAAACCATGATGCTATCTAGAGCCCTCTATCTTTATTTTATATTGTTTCCCTGCGACCATAGCGCTCGCTATTTTGCGACGGCTAATTACGTTTCTTCTCTTCATCTTTCAACTCGTGCCATCTGACACTTCGGATAGTAGGCCAAGTAATTTTATTCTTTGTTAAGGGCTCATAGTTTGCTAGGATTATAGTTGTAGCCTTGAATGTGAAATTTTTATGCTTGGTAGTTAGAACTTGATAAGTTTAAGTTGCTTTATAGATTGTGACCGATGATTAGCCCTTAGTTTTTAAATCGTGTAATTTGTACCCTCACCTCGATACAAGTTAGACCCCTTTCCCCCTTAACGGCCAGTAACTCTTCTATCTTTACCATCGACACTTGCTTATAAGTGCTATGACTAAGACTTAGGATGACCATTACCTACATAAAAAGGATACCCTAACCAATACCAAGATTTTTTTTCCTCATATACCCTAATAAGAGTTTCTGTTTTATTTACATGTGCAAGATTATTGTGTAGGACCCTCTTAAGTCTGTCACCATATTAGTTTAATTCTTATAAGTTGGGTAGTATACCTCACCACCTAGTATCATATAGCCCTTGTGACCCATTGATGAAGTGTAACTGCATAACATTAATTGTATGCTAACATAAGATGATAGTGTTTATTCAGACTATAGAACTTAGAGACTCATACCCCTACTTTGTCGACTATCGACTTAGACAAGGATTAATATGATAACCGTAGAGATTGTAGAGTCTTTGTTATTGCTGCTTATGTTGTTTTTGTTTTTGCAAACTTGAATTAGTTGTAACTTCTCTCGTCATAATCCAGCGTTATATTTTCTGTGCTACCTCGACTTATGCTGCTATTATAGCCTAGTCTTTGCAAGCTCATTTTTATCGAGCTTGATCATGAGACATGTATTATTGGGGACGCCTACTGATACAATTGTCTAATCAGAATCAGTGTATTACGGTCTGGACAACCTTAGTACATTTTGGTTCGCCCTTCGCATAACTACTTTACGTGGATTGAGATATGTAAAGATTAGTAGACGAATATACTTGCCCTAGACATGTCTAAGTGTATCGTATCAGCTACATAATTGTACTAATACGAGCATACGAAGAAGGATTACCAAAATAGGATTTTAATCCACAACTGCTTTAACAATTCCCAATTGAATTCTTTAAACGCCTTGATCCCAATACTTCTATTCTATTACGCTGCCTTGAACTCTTTATTATTGATCTTCGTCTTCCCTTATTTCGGAAAGACGAAACCTCGTGCTGGGTATAAAGTTGGATACACAGAGAGTACTAGATATACCCCATAGGCCGATCACATACTTGAGGATTATTCTTCGTAATTAAGGACATATCATATGTGATATGATCGGCGTTGAAGTTTCGAGGATTGAACGGCATGAGTAAATAAATTAAGGGATATTTTCTTAAGGTATATAGCCTTAGGTGATAGGTGGATAAATTCTAAGTTGGGTAGTAGTGCATTGTCAACTCGGGAGGAATTTCTTTTAGATTATGATCGAGTAAGATTAAATTAAGAAAGGTTCAAGCCATTATAATTTTGAGAAATTTAGAAGGATGAATAAGAGGATGAGGATCAATAAATTGATATTGAGGACCCAATATTTATACCTTAAGTGCATTTTTGAACAATGAAGGTAGAATCACCAATTTGAATTTAGAGGATAAATATAGAATTTTAGACTTGAATATTGGTGGACTGCATTTAAATTATTTTTTAATTTGGTGATTTGAATTAAGAATTAAAATCTTGGTTGGACGACCTATTGGAAATAATGAGGATGTGAATGGAATTAAAGAGTTGAGGCATACAAAATTTTATAAGTAAAAATGGGAATATATTGGACTCAAACCACTTCTAAAGGAGATTATGATAGTTAGAGATCGTGAGGTAAAATTTATATGCGTATGTAAATCTTGGAGATGTTATGTGGATATGGATAATTTGAAACAAGGGGAGAAGAGATAACCACAGGTTAAATTTTGATTGGAGCAGTGGTCATCTTAACCTAGAAGTGATTGCAATGGATATGATTAGGATTTTAGTTATCGCAAGAAGATTGCGACTGACTTGCCTTATTGTACATAAAGGATTAACCATTCTGCCTTATTTCAATTTTGAGGGCGACATTGTCTTAAGTTGGCTGAATTGTGAAACCCCCTCACCTAAGAATTTGACCTACTTGACTGAGTTAGTGAGACTAAGGTTAGATGAGTCCAGTTAGAGATAGAACACGATATTTTATTTAATTTTACAATAGTTATATCACTTAGCGCCCTTACCGTGCTCCGATAATTGGAGCACTACACTAGCCACTGCCTTCCTACAAATTCTACACCCTTATCCTAGGCATGCCCATCATCCAATTCTCATCTTTGTGCAATTTTCTAATTGTTGGACGCTCTTATGCAAAAGAGCATTTATGTGTCCACACCATTGGACATGACCCATGAAGAAACCTATTTTTCGCTCATATGGATTTTTCCATGATTTTTTTTTTCGGGATGTGCAACGTGCAACATCGCCCACCCCTTTAAACCTAGCATTGCATTTTAAACAACACAAATCTTATACCATTCTTGACATTCTATCGTGGCTTAATTTTAATTTCGAGGACGAAATTTTTATAAGTTGGGTAGAATGTAAAACCCCTATTTCTAAAAATCGTATATACCCTTTTTATTTATTTATTATTAATTAAACTGTAATAATTATGTCTAAATAGGAGAAATAGATTTTTAATAATTTTTATGTTAGGTGTTCGGGCACTTAGATGACTTATGGGACCATCAGGAATTTTTTCGAAATTTATTCCATGTAGGAGACCCCTTGAGCAGTTGCTAGCCTAACGATGTGCAATACCCTAATCTATAAATTTTCTTATGTGTGAATATATATATATATATATATATATATATATATATATATATATATATATATATACAAATATATATATGTATATATATATTTTAAAGAAAGAAAGGAAAAGTAAAAGGAATTTAATAATAAGAGTAATAATAATAATATTAATAATATACTATTTATTATACTTAAACCAACGTAGGAGGGTTGCTTTTCACTTGCAGCAACAGCCCTTTAATAATAAGATCATTTGCATTTGGTAGAGTTCTCATACAACAACAGTTATCAAGCAAGCATCAAGATGGCTCCTTTCGAGGCATTATACGGTAGGAAGTGCAGATCGCCGATATGTTGGAGTGACGTTGGAGAGCGACAAATCTTGGGACCAGAGTTGGTAATGCAAACAGTGGTGAAGGTGAAACAAATCCAGAATCACCTTCGGACAGCTCAGGACAGACAAAAGCATTGGGCTGATACACACCGACGTCCCCTGGAGTTCAAGGAAGGAGAACATGTATTCCTGAGGATTTCGCCTACTCGAGGAACCATTCGCTTTGGGAGCAGAGGCAAATTGAGTCCAAGGTACATTGGGCCCTTTGATATTCTGGAACGCATTGGTGAGGTGGCTTATCGTCTTGCATTACCTCCATCCTTAGAGGGAGTGCATGATGTATTCCATGTCTCACAGTTGAGAAGGTATGTGACTGACCCAAGTCACATAGTGGATCATTCTGAGATCGCCGTAGGTCCAAGCCTGAGATATGAAGAACAAATAGTGGGTATACTTGGAACCAGTGAGAAGACACTGCGAGGGCATACAATTAAACTGGTTCGTGTGGCTTGGAAGCAACACTCTCCTGGTGAATCTACTTGGGAGAGGGAAGATATCATGCGCCAGAAATACCCCCACTTATTCGAGGATACAGGTATATCTTAAGTAATTTTTTGTAATTCTTGTAGTTCTGTTCTATTAGTAGTTTAATCTTTAAATTGCGAGGACGCAATTTTCTTAAGGGGGGTAGATTGTAATCACATGAAAATTTTAAGAATTTTTAAATTTAAATTTCTGGAATTTAATAGCAATTTCTGCGAATTTTAAACCTATAAATTAAAGTAGTCTAATTTAGAATGAATTTTAAATTAAATTAAATAATATTAAAATGTGATGAAAATTATATTTTCAAGTGTAAAATATAAAACTAGACATAGGGTATTTTTCTGGGAATTTACTGGACCCCGGATGGATTTTTAAACACCTAAAAACTATTATTATTTAAATTACTTATTTATTTAATTAATAAGTTAATTATTTTTTATTTAATATCAATCCAGCCCAGCCCACCTAAACCGAGCCGGCCCGTTGGGTTATCGGGTCGGGTCGGGTCCGTCAGACCCGAACCCGCCCGCAAACCCGCTAGCCTCTTCCCCTTCCTGCGAACCCGCCCGCCGCTGCCGTTAGCCGCCGCCCGCCGCGTAACGGTTGCTGCTCCGCCTCCCAGCGCCGGTTGGCGACCCCTCCGCTCCAGCTCCCCTCACCGGACGACGCTCGGCCTCCGCACCTCCCCTATATAAACCCTAGAACCCGCCGCCTTCGTCCCAGTCGAACCCGCTGCCAACCACCGCCCCTAGCCGACGCCGCTACCACCCTGACTCCGCCCTAGACCCCGCCACGAGCCGCCCAGCCACCCCGACCTCTCCCTCTTCTTCCACCTCTTCCCCGACCTCCAGAGCAGCAGACTCGACCCCGTTCAGTCCCCACCGGCCCCGACCACCACTCGAGCGCCGCCGCAGCACTCCGCCTCCGGCGCCGCCTCCTTTCGACGATGCCCTAGCACCCCTCCGGCGAGGACTCAACACAGCAGGACACAGAAGGCCGGACACAGAAAAACCCTAACCCTAGTGAACAGTACTAGGACACAGTGAATCGCGTGTCGGACACGGTTTAAACTCGGTTTCTCGGACCACTTCAGGTACTTGTAACTTCTTGCTCGTAGCTCAGATTTTGATTCCGTAAATTACATCGCGTAGCCTGTATGACCCTCTCGGTGCCCGGACAAACCGCTCGGGACATCGCGACCTGTGGTGATCGCGAACCGCGATCCAAAAACAGGAAAAACTTAGCCCTGTTTCACCCCGGAATCGAGTACGCCCCGCCAAACGGGACGACTTGGTCGCGTGCGGTCTTCACAGATACGTGTGCGTCGTTGATATGGACGTGCGGGATTTCGCAGAAGCTGATTCGGATGTGCGTGCACACCGGAATCAGTACGTATCCGCGGACAACACCCCGTATCCGACTTTTCTGTATTTAGCTATAACTTAGTGTATACACGTCAGATCGAGACAAAACTTGCGCCATCGAACTCGTAGCAATACACTGGTCCTGTGGGTCAAGTTTGGTTCAATTTTGAGAACGTTGGAAAATCGCGTGTCGTGGGCCCCACAGGCTCCACCCGACGGGCGATTTTGAGAACGGCTCATCGGAATCCAATTCTGGAAGTTCCGTTGGGTTTGTATCAACGTTCCTGACTTGTTGACACTAAGTTAGACTGATTTGGAGACCTTGGACCCTGACCCGGTTTTCGGTGCAAAGCGGCCCACATATGGACCCGCTTTGGCCCAGAAATATCGTTTTTGCCCTTGTGTCCAAATTGGACTTAAGGACAGGCGTTTCTAGCTATTTCTTATGTTCTGAGACTGTTGGTAATGTTCATTTAAGCTTTTGGAGGAGTTATTGCTGAACCCACTGTTACAGGGACCGCTACTGGTATTCCAATCTCAGGCAAGTGTACCTTGCCATAAATTGTAGTTTAATTAGTTTATTTTGTTCTCTTGCTCTATTTTCTGTGACTAGTGTACATGATATAACCTAGGACCGTATGACATACTTAGTGTCCGATTATAGTCGGGTGCCAACTCCGTACGCGGAGTTGTGTATGTCATTTAGTGATGGACATTCGAGACCCTTTATATTCTTGTGCTTGTTTATCAAGTACACCATAACCTAGGACACTTGACACCATACATTGACAGAAGCTTCCTGAGATATTCAAGGTAATTCTGTATAGGATACAGGATGGACATAGTTATTATACTCTTAGATTATGACTGTTGCATTAGCTCTGATCTCACGTGACATGGACATGAGACGTGTGGTTACATTGGGTGGGGAGAGACACACAGGCTACAGGCTGTTCTATATATATACTACTATTGTGAGGTTGTAGACTCTCGAGCAGAGCTAGACCACTACTAGATATTGCTGCTACCGGCTCCCCGACACAGAGCTTGTAGCGGTCTCAGCCTGAGTACTAGTGTTGCTCTCAGTTGCATTTTCACATAGATGGTTATGTAGATACCCTGCTTATTTCATTTACTATTTCACTGCATATATTTTGGCTTGTATTATTTGTACCTTGCTATGTCCCCTGAGGACCTGGATCCGGATGATGTCCCCAGGTTTAGCAGAAGAACATTATCCCGAGGTTTACGGGACAGGAGCTGAAGCTGTACCAGAAGCTGTTGCTGAAGGAGTACCTAACATAGAAGCAGAGGTGATGGCTAAAGACTTTTCATGAGCTTATGTTGTTTGTACTCTTCAGATACTTTATTTAGACTCTCACTCTTTTGTGCTGGTCTGATGAACCAGTATTTAGACTCTTATCGGGTTGTTCCCCGACATACTCTGCTGAGACTGGACTTTGATGTACTTTCTTTTATTTGTTGTTGTTCTTATTATTCTGTGTGTGGATGAGATTAGTTTTTGCCATGATGTTGTAGACCTATATTACAGCTTAAGTATGCTCGATGGATCTATTAAATTGGGATGTCCATCGATGTGTACTGCTGGCTATTGCCACGTGTCTAGTCCCTCGATATTTTGGGACTGGGGCGTGACAATAACCGACCGAATGATTAGAGCACATAGTCAAAAGAGCTAGTGTGATAAAAGCCTAATAATCTTCGCCTTTCCTAATGTTTTAGTTTTTGTTTTAGAGGTTAAATATTTGTCCACATAGATGTTTTTCTATATAGGGAACATTGAGTAAATATGTCAATTATTTATCCGTAGGTTAGTGTGCCACACATGCGAGATTTGTTGTTAATAGTACACTTAACAATCATTTACAATGGACGTTGGAGTTTTTGGAGTCCAAAGACGTATCGAAAATATAAATTATTTGCGTAGTTTCTTATGTGATTATCCTTAGCATCCATTGATTGAAGGTATTAGGCAACTTAAAATACTAAATGAATTAAAATGTATACAATCCATTATTGTTTAAACTTGCGTTGTGGGGGCCCATCATACGTTGTTAATGTACCAGGCCTCTTAGGCCATCTCCAATGAGGATTTCTATCTCCACTATTTCTATGATAAAAACAGTTTTAGAAAAAAAATTTCCCAATGGTGGTTTATATTCTAATTTTTATTCTACTTGGCATTGATGTAGGATTGAGAATTTATATGAGGATTTCTACATGTAAAAACTTTTATAGAAATTCTCTATCACCCATGACAATTATTATTGGGCTCCACACCACTAAATTCAAAGTTTCATTTTGTGACACAGGATAAAAATAGAGATCCATTGGAGAGTAATTTTTTCTTTGTGTAATTTCTATGTAGAAATTCTACCAAATATGATAGAAATTTCCACAAAGTGTAATGTCAAGTTGGATAGAAATCCAATTTTAGAAATTTCCATTGGAGATGACTTAGGCCATCCTTGATTTTATACCAAAGTCCCCATACATACTTGAAGACCTTTGGTCCATGACGACTTGGCAACTGCCATTATCCAGTGTGATTTCGAGGCGCCACAACGGCTGAGAACTCATGCGAATTGGCAATAAAATTAGGACTTTATTGCAAAAAACAACAGACAAGGATACAAAAGCGACGGGGAAAGAGCGCGGGAGGAGGAGAAGAAGCATCAGTTAAAAAAAAAAAGAATCCCAAATTTTTGTCAGTCATGGCAACCATAACAAACCCATTCTCCGCCCTTCTCCCTCGAGCCAAACGCTCATCCAAACCTAAAACCTAATTAGCCAAAAATAAGCGAGATTTTTTTTTATGTGACCCGATATTTCATACGAAATTTTTTGTGCATTATGCATTACACTTCTTGTGGACCCAATGTCCCCTCAACTCCTACTATTAATAAATGGAAAGAATAATACGCCCACGTGGCTCGATCCACTAATCTTCTACCACTCAGCAAGAATCTTATACTTGTTCTCGATAACCACAAGAATCACTCGAGTTCGTTAGCGAAGAACCTTTTAATAACGTTTTTGTATACGACCGATATAAAAGTATATAACTTTTTTTATATATAAATGTTCTCATAACGGTTATATTATGGGGGTGTTTCTAAACATTTATAACGTTTGTTTTGTCTAATGAGTTATAATAATATTTGTTTAATCGTTATAGATAGATATTTTATTTGGTAGTGTGCACAATAAACTTTGCAAAGTTCCTCTCCTTCTCCTCTTCCTCCCTCTCCTCAAGATTCTAAACGGCGATAGACGGGTGCGCGACGGAAAGAGTTCGCCTACTGCCTTGGTCGTCTAGACAATTGATATATTTTGGACATTTTTTTTACTATTTTACCATAATTTTTTTGCATTATATACATATTTTAAGGATGTTTCACGCATAACTATGTTGTAGAACAAATATTTATTAAGTTTTAGTCTTGTAAAAGTGAACCATAGGCCCATAATGCTTGCAAAATCGTTTGGCCAAAATATCTTGTTAAGTATTGCTCCGTCTAGGCGCCCAACTACGCCGCCTACGCCGCCAAAGCTCTGTTGGCCGCCTACTTCACGGCCTACCGAAAAGCGATGCAGAAATAGACCGCTTACCGCCTAGACGGTCGAGACGACCGTAATTTAGAACACTGCTCCTCCCTCCTCGTCGTTGAGAACATGTACATGGACAAGTTATAAGCTAGACTTGTGCATGATGTACCTTGAAACAAAGCACTCGAGTTCAATGCCCTGTGTGAGCGGCACACCACATATGACATAGCAGGACCCTTGTTAGTAATTCGGCAAACGCAAAAAAATCAGGACAGCAAAAGTACGAGTATAAATCGTCACAGTACAAGTAAAATTACGTTAAAAAATTCGGTCAAATATTCATCAAAGTGAAATATTCGGATTAGATTTAATTTGTATTTAGTACATTTTATATGAACAAATTCGGTACTAAAAATTCGACATGTATTTATATTTTAATTAATAATAAATAAGCAAATAACTCATTAAATACAAATTGATAAGTCCATATTTCTACCCATCTAACAAAATGATTATTGATGCAGGCAACAAGACTGTTGAATTTCTTTCTTGGTTAAATAGGTTGTATATGAGAATTTTTTTTGTATAGACATTTTTTTGTGAATTGTGCCAAGCTGGTTAAAAGCAACAAGGCTTCAAGTGTTAATGAAAGACTGTTCGATTTTTTTGTTGGTTAATTAAATAGGTTGCACTGCTAGCCACATTTTTTTTAGGCAAAATTTTTAATTATGCATACGAAAAAATTCGTACATAACGTATTTAAAACGTCACACTCATAAAATTCACATATTAATTTGAATCTTTCAAAATTACATAAGTATTATACGTTTCTTAAAATACACAAAAATTTATGTATTATACGCATATTATTCGGGTAGGAGGAGGACATTACTTGCGATCGGATACTCATCCCTCCATGAAATCGCTGGAGACCAAGATACTGTCAGGCTCAGATCAGTTTATGGGATCTTAAGTTCCCACATGCATGCCTGTCTACGTCGTCCATGATTTGGTTTGGATATACCTATAGATACAGATGACAAATGCAATCAGCATAATAATTAGTCAAGACTTTTATTCCAATATCTCTCTGTTAAAGAATCTTATATGTAATGCAACCCTACCTTACCATGCTTTTATCTCTTTGTTGATTGGTTTGTCGAATTGAAAAAGAGACGTCCAATATCGATATTGGAAGATCCTATAAATATATCATTAGAAAAACTTCCTTCTTCTCCGAGAAATTTAGTTCTATGGAGAGATGGTTCAATTTGTGAAAACTGGATGGTACAATCTGGGGTAAATCACTCTTTGACAATGCCTACCATCACAATAATTCTTAGTCTCGACACAATATAAAACAAGATATTCAAGTACAAATTAATATATCGCTTACCTGCATAGTATGTGTGTCAAGATGAAGCTTTCCTTGGCAAACTATGCCATATTGGAAAAGTTTTTTAAGGCGAATTGTCGCCATGTAGTTGATTGATATCGTAAGATTCTGGAAGCTTATTCCTCTCTCCAATAAAATCAAGATTGGGGAGGGAGATGCGAAGGATGCTGTGAGGTGTCCACAACAAATGAGCTTCTTGAGGGAACAGTTTCACAATACTTTTTAATCTGTTGTTTATAAATTTTGCCCCAACCAGCAGCACATGGAAGAGGCAAAGTAGACCATATGTCAATAATGGGTGGTAGCGGTGCGTCTTCGGCCAAATTTACCTGTATACAAATAATAACATGTCAATATAATTGATGTTCGTAATATAACCTAAAGCTTACATTAGGAAATAAAATTTACCACGATGAAATGATTTGTACCAACATATGCCATGCATACAAGCCGAGGGTTCGTTGGAACTTCTGTCCTCATAGGTAGAAACATAACGTTAATTTGCTCGTGCATGTGGGCGATGGCCATGTTGTAGGCCGACGCCGCCAAGTAGTACATATCGGAGAATGACCACCAGTACTTACTGTCATAAACCGGTGCTACGAAACAAGTCAAAGATTCAAGTACTTTTTTCGGAGACTGCTTAATCAAGTTACATTTATCGTATAAATCTCCCAAGTTTGTGATCTCTTGGATGAGGTCATTACGAACGTTTGGCCAGGATTCCTCCCCCAACCCTAGTACAAGTGTGTCACGCCCCAGTCCCAAAATACACGGGACCAGGCCACGTGGCAATGGCTAGCTAATACGACTTCGAAAGATTTATCAATTTAATGGACCCGACGAAGCGTACTACGCTGTCCTAAAATACTATCAAGTCCAATATGCTATCATACAACAGGTAAATATCTAATCTCACCCACAAAATACAATATAAGAAGTGCTAAAATAAATACCGAAAATAAGTGCGGAATCTGAATGTCATAATATAATCCAAATAAGTCTGATGGGGACAAACCCACTGAAATACAATAATGAAATAAAAGCACGAAAAGTAGGAAAATAACTAAACTAGAGCATCAACTAGCTAGATAAAGACGCTCTAACCCAAGGTAGCAGCGTACCCCAAATCACGAAAACTCCTCTGGAAGTGCCTCAAAGTCCTCAGCCACGAATCCTGTCTCTACTCCTGCTCCGTAGATGGTCGGGTACAAATGCTCGTCCGAATCTAGAAGGGAACCAGGTCCTCAGAGGGACGTAACAAGATACAAAAATACATGCCATAAAGTAAATACTGTGTAAACTCGAGGGTGAACTAACCAGCTAAGTGAAATGCACTTGAAAACAACCTTGGTACGTATGGGTAGGTAAAAGGTATAAAGCGTAGCGTCAAGCCAGAGGCTAAGTACCTGGCAATAGCTATAAACTGGATGCCAGGAGTATATACTGACTACATCACCGATCATGATAGCGCGCAGCTAGTAACCTCTGTCGGATGTATCGAAAAGCATATACGCCCATAACCGGGTAGCCACTACTAGAATAAGCGGGATTAGCGACGTTTTTTAGCGACTTCATGTAAAAACGTTGCTAATTTAGCGACTCCATGTAAAAACGTCGCTAGACGTCACTAATTGGCGACATTTAGCGACGTTTAGCGACTTTTATTCAGTTTTTAAAAGATTAGTCGCTATAAGTTCAATTTAGGTCGCTAAACGTCGCTAATATATTTTATTTAGCGACGTTTAGCGACGTTTTTAGCGAGGTATATATTTTTGGACATTTAGCGACGTCATTAGCGACGTTTAAGACGTCGCTAAATTAGCGACGTAATTATTGGCGTCGCTAAAAACGTCGCTAAATTCTAAATTAGCGACATCTTTATTGGCGTCGCTAAAAACGTCGCTAAATTCTAAATTAGCGACGTCATTACTGGCGTCGCTAAAACGTCGCTAATTTTTTTACTTAGGGCTGATTTTCCCCATTTCCTTCGATCTCTCCCTCTCCCAAATTTCAAACCCGATCTCTCCCTCTCGATCTCTCCCTCTCCCAAATTTTTTACTCCGGCTCCTCCTTCCTCCCTCCGACGACCCCCCTCGGCCGCGTCCTCCCCCTCCGGCGCCCCCTCCTCCCTCCCGGCGACTCCCCTCCGCCGCGTCCTCCCCCCTCCGACAACATCCTCCCCCCTCCTCCTTCTCCTCTAGGTAAAACCTAACTCTCTCTCTCTCTCTCTCTCTCTCTCTCTCCTTATTTGGTGTGGACATAATTTTTTTGGCTGAGTTTGCTCGTGGAGGAGTCCTCATCTACCGCCTTGCCAAGATCGACGCCGTGAAGGTGAGATCGATCACTCGCTCTCATCAACTCGGGTCGTGATGACGGCGCCGACACAGTGATTTAAGCTCCCAATGTTTGATTGATGCAGGAGGAACAAATGGCTATATTTGAAGCAAACGGATGTGGAAGCCAGCCCTTGACATGGGCCCAAACCAGAAGCATGGTTCTCACTCATAAGGTGATTTTGCTTCACATTCCCCTTTCCCTCCCATTGTGTATATGTATGTACCTAAGGTTATGATTGGCCATGGGAAACGAAAATGTTCTCATATTTTAATTCTTCTTCTTATAATCAAGGTTATACTAGAGACTTTGAGAATGACAAGCATCATTTCATTCATATTTAGAGAGGCTGTGACTGATGTTGAATACAAAGGTTAATTATCTCCTTCTTCTTTTTCGCAATAGTTTTCTTTTTTAAGGAATTAATAGGCCATGATTTCGTTCTGTCCATATTTGATGTAAATTAATTGTTGCAGATTATCTTATCCCAAAGGGGTGGAAGGTGATGCCTCTGTTCATATATTCGCTCATTTCTCAAATCTCTTCAACGGCTTCTACAACAATGGGTTATCTTCGAATCTGTTCGATGGCAGGAATCCGAGCCTCGACTACGCTTTCAAAGGTGCGGAGATCGTGAGGGCATCGTACTGCATGGAGCTTAAGTTTCTTGCAAATCCAGTCACTAACCATGTCCAGAGCACCCAACAACATAAAAAGTACCATAGATTCTCTACTAGAGTGCTTGAGGTATTGGAAAGAACAACTCTTCAGGTTGAATAGAATCTTTGTTACTTATCCATTTCTTTATTTTCTTATTTTTAATCATCAAGTCTTCAGGTTTAATAGAATCTTTGTTACTCTAGTTTGCTGGCAACAAATTCTAAGGATTGGGTTAAGTCACAAGAGAATTTTCTATATCCTAATCTTATGGCATTTACTTACGGCATTTACTTACGGCATCCAAGCATAAAGATAATTTATTAGTAATATCTACATTAGAAAATGGACATTGTTTTATACTTTCTATATCCTAATCTTAAGGCTCGGCACCATCACAGAATGAATAACTCGAGTCTATGCTTCCTTCCTTAGGCTGTTAGTTTGGAAGCATGAGTTAGATATTGAAGTTAGGCTGCAACACATTAGGGCTAGATCTGCAGACTTGTTGCTGTTCTACATCAAGAATTGGTGAACTTAGCGGAAGAGGGGACAAGAAGATTTTGAGGGAGGTATGCTTGCTTGATTCAATTTGATTGAAGTTTAATAGCTTTTTTTTGCATAATGTTGTTGTTTGTTACATTAAAAGTCAAAGTGAAATCAAAAGTGATAAATGAAAACAAACATGTAACATACACATACACCTAACTCATTTTAGATCCAATGCCTATGTGAAGCCTTGTAATCTTTTGTTAAATTTCTTACAAGTCAGTCGTAAGTTTTCATTATCATTTTATAGGTTGTACGAATATTAAACTTGGAAGGAGCAGCCGTCCTGCCTAAGAGAGCAACCTAGGTGATACTTCCATTTTATAGGTTACAAGTCAGTCGTAAGTTTTCATTATTTATTTTTTTTATTTTTTTTTAAAAAAATAGCGACATATTTAGCGACGTTTAGCGACATATTTTTTTTACAAGTCAGTCGCTAAATACGTCGCTAAATATGTCGCTAAATACGTCGCTGTACGTCGCAAATTGCTGACATGACAGTACTGCCAGGTCATTAAAGACGTCGCTGTCACGTCGCTATATACGTCGCTAATTAGCGACGTTTGTTTACGTCGCTAATTAGTGACGCTGCGTCGCTAAACGTCGCTAATTTAGCGACACAATTAAGTCGCTAAAAAACGTCGGTATAGCGACGTTTAGCGACGTTTTTCCTTTCAGCGACGTGTTGATTTCCGACTTCTGTAAAATGTCGCTAATTACGTCGCTAAACATGATTAGCGACATTTTTTTGTTATTTAGCGACGTTTTTTGACGTCGCTAATTTGACTTTTTCTGGTAGTGAGCACATAGCCCATAACCGAGTAACACATAGCCCGTAACCGGGTAACACTGAGGCTCACGACCCCGTAGTTTACTCTGAAACTACGGTAGCCAAATGTCTGTCCCATACGCCTACTAATTGCCTTTCCCGCCCAATGCCAATGTACAAGTCGCGAATACGACGTGGACATCTCGTACAATAATGCAAGTCACTAAAGAAATATACAACTAAGCTAAATACCGTCACACGTGCTGCTCACACCAATGGCCATTCAAGCATGAAGCACACGTCCCTACATGAACTCACTCTATGGCGTACAATGATACGTGTCAAGGCCTGAAGAGTCATATTGATAACTCCACAACTTTAGGTGTGTCCACTAGACACTAGGTCATATACAAGTCCTAACGTCAACGCCTTCGTTAATTGCACCCGAGTCTTTCTCGGACGTGCACAATTATATAATATTAAAATAATAAAATATGCAACTAATAATAACTGAATTTAAACAGTACAACAAGGCAATGTATACTAGCCTGGAACTCCGATGTGCACAAGTAAGGATCCGGAACCCGCAGCCAAGGTAGAATTGTCTTGGATGCCTATGAATAAATAACAATAATTATCAATCACTACATTACACTCTGCTGATCATGTACACAAGTACAACTTACACAACGTCATGAGTTACGTAGATACTAAACCAAATAAACGTTCTAATTAAATACGTTGGCTAAGGTTGACTAGTCAAGGATCAAGGGAGTAGGGGTACACTTAGCCTACTTATCTACAACATTTACAAGTCATCCTATGGTATAATTTATCACATGTTACAATCACGGTCACAACTATGATTCGTGTAGGTGCTAAGTTGCACCTCTAACACAGGTCTACTAGATATCCTACTTACTAAGATTTTCATGACACGTCTGATATGGGTAACCATTTAGGTCTCTATGTACCAGTACGTCATGCCTCAGATACCGTGCACAACGAGACAATTAGTTATCAATACTTTACAACTCCAAGTAACGTAATCACTAAACTCAAGTCCTAGCTAGTAGGTTAGTGTGCACGAAGACAGTTTTAGTCTAAATACCTAGGTCAACACAAATATGCACCAAACTAAATAACCAATTTTGTATGAAGTATTACTAATACTAACCACTTTGCACGTATAAACACGCACATACAAATACACACATATAAACACTAGGTATTTGGTTTCACCATTTAACATAGGTCCATGTAACAATCAAGGAAGAGGAAGGCAAGTGTAAACCTTAGTGTGCTCGACTATGAGGGGTGCTCGGCCTGCTGCTCGAGGACGGCCGAACTCTGGCGGTGGGGAAGGATGCTCCGATGGTGCACAGTACACTGGCAGCAGCAACACTGGCAGCAGCAGCGGCGGCAATGGTAGCAGCTCGCAGCGGCAGCGGCTTGGGGTTGATGGTCGTGGAGGTGGCCGTGTAAACCCCCTCGATTTATTCTATAGATAGTCAGGTTTGGATTTGGAAAATTTTGGATTTAGCAGCAGATGTTGAGATTTATAGTGGAGTTAAGTTTGTCTAGTATTTTAATTCATTTAATTAAAACCCTTGGCGCGCCCTATCATTGCTTAATTATTCGGAGCCCAATATCAGCCCATAAATTCCATCGGACTATTGTACTTCTGACTTGACCCGCCAAATTAGGCACTGGACTTTTCCGTCACTTAAAATCAGATTTCGTTGTGCTCTAAATTAATTGCACAATTTTCCGTAACCGTAATCCATATTTAATTCCGTGTCGGACACCTGTGTCGTTACCCTCAATTTTGAGATACCAACTTAACCCGTTGAGCCGGACCAACTATAGGGTCCAAGACTGACTCCAAGCCCCCACCATTTTTGACCTTTGCGTCATTTTCGAATTTTGACCCCAAGTGCCCCCATTTAATTTAAAAGCGCGGAAAACTTTAAATCCTATTTAAATCAAGGATAACAATTTTTCTTAATCCTATTTTAATCCTTAATTAATCCCGCTGGCCATTAAATTAAACCCGTGCCAAACCCCCAACACCCCCTCGCCATGCAAATCATCAACCGTAATTTTCTCCACAATTTTTGCGTCATTTTATGTGTTCGTGCAATTTCCCGAATTTAAGTGGCTTAGTTACAATTATGGAATTTTGCGTCCTCATCTCATTGATCAGGCCAAATGGAGAAGCCCCCTCTCCTTGATTGGTCAAGCCCATCCCCTATTTCTCTCTCCTTTGTATGAGTAATCCTTCGCGTTAGATCCTAGCCCCTCATTCAAATGAGGATTTGATCATGACCACCCACTACCCATCACCTTTCCATATTTAAAGTGTCCATCACCACTCTTCCCCCAAGGCCGGCCCTAATCCCAACACATGGAGAACCCCACCCCCTCTCTCTCTCTCTCTCTCTCTCTCTCTTCCTACACACTCAGCCGAAATTAACCAACTCCTCCCATTTTCTTCTTCTTCTTCTTCTTCTTCATGGCAAGGCCACACTCCGGCCTACCACCGTACCCTCAGCACACTCTGGCGGCAGCACAGCTTCTTCCCCGCGGCGGCTCCAGCACAGCTCCTCCTGACCCGCCTGCGGCCGACAGAGCCGACCAACTCCGTCAGGCCAACGCCACACCGCCCTCGACTCCAGTTCGAGCCCCTCCATTCACTCCGGCGCCGCTGCTTCCAGCCACAGCGAGCTCGGAGCTCGGCACTGCTCCACCCGCTGCTTCCGGCGTCGAGCCGCAACCGCAACTCCGACGAATCAGTCCGGCGCCGAGCCCTCCGGTCAGACGACTGTGCAAGCCACTCCGGCCGCCTCCCCCGCGAAGCACTCGACATCACTCCGGCTGTGCAGTTTCCCTCCCCCCGACTCCACGGTGAGGCTCCCCCATCCGGCCAGGCCCCGAGCTGTTGCGCCGGCGAGCCGCGAACTTCTCCCCCCGAGCTGATGCGCCGGCGAGCCCCTGAGCTGTTGTTTCCCCGACCGGCCCCCTCCATTTTCCGGTCAGCGAGCTCTGCACCGGCGAGCTGACCCTCCACGACTCTTCTCCAGCCAGCGGCCCAGCCTCCAGCGGCGCTGCTCCACCCCACGAGCCCTACATCCATCGCCAACTCCTCCACTTCCCGTTTTCCGGCCAGCTCCATTACCACCACCTCCAGTTCTTCCACCCCGAGGCTCCCCGCGGTTCCCCTCCGGCGGCCTGCTCTTCACCACCTCCCACGACCACTCTTCTCCGGCCATTACCCCCATCCGCCATTGATGCCACCACCACCTGCTGTGTTTTCCACCGCCGACTGCGCCAAGGATCGTCTCCGGCGGGTTCCACTACTTGCACACCGGAACCGCCACGGGCATCATCCACCGCGACGTCAGCTCGACGAGAATTTCCTCGCCAAGGTGATCTCTTCCCCAGCTCTGTGTATAGCCTTTTTGTACATTGCTTTTGGTTCTCGTGTAACCTAGTTAGGGTTAAGGTTTAAGAGGCTTAAATGATAGATGGGAAATTCAGGATTTATTACATGGTTTAAGATGCAGATCATTAGTCATATGGACTTTAGGGTTTGTGTAAGATGCTATTGAGTTAGGGTGGAAAATGCTATAATGTGTTTGGGGTCTGTTAAATGCTAAGTAAGAGGTCTGAGGGTGTAGTTCATTTTATGCATATTGTACATTGATGACAAGTAGTTTTAATTGCTGTGAAGGGGTATAAGGATAATGAAACATTGGTGGATATTGGAGAACAAGTATTGATGGTGAACTAGTGTGTAACATCAAACCCTTAGTCATTCTTTGAGAATTGATAAATAATGTCGAACTTAATTGAATAAGTAGTTATTGTGGAATGGTAAAGGTTGTTTATAAATGAGGGTTTAATAAATAATTATTTAATTATTTCGAGGAGGATAGTAAAGGTGCATGTTAACATCTGTGAACACTGAGGTGAAACTGAGGAGTGGATTATGTGTCGGACCATGAAATATCGTGATGAACATAGTAAGATTGAGGTGTGGATTGATGATATGGTACCAATATTTAATTTGATTAGATGTAACGTACTCCGAGTCAACCTTAGTCAACCCTCTAGCGTCGTGCCCCTGTGAGTTGTAGCTGAGACTGAGTCTAGGTGTGGATGTGTGTCGCATCCCTGTCTGGCGTAGAATAGATCATTGATTATTGGTTTGTATCTCATCTCTAGGTACTGCGGGACCTGAGGACTTGGACGTGGTACCGGGACCCCGTCATCAGCAGCCGCACGCAGGCAAGTGTACCTTGCCACCTTGTATTTCAGATTACAGATACTTGTTGTTCTTTATGTACATTGTGCACGTATTTATGTTGACGTTCGATACTTCGCGTCCGGATCACAACCGGGTGCTGACGTTCGTCGAAACGTCTTAGAATAATTGTTAGATGCTTTGTAGTACCTCGATGCACGTACCTGAGTACATCGACACCCCAGGACACACTCATACACTGTGATCGTGCCAGATTCCTGTATCCTGATACTGACATCATGACCAGAGACTGGGACGACCTTAGGGTCGCGTTTGTTGAGTTATTTCTGTGTGTTGAGACTGTAGATAGAGGTTCAGGTTCAGCGCACCATCGTTGACCGCTTGGGAAGAGGAAGACAGTTACTAGACGTTTGGGCTACTATGCACGCGCTTATATATGTATATGTAGTGATCCTGTATTCTAGAGTAGTGTATCACCCGTGTGTCTCTGTGCTCGTAGTTACGGTACGTCCCGTGTGTCTCTGTGTTCGGAGCTACGGTTTTATTTTGGACAGCCCACGCGTCGAACATTGTCTTTAAACTGTGTCACACTAGTTGGATAGGATAGAGTACCCTGTCGTACACTTGTACTTCCTGTTTACTTGGCATTGCTGTATTTTTGTACCTTGTTACGTCCCTCTGAGGACCTGGTTCCCTGCCAGTTTTGCAGCATAGATGATTACGGAGCACTTGGAGATACTGTTGGAGTTGCATGTCTTGCGGGCATGGTACCAGATACTCACATTATATCTACTGGCATTATGGTTATTTTACATTGTTTATTTCATCTGCTGTTGTAGCCTAGTTTTTATAGACTCATACTTCTTCTCGAGTCTATTCGAGTTAGTGTGTTATTGGGTGGCCGACTCTAGCACATATAGCTCTTTCTTGTATATTGCTGTGCATTGTGGATTGAGACATAGAGGTTTACATTTATGGGATATCTAGATAGTGCCCTTTTATATTACAGCTTATACATATTCGAGTCAGTCCAGAGTCTGGTCGAATGCGTAGCTGGCGTGTCACGTATTCCTGGTCCTACGTATTTTGGGACTGGGGCGTGACAGGCCGTGACTGTGGGGAGGTGGTTGATGGTCGGAGGACTGGTGGTGGTGGTGAGGGGACCGTGATGGTGGTGAATGGAGGAGAGTGGCGGTGGTTGCGGTGGTTGCTGGAGGAGAGACAGGAGGAAGGTCGTAGGGATGATGGTGGCTAAGGTGGTGGTGGTTACTGTAGCGGTGGTGACGATAGCTGAAGTCGGGGTGACTGAGGAGGTTGCGGTGGTGATGGAGAGGATGGTCTTGGTGGTGTTGGCCGCTGTGGTGGCGGTGTCGGCGGTGGTTTAAGTTGATGGTCGGGGCGGTGATCTTGGGGTGCTGGTGATGATGGTGTTGGTGACGGTGGTGTTAGCCGCTGTGGTGGCGGTGGATGCCGAGGCAGAGGAAGAGGTCGTCGAGGAAGAAGAAGAGGTCGGGGAAGAAGAAGTCGAGAGGGTTGGCTACTGTGGCGTCGAGGGTTGTTGTGGCAGAGGCGGTTGCTAGTGGTGGGATAGAAGTCAGGGAGGAGGAAGGTCGGAGGAGGTCGGCGGTGGTGCTGTGGCGGCGGGGTGGTGGCTGACCGGAGGAGGAAGTGGTCGGGGAAGAAGGAGTGATGTAGTTAGGGTTTGGGTAGGGTGAAGGTGATGGTGGTGTTGTGCATGAAGAATGGAGGGAGGAAGGAAGTAGTTTTATGTAGGAGAGAGAGAGAGGAGGCTTGGATTGGGATTAGGGCCGGCTACAAGCTTTTCCTAGGGATGGGGGAATGTTCTACGTTAAGGGATGGAGGGCTAGGATGATGTAGGTTTGAATGGAGGGCTAGGATAATGTAGGGAAAGTTGTATGTAGTACAACCAAATTAGAGGGAAAAATCAAGTGGACCGGTCAATAATGAAGGAGGGGATTTCTTCATGGCTTGGCTCCAATGGGAGGTAGACACCTCATTGTCTTTTTGCACAAAAGTTCCTAACAATTGAGAAATTGCACAAATAATAGAATTTTGGGGTTGGATGAGGAAAAATACCATGTTTGGTGTGATATAGTGGGTTAAAAGGGTGTGTGGTGTTTAGTATGAACCTTGAGGGTGTGAGTGGGGGTTTGGGTTGGTGTTGGATCTAGTTTTGGGTTAGGTTGGGTCTTTACACTAATTTAATTAAAATTAGTGTAAATGGTGTTCTTTAAATAATTGGAAATGCATAGGGTTAAAATTGGGTGGGACACTGGTGTCATGGATGTAGTAGACTTAGAATAGAATATTGTCATAAATTGGGTTACACAAAACGGGTCGAGATTGTGTCTCCAATTTTGATTGCAATGGACAAAGATGCAAAGTTGGATTTATTTGGATTTAAGAATGGACGTTTATAACGAATATTGTGCGACTAAAATGAAGCACAAGAGAGGGTATTTATGTGTTACACAAAGGTCAGAATGGAAGGTTGGCACGTCTAGGAAAAGTGTGTGAAATTTGTTTGGAAGCAAATGCTAGTGTAGTGCTCCAAATATCGAAACAACGGTAAGATGCACAAAGTGATACGAATATTGTGTACATTAATCTAAAACACTATGTCCTAATTCTAAATGGCTCCAAACTAACCCTAGTCTCTATCTAAGCCAGGTAGACCTAAATTTGGTCGAGGAGTTTTACAAAGTGTGTGGAGCTGGGGAACGTAGCGCTTATAACATTCATAAGTGCTATCTCACGATCAGTCACAATCACCTTTGGTAAGCATGATTGATCTACTAATCCTTGAAGCGTACTAAGCACCCATCTATAATTGTCCTCCCGCTCGGCCTCCAAATAAACATATGCCACAGAAAATATAATATTTGTGGATGTGACCTCTACCACTTCCAAAAGTGACATCCTATACATGTTAGTCTTGTAGGTACAATCCATCAATAAAACAATGGAAAAAACACGCAACAAATTCACACTAGTCGGGTGAACATAAAAAAGATCATTTACCCTATCGGTTTGCTCACATCTCCTATCCAGATAGTAGTACTTTTTTGACTCCAACTTTTCCAACAGGTATTGCATTTGAGATAGGTCTCCATGCTCGACAACTCTATGTTTTTGCCGAGCATTGTAAATTGTCTTCAATGTCGACTCATTCTCACTAAAAGATTCCTTCAACATGCTCAGTATATCTTTTGGCCTTGTATTGTTCTTCGACAAGTCTTTGACAAATTGATCTTTAGCGGGGGATAGTCGACCGACATATGAGCGTTCAACCAAAATTTGTCCCATTGGGTGATTATATGAGCCGCATATAACCGTCAATGACCATTGTCCTAGGTTATTGAATTGCACTCCCTTCAATTGAAACGGACATTCACATTTCTTCGTGTCCGTAAACCTTTCGTGTCTTGGCTTCTTGTCAATGTTCGCCGAATTTGCTTGAGCAACTTTTGTCTTAGGAGACCGATATTTACCACGGCGCTCACAACCCAAAATTATCCGAGCTCTCCTTCCACCATCCCCGCTATCCGATCGTTTAACCAAAATGACCATATTATGACGACTTCCTACCATATATGCCCAACTCAACAACGATTCATGATTGTCAAATATCTTATCCGTCCGAAATTTTTCTGAGGAATCAAGTTGTTTATACATGGGATGGTTAATAATGCTCATTGCAGTGTCATTTGGAGTGTTTTCCTGTAAAAAAAAAAGACCTACAACTTAATAAGTTGAACAAAAAAATAAAATAAAAATACAATGTTCGACTAGCAATAGTCGGACAGAGCTCTTCTGTTCGACAAATACAGGTCGAACACTAACCGACATGTTCGGCAATCATTGTTTGAACTATACATGTCATGTTTGACCTCTTCCAGTCGAACTGTTACTGAAATGTTCGGCCAATACAGGTAGAACAGATAGTGGTCCGTTCTATCAGTATTGGTCGTGCTCATCGCGGGATTTTTTTTGGGTCCAACACTTCTCATACACTACTTCAAATCAAAAAATTACGTAAAGAGAGAATGTACATTGTATCTTTGAAGTGGACTTTCTTCCTCCATGATGCCTTCTTGACAATTTCAATATAGGGTTTTAGGGTTTTTGGGTTGGGTTAGAGAATGTAAAAATTAAAGAAGGAAGAAGAAGATGACAAGTGTGTAGGAGGGAGGCAGGTAGGGTGTGCTTAGTAGGTCATGTGGGTATATGGGTCTTTTAACATGAATCTATTTTCCAACTTAAGTTATATGGGGTGTGGATAGCCAGCCCCATTTAGAACCTTATTCCAGAAATCAAATTGCAGCTACGTAACAAAATCTCTTCTTGAATACATTGTCACGCCCCGAGGCGTCCCCCGAGTCGTGACCGCCGTGCGGGCCTGGGATTGCGCCCGCACAAGGCTTTAATGATTTGCATAGCAAGCACATATTCAGAGTACGCAGATAAATTGAAACACAGATTTGAAACATAGAAAAGTTCTCTTTATTGATAATGAACATCTATTACAAACTCCTGAACGAGTCAGCTAATATGCCGAACGGCTTACAAAAGGGTTGACTCAAAATGAGATAGCAGTCCTGTACATTACATCCTTTTATAAACTCAAAACGATAAGGACCTCCAGGCTGGAGGACGGCTTTGCCACGGAGCTGCATTTTTGTGTATGAAGAGTTGCAGGCTCCTGACTCCAAAATGCTTCGGGGGCGCGGTGAAGATGTGCCAACAGCTTGGACTGGATCGGGTAGACGACTTCGGCTCCTCGCTCGGTTCGCCTTGGTGCGGAGAACCTGTTTCAACGAGGGTCAGCATATCGAAACATGCTGGTGAAGGCGAGCTAGCCTGACTATACCAATCAACACGTTGTTTAGTGAAGCATGCATATTTGGTTGGTTTCTATCTTGCCTTAGTTCATTTACAAGTAAGCAGCATATTTAATTTACTGAAATGAACTAGCCACCGTTCGGTGGATTTTACCTGCCCGTCTGAATAACCTGCACAATACTTACCTTGCCTTCCCTGCCACGGAGACACAAGTTAGTATGCAACAGGTTTAAATATACAGGGGATCACTGGCGGGATGCCATAATGGACCGTTTAGTCTTGAACGAGGATGGAATGCAGCGAAGATTCAGTAGTGGCTGCAATCCATCCCGTTCAGATGCAGTAGACTACAGTGAGTTCCGTCCGGATCGGATCGGTGCCAGTGCCCCAGCGACCGTCCGCAGGAACCAGTGACCTTGTGCACAAGTTGTCCGTGATCGAATCGGTATTGTTTCATTAAGCTAACAGTTCATGCAGTTGAGGCAATGCCAGTTCAGGACAAGCAGTATTATGATTCAGTTGCATAGCCTCTTGATTCAGTATATTTCATAGCATAATTTAAAGAAGAACAAACATTCTAACTTGTATTTATGCATATGATAATGTCCCAAACGAACAAGCATGCAGTTAAGTAACCGTTCACAGTTTGATTGATAAGCAGTATTAACCAAGTCTATTCTCTTTTATCTTGGTTTCTTTTATTATTACTTGGTATCGTTTGATCGGGGCAAAGGAGTGAAGCTGGAAGCAGAGCTAGCTTAATCGGGTTGGTAGCCACTCACTTAGATTTTGGAAAGAAGAAGGAAAGAGGCGCTTCACGACTCCGCTCGCAAGCCGCCTACTGCTCGTTCACCTGCACACGAACAGCTCGATTAATACTTCTTCCTCTCTTTCCAATTTCGGAATAGAAGTGCAGTTCAATGAACGAAAACAATGAAAACCATCGAAACCGTTCAAGGAAAACAAGCAAATCCCAAAACCAACTCAAAGCACGAAAGCAACAAGCGACATCGAAAACCGAGGCAATAAAAGATAGCAGCGGAGGGGTCCCTCCTGACTCTGCCGCTAAGCCGATCCCGGGGGCGCAGTCCACTGAATATGGGAATCGATTCCGAAGAAACAAATCCATAACGAGGACGAGTTCTTAATTCAATCTATCCCGATCGCACGATACCGTCTTGTGTTTCTTAGCCGCGCTCTCCGCACCGGAAGAACGGGGCGCTACATCCTACCCAACTAATTGGAAGTTTCGTCCCGAAACTTAGGGTAGAACTTACCGTTAGGGATTATTAAGGCGGCTCAGTGGGCAGGCAGGAACGGTATGATCAGGATTACCGCAAATGAGGCATTGCCCAAGTTTCTTGCGGCACTTTTCAACTGTGTGCCCTGGTTTCTTACAATATGCACACGGTTGCCCTGGGTTACCTCTCCGTGGACCGCCGTGGTTATGGCGCTTTGCAGCAGTATTTCCTCCATCGTTGCCTTGGCGTTTGTGATTGTAGGTATGCACAGCGCCGGTGGAAACGTGAGGATACAGTGGCTCGAGCGATAGGGCGTGATTCATGACTTCACGCATGGTTCCATACTGATTATTGGCCACGTGCGAATGGATGGCAGGACGGAGTCCACCTTCAAACCTTCTAGCTCGACTCGCTGCATCAGGTAAATAGGCCCTAGCGAATTTGGAGAGTCGGTTGAATTCGGCGGAATACTCCTTAACTGTCATCCTGCCTTGCCTCAGTTGCACGAAGTCATTTTCCATCTTACGTTGCACTGGAGGGGGTATAAACTCCTCTTCAAACGCGGCACGAAAGGTCGTCCACGAGATCGCCTCCTCTCCGTGATCAAATTGGAGAGATCGTCGATGCACGTCCCACCAATCGTGTGCGTTGAGGCGGAGCTGTAGTTGCGCGCAGGCGACGCGCTTATCTTCGGGGACCTCTAGCAGAGTGAAGTGATCTTCGATCTCGGCTAGCCAATCTAGAGCTACCACTGGGTCCTCAGTCCCGTTGAATGGAGTGTTGCAGACTTTCTTGAAATGGCCCAAGTTGAAGGCAGTCACGTCCCTCGGCCTTGGGATTTGAGGCGTCTCCACTTCAAGCACGGGCTGTTCCACCGGAGTCGTTGCTGTTGCGGCGGAATGGTTGGCAGCCAAAGTCTGAACGATCTGTTGCAGGGCATCTACCTGCTTCTGTTGGACTGAGAAACGGGTCTCTAAATTACTCTCGAGCTTGGCTTGGCGGGCCTCGTCTCGTTGTCGTTGCTCTTCTAGCATTTTCATTAACCGCTCTAGCGGGTCGACTTGAGACATGCCTCGCTGGCTCCGAGAGCTTCCCGAAGTACCCGAACTGCTTTCTTGTGTTTCGATCGGTGGTTGCGCTGCAGATTGCGCTGGATCCATTCCTTCAAAAGAAGGTAAATTACATTAGGATCATAATGTATTATGGACTTATTGCATGAACGTATCTCATTTTGGCCTAGCGAGTTCAAGAGTTCGCACAGGAATTTGATCGTTAAAGGAACTTTTCCAGCACGAAGTCTAAGGAACTTTGAATCTGTGCTCTGATACCACTATGTCACGCCCCGAGGCGTCCCCCGAGTCGTGACCGCCGTGCGGGCCTGGGATTGCGCCCGCACAAGGCTTTAATGATTTGCATAGCAAGCACATATTCAGAGTACGCAGATAAATTGAAACACAGATTTGAAACATAGAAAAGTTCTCTTTATTGATAATGAACATCTATTACAAACTCCTGAACGAGTCAGCTAATATGCCGAACGGCTTACAAAAGGGTTGACTCAAAATGAGATAGCAGTCCTGTACATTACATCCTTTTATAAACTCAAAACGATAAGGACCTCCAGGCTGGAGGACGGCTTTGCCACGGAGCTGCATTTTTGTGTATGAAGAGTTGCAGGCTCCTGACTCCAAAATGCTTCGGGGGCGCGGTGAAGATGTGCCAACAGCTTGGACTGGATCGGGTAGACGACTTCGGCTCCTCGCTCGGTTCGCCTTGGTGCGGAGAACCTGTTTCAACGAGGGTCAGCATATCGAAACATGCTGGTGAAGGCGAGCTAGCCTGACTATACCAATCAACACGTTGTTTAGTGAAGCATGCATATTTGGTTGGTTTCTATCTTGCCTTAGTTCATTTACAAGTAAGCAGCATATTTAATTTACTGAAATGAACTAGCCACCGTTCGGTGGATTTTACCTGCCCGTCTGAATAACCTGCACAATACTTACCTTGCCTTCCCTGCCACGGAGACACAAGTTAGTATGCAACAGGTTTAAATATACAGGGGATCACTGGCGGGATGCCATAATGGACCGTTTAGTCTTGAACGAGGATGGAATGCAGCGAAGATTCAGTAGTGGCTGCAATCCATCCCGTTCAGATGCAGTAGACTACAGTGAGTTCCGTCCGGATCGGATCGGTGCCAGTGCCCCAGCGACCGTCCGCAGGAACCAGTGACCTTGTGCACAAGTTGTCCGTGATCGAATCGGTATTGTTTCATTAAGCTAACAGTTCATGCAGTTGAGGCAATGCCAGTTCAGGACAAGCAGTATTATGATTCAGTTGCATAGCCTCTTGATTCAGTATATTTCATAGCATAATTTAAAGAAGAACAAACATTCTAACTTGTATTTATGCATATGATAATGTCCCAAACGAACAAGCATGCAGTTAAGTAACCGTTCACAGTTTGATTGATAAGCAGTATTAACCAAGTCTATTCTCTTTTATCTTGGTTTCTTTTATTATTACTTGGTATCGTTTGATCGGGGCAAAGGAGTGAAGCTGGAAGCAGAGCTAGCTTAATCGGGTTGGTAGCCACTCACTTAGATTTTGGAAAGAAGAAGGAAAGAGGCGCTTCACGACTCCGCTCGCAAGCCGCCTACTGCTCGTTCACCTGCACACGAACAGCTCGATTAATACTTCTTCCTCTCTTTCCAATTTCGGAATAGAAGTGCAGTTCAATGAACGAAAACAATGAAAACCATCGAAACCGTTCAAGGAAAACAAGCAAATCCCAAAACCAACTCAAAGCACGAAAGCAACAAGCGACATCGAAAACCGAGGCAATAAAAGATAGCAGCGGAGGGGTCCCTCCTGACTCTGCCGCTAAGCCGATCCCGGGGGCGCAGTCCACTGAATATGGGAATCGATTCCGAAGAAACAAATCCATAACGAGGACGAGTTCTTAATTCAATCTATCCCGATCGCACGATACCGTCTTGTGTTTCTTAGCCGCGCTCTCCGCACCGGGAGAACGGGGCGCTACATACATATTCATCTTTAGAGCAACAGTAAGGCTCATCCCGATTTCTAGATTATTTATGAAAAATAAAATTTTAATGTGTTTACTTCTTCCCCTCCTTATTATTACACAGCCAATGGATTACTTCTCATCCACTCTGTTTTCTTATTACACAGCCAAGATTATTTTATGACAAACAATATCCAAAAATTGAATTTTGGGGTGTGTTTAAAAATTATATTATGTGGGGGGTGTTTGGAATATGGATAATCATGTCTTTTAATATATATTTACTTTTTATTTAATTTAATATGGGGTGTGTTAAGTAGAGGGTGGGGTGTGTATAGCCGGCCCCTACTTCTTATTGCCCACTTATCCTTTTCTCATCAGTCCTATTTATAGTGAATGACCTTGTGTGTACAGTACCCGGGCAACCGACATAGGTGTTGAGCTGGATAACGGCATGTAACTGAATTGGCCAGCACCTGAATTGGCAAGCTGGTAATGATGATGTGGAGTGTCTCCAAAGTAGTAATGATGATATGGAAAGCTCTGTATTATGCTCTGTATAAACCTGCTGATACAGACTGCTGATAAGGATTGTATCCTCTGATACTAAGTAAGAAATGGGAGAATCTCTGAGCCTCTTCATACTCCTCATACTGAGCTAAAGTATTCCTCATGTTTGAGCTTCCACATACTGAGCTAGAGTTCTCATTCTGAGTTAATATGATCTACACTCTTCACTGAGCTAATGCTAACCAATTCACTGATGTTAAGTGTTCAGCAATGCACATGGATGTCAGGCCAGGTACTTATCAATACCCTTCCTTATTTTGACATTGCCTCAAGGTCAAAATATAGAAAATCTTGTAAGAACTTCTCATATGGAACCCAAGTATCAGTGTATGTATCACCTCCCTGCCATTGTACTAACAAATCCACAGCTGCCTTGCTCCTCCTTTGGACCAACCTCCTTTCAAGAATCCACTCTGGTTCCAACAAAGTCTCTGCATTATGATCTAGAAAACCTTCATGGATACTAGTACTACTCCCAAGCTTTTTCTTCAACTGGGATACATGAAAAACTGGATTCAATTGAGCTTCATCAGGTAACTCCAACTTATAGGCCACTGGTCCTACTTTAGCCAGAATTTTGTAGGAACCATAATATTTAGGAGAAAGTTTTCTGAGGCGTCCTATGTGCCAAGGAGATTTTCCTAAGTACACCCAATCTCCTACTTCAAACTCCCTTTCAGATCTATGTAAATCTGCATAATTTTTTATTCTGTCTTGAGCAAAAATTAGATTATCTTTGAGCAATTGCAGAGTATTATCCCTCAGAGCTAGGGTTTTAGCTACAACCTTGTCTTTCATACTGTCATTTAGATAAGTAGATTTGGGGGTTGCCTACCATATACAGCTTCAAATGGTGTCACCTTGGTAGCAGTATGCCAGTTTGTGTTGAACCAATACTCTGCCCATGCTAAGAACTGGATCCACTGCTTTGGCTTATGGCTACAAAAGCATATGAGATAGCTCTATACACCTATTAGTGACCTCAGTCTGTCCATCTGACTGCGGATGGTATACAGTACTATAAGCTAGATTGGTTCCCTGTAACTTGAATAACTCCTTCCAAAACAGGCTAGTAAAAATAGGGTCTCTATCTGACACAATAGTTCTAGGGAATCCATGCAATTTAACCATTCCCTCTAGAAACACTTGAGCTACAGTTCTGTAGTGTAAGGATGTGTAAGGGAAAATAAATGTATATGCTTTGTTAGTCTATCCACAACTACCTAAATTGTAGATATGTGACGATTAATGGGGAGTCCTTCTATAAAATCCATGGACACATCTTCCCATATCCTTTCATGAATGGGTAAATGTTGTAAGAGTCCTGCAGGTGAGCATATTTCATGTTTATTCTCTTGACATACTGTACAGTTATGCACATAGTCTCTCACACTTCTTTTTCGCCCTTTCCAGTAGCATGTTCTCATCAGTCTTTGTAGAGTCTTTAAGTATCCTGAGTGTCCTCCACTAGGTACATCATGGTGCTTTTGAAGCATAGTTAGTGCAAAAGGAGACTGAGGATCAATCAACAACCTATTTTTATAATAGAGAACTCCACCACTAACTGAGTACTTTTTGTATGACTGAGTATGGCAAATCTAGAGGGGGGTGAATAGAGTTTGTATATGCAGCAGAATAAAAATCACTAGTTAAAACTTCAATGACATATTCAGATGGTCAACTACTAGCAGTTAAGAAAAGCAGTTAAGTAAGTTACTACTACTAGCAATATATATGAATATAGAAGAGCAAGACAAATATATATGCAGTTGAGTAAGAGAGAGAAAACACAAACACCGAGATTTTATCCTGGTTTTCCTCTGAGGGGACTAGTCCAGGCCCGAGAACTCTTGCTCGGAGTTGTATCTACTATAATCACCAATAGTGAATCACAAGCGTTGATCCGAAGGCTTGCCACTTCTTACAACCACGAGATTTGATCCAAAGTCTCGTAACCTCCCACACACGTGCGTTTAATACAAAGAGCACACAAACTTCAAACAGAAGAGATGCTTGATGTGACAAGCTATTACAACTCAAATAGACTTCTAACTGAGATCGCGCTTGGCACTTCAGAAGGCTAGGGAGTTGGTCTTGGAGATGGAAAAGTTTAAGCTCAAATGTTTGATCATAATAGTATTGAAGATTGTAGAATGGGATGAGATATAGAGTGTGAAATTCAATTCTATTTATAGGGTATTAACAAACATAATTTGACCATAGTTTGGATAGGTTTGAATTCAAAATTTTGAACGTTGGGCCAAGAAATCAGAGATTTAACAACTGGACTAATTTTATACTTAAAGGGTGACCGAGTTCGGCATGAATTCGGCCCGAGTTCGGTTGCCTATTCTGGTTGGGTTTTTGAATGAGTCTGGACTGATTTGGTTGATGGATTTGATATTTTATATTGAGTGGACTGGGTATATGTGAATAGGTACTTTAATTTGCCAGTGCGACCCGATTTACATCAATCCTAGACTCAATAAAAGAAAGATTACATTTGCTAAAAATAGTAAAAGACCAGATACAAAAGATCCAGGCTTGTGCTGATGTCTGTCTTTAACAATGATGGAGTTTGATCTCAGTCATTTTACTTTGCATCTCATGTCTGCTTCATTGTATTTGGATCTGATCGTTTTATTGATTATCAGAATCAGGTTGACCGTGACCACTTTGTGTTAATAATCTCCTCCATTATGATAATTGACAAACCATGCCATAATACAAATTGATGTATCCTTGATGAGCATATGATGCGAGCTTTGAAATAAAATAGCTCCTCCGTAAGAAGAGCTTTCCTTCGAATGGGTACTGAGTCGAAGCACCTGTAACCTGTTATTTCTTTACAGTTAGCATGAGTAAAAAATCATCACAATCATCACAGTCCAATTTATCAGTATATCATATTAATAATCATAGTCCAACTATCATAGTGATAATCATAGTCCAACTATCATCTTTTTTAGTGCTATCTTGTTTTGTATGATATGATGTATCAATCATATTAATCATATTTGTATTTAGTAATTTCTCCCCCTTTGTCATAACATCGTAATATCATAGAAAGAGATAATAGCTCCCCCAAAATAAATGACCAGGATGAAGAAAGTAAATACATCTTAAGATAACACAGAGCATTAGTTATACTAAGATCATATCAGAAATAAAAGTCTCACATAGATAAACTAAATGCAAAGTGTCGCAAAAGTCAAAAATAATATAGAGTCTAAACATAGATCATAGATGTTCTAGTATACTGACATAATAAAAGTCCACATAACTGAAATAAAAACTAAGACATAAGTAGATATATCCTGAGCAGTCACAGATCATCATTAGCAGCATGGTCATCAGCATTCGGGTGATCATCAAAGTAGGCTCTGGTCGGGTCAAAGTACTGATGGACAAAAGGATCATCGAACTGATAGCCTGTGCGTGAGGGATCACGAACCACTGGATATGGTGCTACTGGATAATGAGCCTAGTGGTAACGGAGATCAGCAATAAAGTTGGCCAGGGTGTGGGCCTGAATGGTGGAGCAGTAACTTAGATCGCGGACACTGGTGATGATCATCGCAGTCTGCTCTCGGTGCTTGTTACGACCCGCACCACGTGTAGGGATGCAAGTAGTGAACAATGCCCAGCCTACGCCGCAACATCGGCGGTAGAACGCTGTTTGGGTAATCTATCTAAACAATATAATATGTCACCAACAATATAAATATACTCAATCACAAATCTAAGATGGAAATAAGCACGAATATGATAAAAGAATAGAATAGTCATAATACAACTCATGAGTCAAATAATAACAAATGAGTCAGAGATACTAATAAAAGTAAGCTGGAGAAAAATCCAGTACAAAGGAATAACTAATATGCTACAAGTCCCGGGTCGTCTGTCTCAGTCGGGATGAGACCCTCCTGAGCCAAGGTCTCTGGCTCTAAGCCCACAATATCCTGAGGTCCATAATGAGTGGGGTACCACTCCTCAGTGTCATCTGGAAAAAATATATCCAGTCAAGAAAGGAGCAGAGTACATCTCTAACAGCAGTTCTAATCAATGATGTCACGTCCCAGTCCCAAAATATCGAGGGACTAGACACGTGACAATGGCCAGCAGCACACACCGATGGACAAACCCAATTTAATGGATCCATCGGGGCATACTTAAGCTGTATTACAATGGTCAGGGTTTACTAATCTCATCCACAGAATAAATACAGCAATATCAACAAAATGAAATAAACATCATCCAGTCACAAGTAAATAAAATCGGGGAACAACCAGATATTAAGTCTGTTACAATTGTTCACTTAAACAAGAATTTAAAAGAGTTTAAATGATTTTTCAGGAAATTGTAAACCCCCTGATTTTTCAGGATTTTTTTAAATAGATTTTTCACAATTTTCTGGAAATTTCTGGAATTTTTCTCTAATTAAAACTAAGGTATTTTGAATTTAAATGATTTTTAAATGATGTTAATTAATATTAAAATATTATGAAAATAATATTTTCTGGTGTAAAATGAAAAATTAGACATAGGATAATTTTTCGAGAATTTATTGGACCCCGGAAGCATTTTTAAAGCCCTAAAAACTAATTAATTAATAAACCAAATAAAACCCTGAATTGAATCCGGTTTATTTCAAATAAACCAACCCAAACCAACTCAGACCCGGTTTATTAAACCCAACCCAACTCAGCATGCGGGTCGGATTCAGGTCTAACCCGCCGACCCGAACCCGCATACCCAAACCCGTAGTCATGCTTAGCGGATCGGGCCGGATCCACCGCCCGACCCGACCCGTCACCGCCCGACCCGCTAGCTACAGTGCCCCAGCCCCTCTCTCTTCCCCGACCCCTCTTCTCCCAGCCGCCGGCCGTTACGCCGCTGGCCGCCGCTCCGCTTCAGCTTCCCGCAACTCCCGCCCGCTCGCCTCCGGCCGCCGCCACCGCCGTCCCTTCCCCTCCCTGCAACCGCCGGCCGCTCAGCTCCCCGCCACCTATAAAAACCCCCTGCCTCCATCTCCTCCGCCCTAGCCCAGCCTAGCACCCTCTCACCCCAGCCGCCCGCGTTCTCCGGCGCTCCGCCCGCTCCGTCCGGCCATGACCCCCTCGGGCTCCGCCTCCTCCGCCACGACCCGGCGTCCCCTCGCCCTATAAAAACCCTAACCCCCTCCGCTTCCAGCCACTGCCACCCCCAGCGCCGCCCTCGCCAGAACTCCGCCGCCCGACCCTGCTCCGCCACGACGACCCCGCTCAGCCGCCCTCCCCTCCTCCGTCTCCAGCAGCATCCGCAGCAGCAGCGCCGCCCCGGCAGCTCCGAGCCGGTCGACACGAGCTCGGTCACCTCCACCCCGAGCCGCCTTCCTCCGGCGAGACTCCGCTGAACCCTGACTCGGACACGGCAGCGTTTGAACCCCGGACACAGCACAGTGGGCACATCGCCGTGTCGCAGTATCGTGTCGACGCACGGACACGTGATATCCTCGGTTCACGGAGCCCTGTTCAGGTAACCCGTTCTCTCTCGTTGATCCGTTTTCGGTTCCGTCAGTTGTGACGCGTAGGCTGTGTGACCCCCTCGATACCTGTGCAACCCGCTCGGTGCGTCGCGTCCTGTGGCGATCGCGAACCGCGATCCAAAAACAGGAAAATCAACGCCCTTTTTTACCTCGGAACTGAGTACGCCCCGCCAAACGGGACGACTTGGTCCCGTGCGGTCTTCACCGAAACGTGCGCGCCGTTGATACGGACTTGCGGGATTTCGCAGAAGTTGATTTGGATGTGCGTGCACACCGGAATCAACGAGTATCCGCCGACAACGTCCCGTATCCGTCCGTTCTGGAACGCGTCGTAACTTCGTGTACACACGTCGGATCGAAACGAAACTTGCGCCATCGGACTCGTAGCAATACGCTGGTCCTGTGACCCAAGTTTGGTTCGATTCTGAGAACGTTGACAAAATCGCGTATCGTGGGCCCCACGGCTCCACTTGACGGGCGATTTAGTGATCGGCTCATCGGAATCCAATTCTGAAAGTTCTGTTGGGTTCGTATCATCGTTCTGGACCCGTTGACACTAAGTTTGATAGATTTGGAGACCTTTGTTCCTGACACGTTTTTTGGTGCAAAGTGGCCCACATGTGGACCCCGCATTGACCTGAAAATGTCATTTTTGCCCTTGTGTCCAAATTGGACTCAAGGACAGGTGTTTCTAGCTATTTGATATTTTCTGGATCTGATGGTGATGTCTATTTCAGCAACCGGAGAACTGCCTGCAAATTCTGCTGCTGTCAGTGCTACAATTGGAGCCGGAACCCCAGGCAAGTGTACCTTGCCAAAGCTTGCAGTTTTTGTTACATATTTCTTTGTCTTATTTATCTGTTATACATACTTAACCTAGGACCGTGTGACTTACTTAGCGTCCGATTAATAGTCGGGTGCCAACACCGTACGCGAGTTGTGTAACGTCACATAGAGATGGATATCGTGACATTTACATTCTCGTACTTGCCATATCAAGTACATTATATCCAGGACACCTGACACGAATCATGAGATAGAATTTTCCTGAAATATTCAAGGTGATTCTGTATAGGATACAGGTTTATGACATATACATTTTTACATGCTTAGATTTTAATCTGACTTATTGTATTAGTTTGATCTTGCGTGACATGAACATGAGACATTATGAAACTGTGACGTGAGATTACATTGGGTGGGGAGAGATTTACCATACAAAAGGCTGATGGATGTGCCTTAGACTCTGACATAGAGCTTTGGTACCGTACTGGCCCTTCGAGAAAATACTGCTATGGGTTTCTCCGACACCGATCCTGTAGTAGTCTCAGCCCGAGTATGACTAAAACTCTCACTTGCATATCACTTAGCTGGTTATATATTTACCCTATTTGTTTCATTTATTGCTGCACTGCATTTATTTTGGCATGAGTTATCTTGTACCTTGCTATGTCCCCTCAGGACCTGGATCTGGATTATGTCCCCAGGATTAGCAGAGGATATCTATCCTGAGGTGTACGGAACATGAGCACTTCTCGGAACAGTACCAGAACCTGAGGATGAGGTGATTGCAGAAGATTTCTCCTGAATATCTTCGTCTACGCTCAGTTTTAATGGCAGTAAACTCTTTTAAATTCTTGTTTAAGTGAACAATTGTAACAGACTTAATATCGGGTTGTTCTCCGATTTTATTTACTTGTGACTGGATGATGTTTATTTCATTTTGTTGATATTGCTGTATTTATTCTGTGGATGAGATTAGTAAATCCTGACCATTGTAATACAGCTTAAGTATGCCCCGATGGATCCATTAAATTGGGTTTGTCCATCGGTGTGTGCTGGCCATTGCCACGTGTCTAGTCCCTCGATATTTTGGGACTGGGGCGTGATATGGTTTTTGTGGTGGCCCATGCAGGTCAACGACTAAATTGTTTAATTTTAACTTAGGGACCGAACATGCCTGCAATAAGAATAGGATAAGTTTTTAGGATCTCATCCACTTGCTTGAATCGTTCTTGATATCTATATCGGATTCAAATTAAAATTTTGACTTGCATCTTGCCTTGATTCCTGTGCGCTTCTTATAGTTTATTTTTGATGCAGAGCAATGGATCCGAGGACCGGCGATGAGAATCCCTTAGGTACACCGCACGATGCTATGGTCACCTACGATGAAGGAGTAACACCAGAGAATAGAGGACAATCTTCTCAAAGCGATCAAGCAGCCCAGCATAATTCAAGGTTCCGGCGTGATGACATTCCACCTCCGCCACAGTTCGTTCCACCAATGCCCGTATTCCCACAAGGGCAGCCAATTGATGGGCAACAGATATTCCAAATGATCTACGCAATGATGCAAGCCCAGCAACAAGTCCAACACGAGGCTCAGCGTCGCGAGGTTGATTACTTGAGGAACAGCCTAGTAAATGCAATGGAGCAGGCCAACCTACCAGCTCGACGGCCAACGACGGGCTCTATCACCGATTTCCGCCAGCTGAAGCCCCGTACCTTCTCAGGCAAGGAGGAGCCCACAGAAGTTCATGAATGGCTCACTAATACTCAACATCAATTAGAAGCAGCTGAGCTTCCACGGGAACGTTGGATGACTGCCGTCAGAATGCAATTGACGGGCAATGCACATCACTGGTGGCTATCTGAGAAGAGACGGCTCGGACCAGACCGAGTCACTTGGGAGGAGTTCTCCAGACTCTTTCAGGAGATGTACATTCCGGCTATCGCTCGATCAGAACTTCGGGACAAGTTCAATCGCCTCACTCAGGATACTATGACGGTGGAAGAGTACAACGCTGAGTTCATTCGTCTGAGTCGCTTCGCCCCTACCTTGATCCCGACAGAAGAAGAAAAGGCTGAGAAGTTCTTTGATGGGCTAAACTTCGAGCTACAAAGAATGATCAGATCCATCGCACCTACTTCGTACACGGACGTCCTTGCTGCAGCTCGACGTATGGAGCGTGTCATCAGACGAGAATCCAACCTGAAGAGGCCTTCCACATCAGCACCAGCCAGAGCACCGAATGGAGAAGCTGCCAAGAAACCTCATCTGCATCAGGCACCACAGGGAGCTGCATCTAAATCTCTAACTCTTCCTACTTGTCACTACTGCGGCAAGATAGGCCATGTTGAGAAGGAGTGTAGACGTAAATTCGGACTATGCTTAGGTTGCGGATCCAGACATCATGCAGTGAGGGACTGCCCTGAGCGAAGAGAAGGAACACCAAGGGCAAACCAACAAGCTCTACCAGCACCAGGAGGGTATCAACCAAGGCCACCCTTGGCACCTAAAGCAGCACCCTTCCAGCAGGCCCAGCAACAGCAGAGGGCACCACCTCAAGGACGCGGACAAGCTTTCGCGATGACTGTGGGAGACGCGCAGAATCATGGAGTAGCTAATGCGCGTAAGTTTTTGTAGTTTTCTGTTTCTAGTATTGTTTTAGTTCGTGCCTGCTGGTTCGTGACCTTAGCCTTGACCTGATAGTTTTAACTTGATAATAAGTGATAACCTAATATGTTTTTAATAAGTAATAACCTAGTATGCTTTTATAAATGATAAACTGGTTTTCTAAAAACTGTAATTTTCTAGATTTCCTTCATTCGAAAAATTTTATAACTTCCATTTGCTTAGGGAAATGATTTTCCTATGTGTTTTAACCCTCAACCTTGACTTTTTCTTAATCGTGATGTGCTTCGAACAAAGCTTGCAACCGTGTCATCTCTGTTGACCGGTTATTCTTTGATTGCGAGGACGCAATCCTCTTAAGGGGGGTAGATTGTAAACACCCTGATTTTTCAAGATTTTTTTAAATGGATTTTTCACAATTTTCTGGAATTTTTTTCTAATTAAAACTAAGGTATTTTAAATTTAAATGATTTTTGAATGATGTTAATTAATATTAAAATATTATGAAAATAATATTTTCTGTTGTAAAATAAAAAATTAGACATAGGATAATTTTTCAAAAATTTATTGGACCCCGGAAGCATTTTTAAAGCCCTAAAGCGGTGTGTGTGTTTTGTGAAGGACAACAGTTGGAAAACTTGACCCTAGAGCGGTCAAATGCATCTTCGTAGGCTACTCGGCGACCAGAAGGGGTATGTGTGCTGGAGTCCAGTAGAGAAGAAGAAGTTTGTCAGTATGGATGTCCACTTTCGGGAGCATGAGCCATACTACCGCCAGGACGGAACTTCACACAACACGCCTAATACTGCCAGTATTAGGCGAGAGGGGGAGATGGAGAACTTGGTGGTAACCGATTTAGAAGTTTGGCATGGAGGCACGGAGAAGGGACAAGAAGGTGAAGGTGTTAGGCCTACGGCTCAGGGAGAGTTACTTACCTACAGCAGGAGAGAGAAGCAAACTGCAGGACCAGTACCGCCAGTGCCAGTGCCAAGTCCCTTGCCTGCGTTCGTCCCAACTCCTGAGGCACCGACACCAACCCCCCTTCAGGTGATACCCCCTCCTTCACAAGATATCATTCCTCCTACTTCTACTCCTCCCACACCACTATCTGTACGGAGGACCACTCGCAGCAATGCAGGAAATCCTCCAAACAGATATGGTTGGGATATTGCTCAGTTTGTTTCTTATGACCATATCTCTTCTTCTCATGGAGCATTTATAACATCTTTGGATAGTATTACTGTACATAACAATTGGCAGGTTGCCAAGAATGATCCAAAGTGGAAAGCGGCAATGCACGAGGAGTTGGGAGCTCTGGAGAAGAACCACACTTGGGAGCTTGTGAGACTGCCAGAGGGGAAGAGAGCAGTTGGATGCAAGTGGGTCTTTACCGTGAAGCAGAACCCAGATGGACAGGTTGAGCGCTACAAAGCTCGACTAGTAGCCAAAGGATACAGTCAGACGTACGGCATCGACTATGACGAGACCTTTGCACCAGTTGCAAAGATGAGCACTGTCAGGACTCTGATTTCTCTGGCAGCGAATGGTGGATGGAAGCTACACCAACTGGATGTGAAGAATACGTTTCTTCACGGAGATCTAGTGGAGGAGGTGTACATGGAGATACCACCAGGATTTGGCACCAATCAGACAGTGGGCAAGGTCTGCAGGTTGAAGAAGTCCCTCTATGGACTGAAGCAGTCTCCTCGAGCGTGGTTTGACAGATTCAGAAGGGCGATGATTGGGATGGGATATCAGCAGATCAATGCTGATCATACTGTGTTCTTCCGTCGGAGTGGAGGCCACATCACCATGCTTGCGGTGTACGTGGACGATATGATTATCACAGGAGATGATGAGCAGGAGATCGCCCAACTCAAAGGAAAGCTTGGCAAGGAATTCGAGGTGAAGGATCTCGGCCTTCTTCGGTACTTCCTTGGGATTGAAATTGCTCGAGAAGCAGAGGGGATTGTTCTCTCTCAAAGGAAGTATGCACTGGACCTTCTCACAGAAACTGGGATGTTGGGGTGCAAACCTGCAGCGACACCAATAGATCAGAGGTTCAAGATTGATGCTGAGGCTGGAGAACCAGTTGATCGGGACAGATACCAGAGACTGGTTGGCAAGTTGATCTATTTGAGCCACACACGTCCTGATATCTGCTTTGCAGTAAGTGTGGTGAGCCGCTACATGCATGATCCACGGAAGGGTCATATGGATGCAGTGTACCAGATTCTGAGGTACTTGAAAGGTGCTCCCGGGAAGGGACTAATATTCAGGAAGAACAATCACGTGAGCATCGAGGGCTACTGTGATTCTGACTGGGCTAGTTGTGCCGATGACAGGAGGTCTACTTCGGGATATTGCATATTTGTAGGAGGTAACTTGGTCTCCTGGAAGAGTAAGAAGCAGTCTGTGGTGGCCAGATCGACAGCTGAAGCAGAGTACAGAGCTATGGCCTTGGGAGTTGCAGAGCTGCTATGGTTGAAGAATATGCTGGTGGAGCTGAAGCTGGATCAAGGAGCCAAGATGAAGCTGTGGAGTGACAATCAGTCAGCTATTAGTATAGCCAACAATCCAGTACAGCATGACAGGACCAAACACATCGAGATTGATAGATTCTTCAACAAAGAGAAGTTGGATAATGGATTACTGGAGCTTGGCCATGTTCCAACCAGGGATCAAGTAGCAGATGGACTAACCAAGGGACTCGCCTCAATGAGCATGATTAGAGGATGTGACTAGATGGGCTTAGTGAATATCTTTCGTCCATCTTGAGGGGGAGTGTTGATATGGTATGTTGGGTGTCATATTTAAGTATAGTATAAGCACATGGGAATATCCTGAGGACATATTTGGGATGCCAGAATATGTCACAGGATATTCCATTATGAGATTATTGTCATAATGATTGAGATCATTGTATTTATGACTGTAAGGCTATATAATGCCAATGAGACAATCAATAAAATAATCAACTAATTTCAACAACCCAACGTGTATGATACTATTATGTAAGAATTCTCTTTTCCACTTTCTTTTGCTGTTTCAAAAATAAAGGTGGTCTGTGGTAGATGTAGATATGAATGACTAGGTTTCCGGGACCGTGGCCATAGTAAGCAGATAATGTACCACGCTGGCCCTGACAGCTGCAGAATAATAGATAACTCATGAGAATGCTAATACCACATACTTGTGTACCATTAAGATAACTTTGGTATTTATGCTTGTAACAACGTAACTATATGAAATAGTTTGTACACTAAGGCACGATAATAAACTAACTCCGCAGACTGAATGATCTTGGCTCCTATATAATGCCATTGTATTAATGTCCGTACCAGCAGCGTTTGTCTCTTTTTTCGTAGAATTTGGATACTCATTCCACAGTTGAGGTTTGTTGAGACTGACAACTTACCGGTTAATGGTTCAATTATCAACAAGGTTTTTAGTAAACATCAACCAACCGTGGGTATCCAACACTTTGAACTATGCACAACTGAAACCTTTCGTGCATAAAGGTGGATCAAAATGATCTCGTGTCGCGGAACTGCTGCGTTACTGAAAATACTATCCCTCTCTTTCTATAATCGCCATCCCGACTTCCGCCTCCGGTGCTCTTATGGAAAAGTGTTCCTGAGTTTAACTCGTTTGGTTTTAAATAACTATTTTATTACTATACAGTATCGAGAAGGCAACTCAGTGCATAAACCATTCCCAGGATTTCCTTGACTAGTCTCCTTGTTATTAATTAGGCATGCTGAAAAATTGCAATGGTCAGGAGAAATTAGTGAGATTTAGGTCCATAACTCAATATTTACAAAGTCCAAGCCCAATGGCAGAGGCGTGCAGTGCATGTGAGCATCAAAGTTCACAGATAAATGTATAAGGTGCGTGTCGTAGTATAAATTCTCTGATAATATATCTACAAAGTGTATTTATAAAAAGATACATACACTTTTAATAGGAAATCCAAACATACTAAATAATAGTATATAATACTGACTAACTTGATTTACTGTTTTACAGGCTACAGAAACTATGTCTAACAATTATAAATAATAAATCACATTTGAAACTAATAAGTAAAAAACAATTAGCACACATAGTCCTTTAGCCCAATACCTTGTTAGTAATGGAGTTCAGGTGGGTGAAAGAAATTTCGTGTTAAGCATCTCTGTGCTCACCTTTTCAGTTTCCCATTCATGCCAGGTCAAAATTAGCTAGTCTTTACCAAATCTTCCTCCACTTTATATCAAGATTTTCTGCCTGTTCTTACATTTGAACTTGTTCAAAACTCCTAGCTGCTACACTATCTAATCTAAAAGAGGATTCAATCTTATTTCCTTCTCTTCTATTTGTCAGTCTCAACTTTCAGAAAAGAATGATGTTTAGTGATTTTTATTACACTTGAATTTTAGGATTCTTTTGTGATTGCTGCCTTAAGTGTAATTTTTTCAATTTAACAAATTCATTTATTTTTCCTTTTACTTGTTATCCTCGTCAAGTAAAAAATATGCATAACAGTTTAGAGAGTAGTGGCACTAGTTACTAAAACCTGTTGGTTAATTTATTGTCTTGGTGAGATGTTGACAAGTATACGTATTCAATTACTATTCATAATATAGCATATATGCAAATAAAAACATACAAAATATAAGCTTTATTCAAAGACGCTGGATAATATCTATGCAGTTAATAACGGTTTTTTCATGATAACGGTCCAGTAGAGCTATAGATATATCACCGATATATCGGTTTTATAACGGTAAATATCGGTTTGCATTTTTAACACAATTTTTATATATGAACAATACACTTAATAGTTTTCTATTATAAAATATGCAGAAAGTATACATATCGTCGAGAAATCCAAGAGATCCAAGATAAAGGAGATCACTTGAGGAACTACATCTCTAATAAGTTTGATGCATGGAGATTTTGATGGGAGAAGATGTAATCTCCATTCTTCATTGATGTGAATGTCATATCATTCAATATCGATTTTTCTGTAGCAAAACCAAAATCCTGAGAAATTAGTTTTTTTGTAAACCGATATTTCGAACAATATCGGCCATATCGGCCGATAATATCGGTTCCGATATTTTACCGATATTTCTGCAAAAAAATATCAGTACAGGACCGATACCATTATATATCGGTTATATAACCGATATATAATCATTTTTGACTGCTTAGGATAATATGATTGCAAAGTATGAAAAGAAACTAATTCCAAAAAATAAGGCAATCAAATATTTATATTGCCACAAATACTTCCCACATTCAACAGATTATTCCAATATGAATACGAGTACATTTGCAATTATGATAATTTTCCGTGAGTTCCTACATTAGATACTTCTATGATTTGGAAGAGATTGTGAAAATGAAACACCCCCAACATGATAATTTCATGCATCCATCAGTATTCTACTAAATATTGTAAACTCAAACATACTCAGTGAATATGGAATAACAACTACATAGAAACAACTAAGTTTTCTGCATATACCAGTATTCTTCATGAGAGCAGCAATATGTGTTGTCTTACCACCTGGAGCAGCCCTAAAAAAGTATAGGATAATGTTAGAAAGCATTTCAATGAGCATCAAAATCTACGTCTGTTGAAATTAGTTGATTATTTTATTGATTGTCTCATTGGCATTATATAGCCTTACAGTCATTAATACAATGATCCCAATCATTATGACAATAATCTCATAATGGAATATCCTGTGACATATTCTGGCATCCCAAATATGTCCTCAGGATATTCCCATGTGCTTATACTATACTTAAATATGACACTCAACATACCATATCAACACTCCCCCTCAAGATGGATGAAAGATATTCACTAAGCCCATATTGTCACATCCTCTAATCATGCTCACTGAGGCGAGTCCCTTGGTTAGTCCATCTGCTACTTGATCCCTGGTTGGAACATGACCAAGCTCCAGTAATCCACTATCCAACTTCTCATTGATGAAGAATCTATCAATCTCGATGCGTTTGGTCCTGTCATGCTGTACTGGATTGTTGGCGATACTAATAGCTGACTGATTGTCACACCACAGCTTCATCTTGGCTCCTTGATCCAGCTTCAGCTTCACCAGCATATTCTTCAACCATAGCAGCTCTGCAACTCCCAAGGCCATAGCTCTGTACTCTGCTTCAGCTGTCGATCTGGCCACCACAGACTGCTTCTTACTCCTCCAGGAGACCAAGTTACCTCCTACAAATATGCAATATTCCGAGGTAAACCTCCTGTCATCAGCACAACTAGCCCAGTCAGAATCACAGTAGCCCTCGATGCTCACGTGATTGTTCTTCCTAAATATTAGTCCATTCCCGGGAGCACCTTTCAAGTACCTCAGAATCTGGTACACTGCATCCATATGACCCTTCCGTGGGTCATGCATGTAGCGGCTCACCACACTTACTGCAAAGCAGATATCAGGACGTGTGTGGCTCAAATAGATCAACTTGCCAACCAGTCTCTGGTATCTGTCCCGATCAACTGGTTCTCCAGCCTCAGCATCAATCTTGAACCTCTGATCTATTGGTGTCGCTGCAGGTTTGCACCCCAACATCCCAGTTTCTGTGAGAAGGTCCAGTGAATACTTCCTTTGAGAGAGAACAATCCCCTCTGCTTCTCGAACAATCTCAATCCCAAGGAAGTAACGAAGAAGGCCGAGATCTTTCACCTCGAATTCCTTGCCAAGCTTTCCTTTGAGTTGGGCGATCTCCTGCTCATCATCTCCTGTGATAATCATATCGTCCACATACACCGCAAGCATGGTGATGTGGCCTCCACTCCGACGGAAGAACACAGTATGATCAGCATTGATCTGCTGATATCCCATCCCTATCATCGCCCTTCTGAATCTGTCAAACCACGCTCGAGGAGACTGCTTCAGTCCATAGAGGGACTTCTTCAACCTGCAGACCTTGCCCACTGTCTGATTGGTGCCAAATCCTGGTGGTATCTCCATGTACACCTCCTCCACTAGATCTCCGTGAAGAAACGCATTCTTCACATCCAGTTGGTGTAGCTTCCATCCATCATTCGCTGCCAGAGAAATCAGAGTCATGACAGTGCTTATCTTTGCAACTGGTGCAAAGGTCTTGTCATAGTCGATGCCGTACGTCTAACTGTATCCTTTGGCTACTAGTCGAGCTTTGTAGCGCTCAACCTGTCCATTTGGGTTCTGCTTCACGGTAAAGACCCACCTGCATCCAACTGCACTCTTTGTCACGCCCCGATCTCCCGCAGGCAAATCAGCCGTTCCCGCTAGGTGAGAATCACCGTGCCAGCGCTCCCGCGGAATTATCGCTTTGACCCATCCGGGCGTGCTGCCGCATGAGCGTTAGCCACGCCCGTGCAAGGCTGTGGTTCACTGGCTGGCGGTAAGAGTTCTAAGCCACAGAGTCGCACAGATTGTCCGAGTGCAGCAGAATCATGAACGCATAGGCGATCGGTAACAGGTTCACTGAGTCGACAATATAGCGGAAGCATTGAAACACAAGTTGAAGTAAAGCAAGCTCTTTTATTGATATTAACAAGTGTTACTGGCGGCGTATAGCCGAGATTACAAGTCGCTCGAGCACTCTCTGAAACATAAAAGCGTGCCAAGTGGCTACATTTATGGATGATATACAGAAAATGTTCAGGCGATGTCCAGGCGATGTTCCAACATTATGTCTTGTATATGTGCTTCAGTTCCGGACGTAGCGTTCCAAGGCTTCTGAGTTGAGCTCCACGCCTTAGCACGCATGAAGGAGGCATCCGCACCGAACGAGGTTCTCCCGCACCCTGCAAGCAATCTGGTGGGTTATCAGTACATGAATGCACTGGTGGGGAGGCTACTCGCCCGCTCGACAAATCCAAACACGTAGTAAAGGTTTCGTGCATCAACTATTTAGTTATCTTTCTAGTTGAGCCTTAGGATCAGTTTCATGGCATGTTATGAAAAGCCTAACTCGTGTGGCAGTGCGCCGTGCGATATAAGAGGAAACACGGCGAGACTTACCAACTTACCATTTGTCCTTCCCTGTCCACGGAAAATCAAGTTAATTCAAGCACAAACACGATAAGCATTCAGGAGGCATAGCATATGCAAACACAAGCGTTTCAGTGCGAGATCAAGTTCTAGGTGCACGGGTTACAGGAAATATCAGGTGTGTTGCATACGATGATCAAGTGCTCTTTATGCACAAGTGTTGTTATAACATGATCGTTTAGGTGTTCAGTTATTCTCGATGCGACGCAATGACTCGCATGCGGGTAGCCGCTAAGCGAGGATGACTTATCTATATGAATATGAGGTCACTGGCACGGCGCCATAGTGGACGGCGTAGTCTCTTGTCGGAATGGTGTGCAAGCAAAACAGGAGGCATTGCACCACATCCCGCTCGAAGCAGGCGACTACTCAGGAGTCCCGTCCAGATCGGATCGGTTGCCAGTGCCCCAGCAACCGTCCGCGGAACTAAACCTTGTTTTCCAAGTTGTCCTGTGACCAGGCAAGTCTCTATCTTCAGGGTCTGTGGTCAGACACAGGAACAAGTTCGAAGCAGGAGATATATATATATATAGAACAAGTTTTATGGAACGAGTTCAAGTCAGGGTATATATATATAGAACTTGTTGAGGCAGGATCAGGATTACTCTCAATGTGGAGTATCGGCTCTACGAGCCATTTGATTCAGTACATGACAGTATTGCTCCACGAGCTGGGATTTGGGATCAATGACTTGGTGCAAATTTTCTGGTTCGGGAAATGCCTTAGCGACCCGACGGTCCCGGATACTTTCAGGTTTATTTATGCACGGAACAACTATCAAGTAGTCTTCCGAGGAGAGCTTAAATGAATGCATGACAAGCATAGTGTTTCACGGTCTGGGCATAGTTATGCAGCAAGCATTGATCTAGGCAATATATATATAAGCAGGCAAGCATGCATTTGTATAACTTAAGCATTCAAGTTCGCTCGGGCCCGAAGGTAAGCCGAGTGAAACCGCACGTGGCCTTTCCAAGCGATGTTATCTAGGGTCGTGCAGTGTAGGAAGCTAAAAGTGCACTACTGAATATATATACAAGTCGTTCTACTCGAGGCATAGCGGGTCTAGTTGCTCAAGGTAAAGGTAGCATGCGAGGGTCTGAATATATAAGCAATATTTCATTTCCACGTTCTATCATAAGCAATACAAGTTGGAATTATTCCCTTAGCTAGGTGCGTTGTATTCTTATTAGCATGCAGGGGGTGATTCGCCTAGCGACTAGCATGTATCATTCCGTATTTTATGTGTGCTGGCTAAGCAAAGACAAGTTCACCGTAGCCACCCACCTTAGCGATGATCCGCCTCGGTCGAGTGATACTGCGAGTGAGCCTCTGAAAGCCTAAGCCGAACTCCTGTAGGGACCAAGTCTGGATAACTCCTTGCCTCAACGAGTTGCCTCGCTGAGCAAGGCAGGCCGGGACGTTTGCACTTTTGCCGTTTGAATCGGCAGTCCGCTTGAGCGGAACGGGGTATTACACTCTTCCCCTCTGGCAGTCTCACAAGCTCCCAAGTGTGGTTCTTCTCCAGAGCTCCCAACTCCTCGTGCATTGCCGCTTTCCACTTTGGATCGTTCTTGGCAACCTGCCAATTGTTAGGTACAGTAATACTATCCAAAGATGCTATGAATGCTCCATGAGAAGAAGGGATATGGTCATAAGAAACAAACTGAGCAATATCCCAACCATATCTGTTTAGAGGATTTCCTGCATTGCTGCGAGTGGTCCTCCGTACAGATAGTGGTGGTATGGTCATAAGAAACAAACTGAGCTAAATTTTATGTGGTGCAGATTTTATGGGATCCATACCGTGATTTGCGACAGACTAGTCGTCCATTGCAACCAATCGCCTTATATCACGGTTTTATCAGTTGTCATGAAATCGTAGAGGCTTATATGCCGGATAGAGTGCTCCGTCAGTTTGGCTACGTACAAACTGTCCCAAGGCGCACTTTGAAAATGATAAGTCCTCCGCGCGGGACAAAACCGCTAAACTATATTCCTGCGTCATTCAACTGGGTATCGGACTTCTTCACCGAGTGGCAACGCCACGTTATTAGAGATACCGTGTCACGACCCGCACCCGGAATTTGGGCATGAGTCGTGGGTACGTCCAGCCTACGCCGCAGCATCGGCTGTAGAACGCTGTCTAAGTCTCAACATAATATATCCTGTCAATAATCTCAACTCCGTACGGAGGACAATGATAATAATCCACAGTTCTACAATACACTCAATCACAAGCTATAAGAAGTAATGGCACGATGAGAATAGAAAGGAGTTCTATTAAAAACCAACCACAATAAGTCCAACTCAAATCCTGGGTCTAGATGACCTCACAAAGTCACAATTAATGAAATACAACTCAGTCTCAGTCTAAAACAATAAATGCCGAAAAATAATCTAAGTACAGCCAGGCAAGATCTCCTCTTGGATAGGCAACTCCTCCGGGATTTCTGGAGTGAAATCTCCCTCTAATCCTGGGCCATAATGAGTGGGGCAAAAGTTCTCCAGGTCCTCTGAAAAATGTTATCCAGTCAGGATTGGAGCGAAGCACAAGCACTAACAGCAGTTTCATTAAATTGACAAAGACTATAAACAATGTAAGAAATACAAGATGATAGTAAATGCTGAAAATGAGAAGTACAGGAGAAATGAAATAGGCAATAGAGCATCTAGCAATGAACAATAAACAGTGAATGCTAGAACAAGTGAATCTGAATAAAGAATAAACATCTATCTAAGTGTTTGAAATATCAGTTTATTATGTGATCGGCTTGGGACTAGATCAGGCTGGTTATATATGATTAGCTATGATTCTTGAAGGTCAGGCTAACCATATGGTTAGCTATGATGCATGATAATGGTCAGGCTAATCATATATAACAGCTATGAAGCATGATGATGGTCAGGCCGCACCCGACGTGAGAAGTGGGGTGAGCTATGATGCATGGTAAGTTTGGATATGATCACATAATCTACTAATAGTTCCCCATCCCCCAGCTAGCACGATGGATTCCAATCACGACTCCTCATGATGGGGATCTAGGGTGCTAACCCGTGTATCCATAGTGTCGGAATCAAGTATGTAATACACTACAATTTATAGAAGTAATCAACAAAACGAAAACTGTCAGAGAATGTACTCGCCTGTGGTCCTGAGCAAAGTGTGAGGATCGATGTCCAAAGTGGGATCACAATCACCTAAAAATATCAAATATCCATATCAAAAAGTGTTTTAAAAAGGCTACATGCATACCTAGTTCTATGCTAGGTACAGGGTCATTGCTAGGTCTTTGGTGAGCTGTCTATGCCATACTTAACCATACTAGTCATATTAACTATAATTGTCATGGATACTAAGGTAATTAGTATATACGAGTTAGTATTAGTCTTATACTAGCTATTTATATCATACATGTATATTAACTCATATACCTATGCTAGTTCTCAAAACCTTGGCAATTAAATACATTACCCATACCCTTGTATCTTACTTAGGTATCCACTGTTACCTTAGAGCACTACTCACACTAAACATTTCATGTGCACAACCTACTCACCCAAGGCACACTGCTTTGGAAGCAAGGTCCTCACCTATTGCTACTCTACTTGCCACATACTCTAGGATCACACCCACACACATGTTTGATAATTATTAGGACTCTGATACTATTACACACAGACTGCTCACAGTCCTACTGATACTCTAACCACAGTCCAAAACTGATACACAACATATACTAACCTACTGCTAACACAGCTACCTCACACATACCCCAACTAAACTCAATTGCTCAAGGTAACACAGCACTGTATTTAACATACACACTGTGATATCAATTCTGCACACACACACAGAGTTCTGTTTCCCCCCCCTTACTGAGAACACACAGCCACACACTCTCTTCCCCAAACACATCACTAAAACTATCAGTATTCACACACTGACCTGGGAATTTTTCTGAGACACTGAAATTTACCTACAGCTCACTCACACACAGAAATTCTAGGTTCACTCACATACTAACATCTCACACACTGATACATAAGTTCTCTTATACACATATATGCTGATACACTAAATGGGAATACCCAGCTACACATACAGGTATTACTACACTGTGACACAGGTTTTCAGTCATCTCACACTACACTTACTGATACACTAATCACTAGGTTCTAGGATACACAGTTAACTGATACACAAACACACTACACATACATACTCTGAGACCAAACTGCACAGTTCTAATACTGATGTAAATAGACACTGCTACCTCATGCTGAGACACACTGGGAACTGACACACAGTTACACAGATACACACTCTTATTAGTTTGTACAGCTGCACATTGATCCCCTTACTGAGAACACACAGGTACTCAGTTTTACTGCACTGAAACACTAGGGAACTCACTCCACAAACACACACACTCAAGCTAAAACTGATACACACTGCCATTGAAACCCCCCCCCCCTTTCACTGCTCATACCTACAGCCAATAATTCATATGCACAAAACATACTGCACAGAATTCTCCCCAATACACACAGAATTCTGCACAGTTGAACCCGACACCCAGAACAGTGCACTCCACAGAAATTTCCCACACACATGCATAACCCGACTGCTGCACAGGTTCTCCCAAACCCGACTGCACAGAAATCCCTAAATACTGACTACACAGTAAATTTTTCCCAATACCTTCATACACAGCAGCACCAAATCGTAGGTATACAACTACACACCCCCATATGAAAGTATACAAATCAAGGTTCCTAAGAACTAGAAAAATATACATCCTTCTAGGCATAACAACAAACACCTAGTATGTGGAAATCGAGTTTCACCTAGTTACTCATGAATCCAAATTAAAACCCTAAAAATCAAGATCAAATCTATATGTTAATGAGGAAATCTGTCTACATGTAAACACCTAGGGTTAGGGTTCACGAAAATTGGGGAAAACAAATGTAGGTCACCAAAACCCTAGAATTTCTCCTAGGTCTTCATGTAGGATCCCTAGAAATCGAGATCTACACGAAAGGGTGGGTTCCTAATGGGCATTAACATCAGAAAAACAGGATTAAAGAATTAAAAATTCGGATTTACCTATAGGGAGATGGTTTCCCTATGAAGGTTCTTCTTCCCCAAGGTTCCTTGACCCAAGCTCCTTGCTTCCCTTGCTTTGGAGGAGGAAGATGGAATCCTAGGGTTTTAAATTCCGAATTTGGGGTGAGAGAGATGGCTTTCTTGATGGAGGCTAGGGTTTCTTCTTTCTACATGAAGAAAAAGAGGGTTCCCTTTTATATTAAAACCAAGTTAGGGTTTCTAATGTATAGTTTTAGGTTAAACCCCCAGGTTAGGTCATGTAGAACCTAATTAACTAAGGTTTAGTCCTTCTAGGGTTTGAGGTTCCTCCCTAAAATTAGAATTCTAGGGTTTCACTAGAATTGGGTTTTCAAATTAGGTTTAGCCATTAGGGTTTGTCCTAATGCGTTCTAGGGTTTGACCTAAAACCAAATATCACTAACAACATATAAATAGTTTTAAAACTCAGCAGATTAATTAAATACATAATTATTCAAAATAGTAAAATTACACAAATGCCCTTATTTGAATATGTGGTAGTGACATACCGACCGGCAAGCAGCAGTCAATATGGCGGAGTGCAGCGACGACTACCTTGCCGGTGTCGGACTACCGACCTTGTTCCAACGCGGAGGGGATATTGTGCGTGTACCGTCAGATCTTCCTGCCAAATCGGTCTTGTATACTGCACTGGTCAAGATAGTGAGCCAACTTGTAGACTTTAAATTTGATATTTGTAACTGTGGCTAACAAATTTTTTAAATTCTCATGAATAGGCAAGAAAAGTGAAGAAGTTGGGAAGAAGCCTCGTAAGTTGCCAGGGTTCGAATTATATGACAATCAATGACGAACTCCAACAAATCGACAACCCTCAAGATTTTCTTTTCTTGGAAAATAGAGAGCAACGTACAAAAAGGCGCCATGAAGTTTAAACAATCATTTTGAGTTGTAAAAGTTTGAGTGAATATGACTTTTGAGAATTGTCAAAATTTGAGCTGTAAAAGTTGTAAAAGTTTGACTGAATATGACTTTTGACGATATTGAGGCTTTGAGTTGTAAAAGTTTAAACTATAATTTTGCCTTGTTGTGACACTTTGAGTTAATTTGAGATGTATCAAAGTTTAAACTATCAATTTGAGGTGCATACATAACTGTGCATATATGACAGTGGGTAAACTTTAGGAGTGTCACAATTTTGACAGTCCTAGTATATACTAGGACTGTCAAAATTGTGACAGTCCTAAAGTTACATAACTGTGCATATATGACAGTGGGTAAACTTTAGGACTGTCACAATTTTACATATAACTGCTAATAGACATGGGGTAAACTTTAGGACGGTCACAATTTTGACAGTCCTAGTATATAGTAGGACTGTCAAAATTGTGACAGTCCTAAAGTTACATATAACTGCTAATAGACAGGGGATAAACTTTAGGACTGTTACAATTTTGACAGTCCTACTATATACTAGGGCTGTCAAAATTGTGACAGTCCTAAAGTGACATATAACTGCTAATAGGCAGGGGGTAAACTTTAGGACTGTCACAATTTTGACAGTCCTAGTATATACTAGGACTGTCAAAATTATGACAGTCCTAAAGTTACATAACTGTGCATATATGACAGTGGGTAAACTTTAGGACTGTCACAATTTTGACAGTCCTACTATATACTAGGACTGTCAAAATTGTGACAGTCCTAAAGTGACATATAACTACTAATAGACGGGGTAAACTTTAGGACTGTCACAATTTTGACAGTCCTAATATATAATAGGACTGTCAAAATTGTGACAGTCCTAAAGTTACATAATTGTGCATATATGACAGTGGGTAGACTTTAGGACTGTCACAATTTTGACAGTCCTACTATATACTAGGACTGTCAAAATTGTGACAGTCCTAAAGTTACATATAACTGCTAATAGACAGGGGGTAAACTTTAGGATTGTCACAATTTTGACAGTCCTAGTATATACTAGGACTGTCAAAATTGTGACAGTCCTAGTATCCTGGTAGTCTTACATATTGACAGTCCTAAGTTATTAGTAGCAATGCACAATATACAGTTAAAATCTTCATAACTCCTTTCATTACACAACATACAACATATAGTTCAATATACAGTTAAACATACATGGATTAACACAAAATACATTTCAATATAAATATCAATCGATTAGAATATCAAAGTAGTCGTCCGACATGATTTTTGGATCCTCCATCTTCATCATCTTCTTATAGGCAGCCATTGCATCCTTGTAGGGTGTCGTCCATGCGATCGCTTCCTCAGGTGCGTGTTTATACCAAAGCGTAGAAGGTGGCGGAATAGGAGAATGAGCGATCAACCTTGGGATGACAAAGTGTTGTCCGACAAGCCCTATGCAACATAGATTGGATACTCGGTGTTCGGCGAGGGGGGCACACATTGGAAAGAAAGTATTGTTAATACCTTGTGAGATAATTATAATAGGTAACTTATACCTATTAGAGAATACGTAAGCAGCAGGCGGAACATCCATGTAATGGTCTGGCCCGGTAACTGTTTCCGTACAAGGTATGCCTGCCAACAAATCTCCAACAATTTCTTCGCCAAGTATCTGGCTATAGAATGCTAGTCGCGACTCCAACTCCTCGTACAGCTCTTCCCTAACCTGTCTCCATCCTGCTTCAACTGAATAGCCTAGTTGTCTTGCTAGTGCATGGTATCCACAATGGCCCTCCTTTGGAACATCAACAATAGACCAAATGAAATTCCGTATCTCAGGTAGAAAATTATTAATGTATAGACTATAAGAATCAGAAAAGTTATCAAAACCCTCCGCCGTGACTGCATCTATCGTTTTCTGTTTCTTCCCCCTTCGAATAGTTAGCTTACTCTTTTTCTGCGAAAATACCCCCCGATCCATTACGGACTTTGCCTCCAAACTGCGTTCGATATGTTCAAATAAGGATGGATCTCTTTTAGTTGACTCCTCCTCCTTTTTTGCTCTACTCTTTCTTGACTGTGGTCTTCCCTTAGGAGTTCGAACAACGGATGGCTCTTGCAATCGAGTTGTTGCCGGAACTGCAATCTCTTGGATTTTAACCTCAATGGATCTTCTCTCCGGTTCCGATGCGCCATACCACCTTGCGTGTAGTAGTTTCACTTGGGGCAGCGCAAAGAAATCATCGTGCACTTCCACCGTCGGCGTTATCGACAGCTGTCGCCAACGTTGATCAACACCATCTTTTGGAATAGGTATAGATTCACGACGATATTCGTTGATCTCATGTGCACACGGAAGTCCGAGTGAATATCGATATGAACAACCGCAAACCTCGGGATCATAACCCACCGACTTCGACCTACGAATCTCCTCAAACAATAAGCCCAAGGCCTTGTGAGATACCACATGGGTTAAACCATCCAAGAGGTGTTCTTGCTTGTATTCATGCTTTGCAATATTGAGGCTCATCTCAAATGATGCTACAATATCGTTCACCGTGGCAATAGTCATCAAATGAATCGATTGTCAAACAGAGACAAAATTACCGACCGATGACCGTAGATATCTTTTAAACATGAGTGTGCTCCTTCGACCCGGTTCGTAGTGATCGTGCCATAATGCTTCACCATGTTGGTCCATGCTAAGACGAATTGCTCTTTATGTGGTTCTAGCCAAGTATCTTTGATATAAGATATGCATGTCGGGTTATTCGTCTCCCACTTTTGTTGGAACATGTACCATGCTGTGTCGTAGCTGCCTGTAGTACTTGCTCGCCATACAAGACTCCAATCAATGTAGAATTCTTCGAAGCGAAGCATGTCGATTTTACCGTCCACATTTTCAAATTTTCTCTTGCATTGAGCTTGGATATTTCTATTTATATGCCAAGTGCATAGTAGTCTATGCGCATGAGGAAATACAATATCTATAGCATTTATCAACGCATATTCTCCGTCAGTAACAAAAATAGAGGGCTCTTTGTAACCTGTGTAAAGGGATTGTAGTTTTCTCAACGCCCATGTGTAATCCTCTACTGTCTCACTCTTCATAAAACAAAAAGCGACTGTAAATGTTTTTCCCGTAGACGTAAACCCGACAACGTGAAAAAGAGGCATCTTGAACTTGTTGGTCTTATATGTACAATCAAGGACCAACACGTCTGCGAAGGACCGAGCCAAGTGTGTGCAATCAGGATGAGCCCAAAACAACGAAAGGAGTTCATCAGTTTGTGGATGTCTTCTATGGTACTCCACGTAGTGATGCTCCCCAAGCAACTTCAATACTTGCTGCATCGCCATTCTTCCTTTCATACTTTTGCATTTCGCTCTGGCCAAACTATTATAGATCGTCCTCATGGTAGACTTGTTCCCTTGTTTTTGTCGCACGGCAGAATAAATTTGTTTCGGTGCAACTCCTCAAAGGAACAATTCTTCAACCAACTTTCTCTCATCCTCCTTCAACCGTGCCACGTAGGCATGACCCGTAAGTGTCCCTGGAATAGGATGATTGTGTCTTCCATTCTTAACTTCGATTATCCACTTCACATCTTCAACTTTTACAATCAACACCTTCAATGGACAACCACATTTTCTCGTCCCAACGTTTTTCTTAGGGATTTCTTTTTCAACAACACCCTTTTTTTTATGCTCCCTAAACACACCTCCTCTTTCGCATCCCAGCTCAAGATATTTTCGGCCCGGCCGAGATCTGATGGATCTTGCAATGACAATAACTACGTTGTGTCGTCTCCCAACTTCTCTGCACCACTCTAATGCTTCTTCATGGGTTGCAAATTGAATATCCGTTGAGAAAATATCATCCACATCAACACCAACAACAGGATGTACCACAATATCTGAACAAGGTTGGTCCTATAACCAATATAAAATAATATAAAAATTAATAATTTCATATAATTATCCAGGACCGTCACTATTTTTACAGTCCTATTTTTAAATAGGACTGTCAAAATTATGACACTCCTACTTTTATATAGGACTGTCGAATTTATGACAGTCCTCTATTAATTTAGGATTGTATAATATTTGACAGTCCTATATTTATATAGGACTGTCTAATTTTTACAGTCCTTACTCGTGACTGTCAAATTAGGGTTGTCGTTTTACGTACCGTACTTGCTCCGGAACAACCAACATGTTCTTCGGAACGTCCGGAGTGCATATTTAATGTATTGGACGATCCGACTTCGTCATCGAACATATTTTCATGCATTGTTCCTACAATAGTCAAAATAAACTAAATCTTTTTCGGATAATCGCATAACTTATTCATCGTAGGTTGTCGAAGACATACCGGAAGAATATTTCTTGGGGTATCACCAAAGTAAAATCCTCCTCCAACCACAACTAGCAATTTCCAATTTTAGGTTGAGGCTTGGTGGAATGAGGGTTTCTTGGTGGAATGCCAAAAATAGAATTTTTTTTCACTTTTATACCTTGGTATGGGCTAGTCCCAAGTAACTATGAGAGTGACAAACTTGTAATTTTGGGATAATTTACATTGGGCTAGTCCCAAGTAAAAAGTGTAGTGCCCTTATAATTATCCTTTGAATATTAAATTACAATTCCCAAAACCCTAGCAGACTGCTCCGCTCCCATTCTCCTCGTCGCCACCAATGGCTCCAAAGAAGAACCAGAAGAACGCGAAGCCCCAAAACCCTAACCCTATGAAGAGCGAGAAGGACCTCGAAGAGGAATCCGACCTTGAAGAAGAAGAACAGAGCGAGAAGGACCTCGAAGAAGAATCCGACGTATCCTACGACAGGGATCCTTTCACCGACGACTTCGAGGATTGGCTGCTTGATTTCGCAGAGAAAGAGGAGAGCGAGAAAGAGGAGAGCGATCTAGACGAGAAGTTGAGAGATCTAGAGGAGAAGTTGAGAGCCATCGACGAGGAGAGGGCGAGGAAGGATGGTTCTGGTTTGGGTTCAGATTCGGTTGAGAGCGATCTAGAGGAGAAGTCGAGAGCCATCGACGAGGAGAGGGCGAGGATTGAGGAGGAGGCTGTGGAGGAGTTGCAGCTGAACATAAAGGATGAGTCTGATGAGTTCAGATTGCCGACAAAGGAGGTAGCTTTCGTGCAGTTCTTAGGTTATTTTTTTATAACTACAGTAGAACCTCCATAATCGTAAATTAATAATAACCTTGGTTAAATTGATGTTTTTGGCAGGTCGGTGATATTGTGCTAAATTAATAAATTCTCTAAGCGTCTGCTTGGCAATTGTTAGGGTAGCGGTTACGAGGGATCCGGTTAGCGGTTGAATAAAATTACATATATGTCCATATATAAATAAAAAAAATAGAAACATACGAAATAAGATAAAAGTAGTAGAGAAACTTTGAATATTTGATCAAAATAATAAAAACTCATGAAATAATAGGAACATCTGAATAAAAGTATGAGAGGGATTTTAAAAACTTATCGAAAAAGTAGTCGTAGTTATAAGAGAATCAAGGTTGTATTGGGCCGGTCCGGGGCGGCCCGGGTCAACCGGGTTTGACCGGGTCCGGTCCGGGCTCAACCCGAAGAGAGCGGCTGGCCGGTCCGGCCCGGTCAACAAATAATCCGACCCAGCCCGGGCCCATGACCCGGTCAGGGTAGGACCGGGCCGAACCGGTCTGGGTCCGGACCGGTCCATGGTCGGGTCCGGCCGGACCGGCCCTGTTTTTTTTTTATATAAAAAATTATATATATATATATATATATATATATATATATATATATATATATATTAAAGTAAATAAAAAAATTGGGCCTGCCCGGCCCAACCCGGAACCTGCCCGAACCCGCAAAGTTGCACATCGGGCCGGGCCGGGCTTACGGGCCCGAGCTGGTCCGGGTCGTTGACCGGGTCCGGGCCGGGTTTGACCGGGCCTGGCCCGTGGCGGATTTCGGCCCGGCCCGTCCATTTAGACACCTTGAGAAGAGAAACACAAATAAAAAAGAAAAAAGAGAATAAAGTATTGGTAGTTATAATTTTTTTTGAGGATATAAATGTAATAAAATAATAAAATCGTTGAAAATCCGTCGATTTGGGGTGTTTATAACGACACCAAAAATTATATTACACCGGTTTTGATAGGTTTTTGAGCCGACCAAAATCATCGCCTCAAAAAAATTAACAAGCAGAGATTTTTAAAACACTTCATAAACGGTCGGTGCAAAAACACCCGAAAATCGATGAAAACATCGTTACCGGTTTTGGGTTATAAAACACTTCATAAACGGTCGGTGCAAAAACTTCTAATGTATGTAGAGTTTTTTTTTGGTTAAATGTTCGTAAAATGAAATAGCAATGCACAATCTATTTATGGAAAATAATAATAAGTAGACTAATGAATTTTACTTGGTTAAACAAATACATAAAATTGTTAGTTCATAAAACGAGAAACTACATACAATATACAATATCTAGAAAAAATGAATGCCTTGATAAATTAGTAAGTTATAAACTAATCGATAAATTAATAATTTGTTAATTATTTAATATTCTCTAAATTAATAGATTTTTCTTCATCCCAAGGCAATTAATTTATAGAGGTTTAACTGTATTAGTTAGTCTTCATCATGGCATTTTCCATGACGCTCTCAATAATCTCTTTTTCAGTCAACATCTTTGAATTTACTAATGTATGTAGAGTTTTTGCTTGGTTAAATGTTCGTAAAATGAAATAGCAATGCACCATCTATTTTTGGAAAATAATAATAAGTAGATTAATGAATTTTACTTGGGTAAACAAATACATAAAATTGTTAGTTCATAAAACGAGAAACTACATACAATGTACAATATCTAGAAAAAAAAGGAATGCCTTGATAAATTAGTAAGTTATTAACTAATCGATAAATTAATAATTTGTTAATTATTTAATATTCTCTAAATTAATAGATTTTTCTTCATCCCAAGGCAATTAATTTATAGAGGTTTAACTGTATTAGTTGGTCTTGGAAGTAGTTACTTAATATTAGGATGGTTTTGGTATTGGGAAAGCGAATGAAAAGTTGCTTTCATAAGATAAGCCTTTGTCAAAAGCTATAAGCCCTTAGGATCCGGAATTATTAAAAAAGACCAAACTGGACAAGGAATAATAAAAGATGTAAAGGTATAAGATGTAATTTTAGAAAAAAGCTATTGGTTATTTTTTGTAAGAAGTGCATGATTAGCTGAAGCGGCTCTTGAAAGCAAACACCTCAGTGCCTTTCAAAAGTAATTCAACGAAAGCAGTAACTTCTTGAAACCAAACACACTTATGTGTTGCTTTTTGAAAATAAGCAAAAGTAGGTTTAATAAGCTTTATGGAAACTGATATTATTGTTATGTTCGAGAATTTGTTTCAGAATCTGTAATCACATGATTGCAGAGTGTTGATATGGTATGTTGGGTGTCATATTTAAGTATAGTATAAGCACATGGGAATATCCTGAGGACATATTTGGGATGCTAGAATATGTCACAGGATATTCCATTATGAGATTATTGTCATAATGATTGAGATCATTGTATTAATGACTGTAAGGCTATATAATGCCAATGAGACAATCAATAAAAATACAACTAATTTCAACATGGTATCAGAGCCAAGTTTTCACAAATCCTAGCCGTCACCAAGCTTCCACAAACCCACAGGAGGATTTCCTAGATCTCTTCCACCGAACTCTTCCACGCCCCCCCTTCTTCCCTCTCTTCTCCGCCCTTCGCAGGCCGCCCTTCGCTGTTGCTGCCCCGTCCCGCTACTGCTGCGGCTACTACTACTACTGCTGCTGCTGCGACGACGACTGTGACATGCGTGCTGCCGCCTCCTCCGCACCAGCATGAGACAGCGCCTAATAGGGATGCCTAGATCTGAAAAAAAGGGGGGACATGTTCGGATCTAGGAGCGGACGACGAGGACGAGCGTGAGTCGTGGAGCGGACGTGACGTGATTGGATAGACGACGCATCGATAGAGGAGATCATCAAGAAGCTAGATTCTGCAGAGGTGGCGACGTTGATGAAGTTGTTGACGATGTCGGCTGGTGAGAACACGACACGAACGTCGCCGGAGTTGAAGCTTCCCTCCATCGATCTGAAATTAGATGGACCAGCCACCTATCTGAGTTGGTCACGGCGGGTGAGAAGAACCCTCGCAGGAAAAAACATGGAGGGGTTCCTGACGGGCGAGACAATAGAGCCGGACGAGGGCTCGACAGGACGCGATGAGTGAAAGTCCACTCATATGGTGATCTACATCTGGCTTCTCAACTCCTTAGTCCAGTCTATTGCCGCCACAGTAGACGGTATTGAGATGGTGAAAGATGTGTGGGAGAAGTTGAGAAGGACCTATGATGGTGTGGGGAACAACTTACGGGTCTTCCAGATAAAGGGGGAGATTGATGACACCGTACAGGGAGAGAAGACGGTGCAGGAGTATGCCACGGAGTTGGAGCGTCTGTGGTTGGATTATGATCACTCCTCAGATCGGGCGAGCTGCGAGGACCCTAAGTGTAAGGAGAGACAGGTGTGTCTGCAGGAGAGGACGATGAAGTTTCTCAAAGGGCTGACTGCAGCTTTCGCACAGAGGACGGCCCTACTTCTAGCCCAACCAAAGATCTCTAGCCTTGAGGAGGCTATCTCAGCCATGATCCAGGAGGAGACACGCATCAGGTTGCAAGCCGGGACAGGTGGTCCCCCCGAAGCAAAGTCAGCACTAGTGATCACCAGCTCAGGTAACACAGGATCTAAGGGAGAGCCCTGGCAGCATAACCGGCAGTGTTACAACTGTGGGGAGATGGGTCATCATCGGTATGCTTGTACCAAACCACCTAGGGAGGGAGATTCACGTGGTGGACGAGGACCGTTCGGCGGACGAGGATATAATGGAGGACGTGGTCGTGGTCGAGGGGGTAGACGAGGCGGCCGAGGAGGTTATCGGGCGAACCTCCTGATATCAGAAGGGAACGGAGAAGCTGATGGCACCTTTACCGTGGAGGACCAGGCACTGGGAGACATGAGGAGTAGAACAGAGGAGGCGTCCACCTCATTCTTTGTTAGGGGCAACGCTGCCATGTATGCCCATCCATCAGAAGACTGGATTATCGACTCGGGAGCATCTCGGCATGTGACGGGGAATGCTAGTGAGTTTTCTTCCTACACTCACCTAGCATCAGCAGACAGCATTCAGACAGCTGATGGCACTTTCCAGCCAGTGGTCGGTAAGGGTACTGTTAATTGTACAGGTTCAGTAAGATTATCCAATGTTTTACATGCTCCATCCTTTCCAGTCAGTCTCTTGTCTATTAGTTCTATAATCCTCCAACTTAAATGCATTGTTTTTTTTGATATTCCTAAGGTGACCTTCCAGGAGAAAGGGACAGGACGAAGACTTGGGACTGGCACTTGGCATGAGGGACTGTGGTACCTAGATCGAGAAGGACTGGACTCAGCATTGGTATCTATGGCAGAGAAGGCTGGCATGGAAGGACTGCAGCAGAGGACTGAGGATACCTTGATACTCCATCATCGGAGGATGGGACATTCTTCCTTTGATACTTTAAGTAAGTTGTATCCAGAGATTTATGCAAAAACAAATAAAGAGAAATTAGTATGCGATGCGTGCGAGTTAGAAAAACTTACTAGGAGCTCATATGTTGGCACGGGTCATAGGAGCACTTTTGCTTTTGAGGTAGTACATTCTGATGTCTGGGATCCATGTGCTACTAACACTATGAATGGTTATAAGTACTTTGTTTCTTTCATTGAGTGTGCCTCTCGTGTTACCTGGTTATATTTGATGAAAAATAAGAATGATGTACCTGCTTGTTTTCGGGATTTTCATAAGCATGTCCAGACTCAGTACAAAGCAGTTGTGAAGGTACTGAGGTCTGACAATGGAACGGAGTATACCAACAGGACGCTTGCAGAATACTTGTCAGCACACGGAATACAGCATCAGACCACCTGTGCATACACACCAGCACAAAATGAAGTTGCAAAAAGGAAAAACAGACACCTTCTGGAGGTCGCAAGAAGTATGATGATCGACATGAATGTCCCACAGAGTCTGTGGGGGCATGCAGTGTTGACAGCAGCTCAACTCATCAACATGATGCCCTCGAAGGTCCTCGGATGGAAGTCCCCATGTGAGGTATTGCAAGGCAATAATAGTGGGATACTCCCACTGAAGGTGTTTGGGTGTGTGTGTTTTGTGAAGGACAACAGGCCATCAGTTGGGAAACTTGACCCTAGAGCGGTCAAATGCATCTTCGTAGGCTACTCGGCGACCCAGAAGGGGTATGTGTGCTGGAGTCCAGTAGAGAAGAAGAAGTTTGTCAGTATGGATGTCCACTTTCGGGAGCATGAGCCATACTACCGCAAGGACGGAACTTCACACAACACGCCTAATACTGCCAGTATTAGGCGAGAGGGGGAGATGGAGAACTTGGTGGTAACCGATTTAGAAGTTTGGCATGGAGGCACGGAGAAGGGACAAGAAGGTGAAGGTGTTAGGCCTACGGCTCAGGGAGAGTTACTTACCTACAGCAGGAGAGAGAAGCAAACTGCAGGAACAGTACCGACAGTGCCAGTGCCAAGTCCCTTGCCTGCGTTCGTCCCAACTCCTGAGGCACCGACACCAACCCCCCTTCAGGTGATACCCCTTCCTTCACAAGATATCATTCCTCCTACTTCTACTCCTCCCACACCACTATCTGTACGGAGGACCACTCGCAGCAATGCAGGAAATCCTCCAAACAGATATGGTTGGAATATTGCTCAGTTTGTTTCTTATGACCATATCTCTTCTTCTCATGGAGCATTTATAGCATCTTTGGATAGTATTACTGTACCTAACAATTGACAGGATGCCAAGAACGATCCGAAGTGGAAAGCGGCAATGCACGAGGAGTTGGGAGCTCTGGAGAAGAACCACACTTGGGAGCTTGTGAGACTGCCAGAGGGGAAGAGAGCAGTTGGATGCAAGTGGGTCTTTACCGTGAAGCAGAACCCAGATGGACAGGTTGAGCGCTACAAAGCTCGACTAGTAGCCAAAGGATACAGTCAGACGTACGACATCGACTATGACGAGACCTTTGCACCAGTTGCAAAGATGAGCACTGTCAGGACTCTGATTTCTCTGGCAGCGAATGGTGGATGGAAGCTACACCAACTGGATGTGAAGAATGCGTTTCTTCACGGAGATCTAGTGGAGGAGGTGTACATGGAGATACCACCAGGATTTGGCACCAATCAGACAGTGGGCAAGGTCTGCAGGTTGAAGAAGTCCCTCTATGGACTGAAGCAGTCTCCTCGAGCGTGGTTTGACAGATTTAGAAGGGCGATGATAGGGATGGGATATCAGCAGATCAATGCTGATCATACTGTGTTCTTCCGTCGGAGTGGAGGCCACATCACCATGCTTGCGGTGTATGTGGACGATATGATTATCACAGGAGATGATGAGCAGGAGATCGTCCAACTCAAAGGAAAGCTTGGCAAGGAATTCGAGGTGAAGGATCTCGGCCTTCTTCGGTACTTCCTTGGGATTGAGATTGCTCGAGAAGCAGAGGGGATTGTTCTCTCTCAAAGGAAGTATGCACTGGACCTTCTCACAAAAACTGGGATGTTGGGGTGCAAACCTGCAGCGACACCAATAGATCAGAGGTTCAAGATTGATGCTGAGGCTGGAGAACCAGTTGATCGGGACAGATACCAGAGACTGGTTGGCAAGTTGATCTATTTGAGCCACACACGTCCTGATATCTGCTTTGCAGTAAGTGTGGTGAGCCGCTACATGCATGACCCACGGAAGGGTCATATGGATGCAGTGTACCAGATTCTGAGGTACTTGAAAGGTGCTCCCGGGAAGGGACTAATATTCAGGAAGAACAATCACGTGAGCATCGAGGGCTACTGTGATTCTGACTGGGCTAGTTGTGCTGATGACAGGAGGTCTACCTCGGGATATTGCATATTTGTAGGAGGTAACTTGGTCTCCTGGAGGAGTAAGAAGCAGTCTGTGGTGGCCAGATCGACAGCTGAAGCAGAGTACAGAGCTATGGCCTTGGGAGTTGTAGAGATGCTATGGTTGAAGAATATGCTGGTGGAGCTGAAGCTGGATCAAGGAGCCAAGATGAAGCTGTGGTGTGACAATCAGTCAGCTATTAGTATCGCCAACAATCCAGTACAGCATGACAGGACCAAACACATCGAGATTGATAGATTCTTCATCAAAGAGAAGTTGGATAGGGGATTACTGGAGCTTGGCCATGTTCCAACCAGGGATCAAGTAGCAGATGGACTAACCAAGGGACTCGCCTCAGTGAGCATGATTAGAGGATGTGACAAGATGGGCTTAGTGAATATCTTTCACCCATCTTGAGGGGGAGTGTTGATATGGTATGTTGGGTGTCATATTTAAGTATAGTATAAGCACATGGGAATATCCTGAGGACATATTTGGGATGCCAGAATATGTCACAGGATATTCCATTATGAGATTATTGTCATAATGATTGAGATCATTGTATTAATGACTGTAAGGCTATATAATGCCAATGAGACAATCAATGAAAACACAACTAATTTCAACACAGAGCATAGGTTGAGTTTTTAAACTCTTAACATAGAAGTAATACTTGTTTGTTACAAGTTTGAAGCTTGAATTTATATGGACAATGTATAGAACCTAAAAGTGTGTTTGGTAAAGATTAAATAATTTCCAGTTATTGATAGTTCAAATAAGTTTTTCGTTTATTACTGGATTGGAGGAGAGGAGACTCACACATTTCCACAGAAAGGGGACCTCTGGTTTCTTCTTCATTGGATGTACATATGTGGTAATCCCTATACCGTCCATGAGAATTTTCAGCAGAAAGAGCGGATCCAAGTTCTTCCTTGGTCAAGTCACACGGCTACCTTTCTCAGTTGTAGACTGCTCCCACATCGAATAAACTAACTAGAAAGTGATATTAAACAGATTTAAGTCCTGTCAAGAAGTAGTCAGTTGGTGGTATTTTGTGTATCACTCAAGTGGGTTTGTCGTAGTATACCCTTTTATGCTAAACTAATTCACAACTACAGTTTGGCATCTGAAGAACTTTCAGTTGCATGTTAGGATTAGTAAGAATTCAACTTTTTTGTTTAAATTAAATCTGTTAAACATGAAGTTCTTGTATGGTGACACTATGCCACATGCATTATAAATTATGGTTAATACTTGAAATTTAGGATTTGAGAAGAATATTAGGAGATAATCCACACTTTTGGAAAAAGACAACCATATCTATGAATAAATTAAGAAAGATGTAGAATTTGTTATTTTTGAATTCTAGAGCACTGATCTACTACTAGAACTAGAAGCCTACTTGTAGTATTAAAGATTATCGACAACAATTAAGTATATTTTAGAATAAAGTTGTGAATATATATATATATATATATATATATATATATATATATATATATATATATATATATATATATATATATATATATATAAATTTAAGAAAGATGTGAAAATATTTGTCAATATCGAAGAGGAGATCTGAGTAACATAGTATTTCAAAGAAAATAGGAAACTTGAATATTGTTAATTCTTGAGCATTCAGATGCAAGCTTGAGAAAGCCTGTATGTCATAGTAAAACAGTGGATTATGAACACTGAACATCAGTTGACAATATTAACAATATTGTCAAATGCTCAAGAATATAATAGCTTACAATTTTTTCGTGAAACATGTATTTGGACTACTCTACTTTGCAACTTCTGAATTGCTGACTATGTAATTAATCACTGAAGAATTACATAATAAAAGAATCATGTTAAAAGAAAGATTTGGATTAAATGCAAGATTTTCACAAATTTGAGCAATTCTGACCGTAACAGGAACTTGAAGAAGAAGCTCACCGTCCAGACCATGCAAAACTGCTGAGGAGGATGAAAGAGAGTGAGTAGGATTACATCTTCTTATCTCTGTCATTTTTCAGAAAATTGGCTATACTATACTCTCTCTCTAAAACTTCTTTCTTTATTGTTATTTTGTTTTTAGTTATTCATTGATACTGATGCTGACTACTCAAATTTGGTTTAGATTGCTTGACCTTTGTATGGATTCTTCTGTTCAGTTATCCGTGTGCTCTCAAACTTCAAAACTCTGAGGCAAGCTGATGGTGCCTCACGGAAGGAGTATGTCGAGCAGTTGAAGGCTGACTTGCATAACTATTATAGCTACAATGAGTTTCTCATTGAGGCTTTTGTTGAGGTACTTTAAACTTTAGTCTTTGGCTATTTCTTATTTTTTATTTTGTTAAGGTTTTCTAATGTTTTTTTGTTACTTTGTGAACTTTGTTTTACTTCTACAGATGTTCCCGCCTGTTGAGCTTTTTGAATTGCTTGAATCTCTAGAAAAGAATAGGCCTGAATGCTTGCGAACAAACACATTGAACGTACTGCTACTTCATTCTTCTGAGTAAAATATGCTCATGCTCTGTCGGATGCCATGTCCATTTAGTCACTTTGCATATATCAACTTCTGCTGATATTGTTAGTGTATTCTGCCTGATCATATTTGAAGTGTTATCGGTAGTTTCCCTTCAACGGTTGTGTAATTGTTTCTCACTTTGTGCACTTTTCTGCTTCTTATGTTGGTAGTAGACTCGTAGACGGGATCTTGCTGGTGTTCTAATAAATAGAGGGGTTAACTTGGACCCAATAGGCAAGTGGTCAAAGGTATAAGATCGTTTCAAGCATCATTTAACTTGTTACTTATTTTAGAGCGAGCTAAACGTGATTCAAATGCAATTGCAGGTTGGTTTAGTCGTCTACGAGTCGCGCGACTCCTGAGTACATGGCTGGGCATTACATGGTATCTAAATTTGCAAGCTCATTTTGAACTCTTTTTTCCTGTCCATTAATTTCTCATTTATTTTCCTAGTTATATTGTTATTTTTGTTGTTGTCTTACATTTGCAGCTACAAGGGGCAAGTTCATTTATTCCGGTTATGTTCCTTGCTCCTCAGGAGGAGGAGCTTATTGTAGACATGGCGTAAGATTCTGTGACCACACTCTTCAACTTATTTGTTATTGTCTTTGACCTTTTTTTGGTGCATACCAAGTTCTGCATTAAATATTATTTGTTTACCATGCAATACTAGTCTAGAGTGTAAGGTGAAAATTTAATATACATACCTATTCCTGCCTTCCTGGGACAAGCAAGGTACTTTGACCCAGTGTTGTCACGGCGCATGGCGCGACGCTCGAGCCTCGTTGAAACGAGGGATACGTTTTATATTTTTTATAATAATATAGAAAACACTCTAAATTTTGTATATAGATCGCATTGTCTTGTGTAAACACTCTTAAAGGATGTAGAGATGTAATGTACACATTGTACAAAGCATATATAAACTAAAAAGCATATATTAACAACACACAATACCAGTAAAATTGATGTAGAGAGTAATGTATAGACTATAGAGCATATATAAACGACAATACTATCTAAAAGAAATAACAAATTAAAGCTAGATATAAAGCATGAAATAAACCACAATTCAAAGCATGAGTTGTAGTACATTATATAAACGACAAAATGACAAACCGATAAATTAAAATAATAGCAAGAGTTATATTAATGTCTTGTGACTCTTTGTTACAAAGTTTGCCAAACCACCAAAATATCATCCACTAACTACTAGAGTACTACACTAGTAAGTAGTAACTAGTCTACTACTCATCATTGTCATCAAACATAAGTACTTCATTATCATCACTATCAAAAGAAATAAGAGAGGAAGAGAGGTGGTTGTGATCGTTTAAAGAAAAAGAAAGAAGAGCACATGACTTGTATCGGACTAATAGGATTATTTGGGGGCCTGGATGGTCGAGCTTGTTTAAGTAAAAAAAAAAACCCACTGAAAGAACGCCATTTCTCATGCCATATGCCATAGTGAGCTAAAGCGTGCCTATGCTCAGCCGCATGCCACGAGTGGTGGCGAGGCGCAACGTTGCACACTCAATACCTCGGGCAATTGGTGTGCCCCACGATGCGCCATTGACAACACTGCTTTGACCAATTTTCTTTCATCGATTTGATTTATCTAACTTAAACATATAACAAATTTGATCAATACTGGGTCGTGCAAGATATTTGGCCGAGCTTTTATTTCACTGATATGATATGTCCAACTTAAACGAATAAAATGTTGAAGCTTATCTTTCCTTGCTGTTGACTACTACTTGCTAAGTTGACTACTACTTGCTAAGTTGCTCACACATATATGTTGACTCTTTATTATTGTGTGCAATCAAACCTTAAAATCTTAATCTATATTTTTTGGTACCATTTTATTTACTTTATTCACTTAGCGGATCTCAAATTATGATGAGGTATAGAAAGTTAACATTCAAATGCATTGGTGCCTTGTATCTCCAACACCTGTGTTGAGTATTAGTGTATTGGACTTTATTCCCATATCGGATAGAATAATAGATAAGAAGCTGACTTCTCTTCTATATATAATGTAGTCTCTTATTATCAATAAACTATCCTATTATTCTTCTTCTACATAGTATCAAAGCCATCCATCTCTATCTTCACTTAAAAAAAAAAATCTAACCCTAACCCTAGCCGCCCACTTATCCCCCCTCAGCCTCTTCCCTGCCCCGCCCCTTCCCTACCATTGCTGCATGCTGCTACTGCTGCCCTCCCGCCTCGCCTGTGACCCTCCCTACAACCATCTTCAGCATCTCAACCCCCCGTTCCTCTGACCATCTCTAGTTTCCCCCACCCCTTCCTCTGACCATCAACCCTCCCTACCTAGTCCCTAATCCTAACCTTATGTCTCATCTAGCCTCTCGTAGCTGCCACCCCCAAGTCCCTAACCCTAGATGTCAAATCTAGCCCCTCCTAGCTGCTGCCACCCCAAACCCTAACCCTAGCAGTTACTAAATTTTTTTTGTAAGCGTTGAAATCTTCAGAGGACAGACTATGATAGTTTGCGTGAACCACTACCAGAATAAGTCAAATTAGCGACGTAAAGAAACGCCGCTAAATGATCAAAAAATGTCGCTAAATAATTTTAGCGACGTAATTAGCGACATTTTACTTAAGTCACCTTTAAACTAGTCGTTGACAGGAAAAACGTCGCCAAACGTCGCTATGCCGACGTTTTCTAGCGACGTCAATGCGTCGCTAGATTAGCGACGTTTAGCGACGCAACGTTGCTAAATTAGCGACGTGTATATTTGTCGCTATATGTCGCAAATTAGCGACGTACGTAGCGACGTTTGTAGCGACGTTACTATGACTTGGCAATACTGCCATGTCAGCAATTTGAGACGGACGACTTTGTTTAGCGACGTGTATAGCGACGTATTTCGCGACGTGACTTAACGTCGCAAAACGTCGCAAAACGTTGCTAAAGATACAGTGAAAAAATAAAAAAATGAATACTGAATTGTTTCCAAACTATTCTTCCTGCAGTTTATTAATTCACAATCTGTACAAATAGACCCGGAGCAACCCTCCATTGAATTTACTGGGTTAGTCGACCCCCTTGGGTTGAACACTCAACACCGATAAATTAACATATATTTAATATGAATAATATAATAAAATTTGAAGAAAACAAAATATTGAAATTAAAAACCGAATCAGGAGAAAATATCGTCGTAAAGAATACAGCAAATATCCATACAAATGAGTCTCGTCCTAAAGAATACAAAGAATACAACAAATTAAAAGCCTCGTCCTAAAGAATACAAAAAATAATGTCTGAAACACAAACAATCAACAATAAAACGGTCCTAACTAAGACTACTACGGATCTGCAGGAGGATGACCACCGCCACGCAAGAAGGATAAGAACAGATCATACTGCTCCCGTGAAATCGACATCGATGTCGATGGAGAAGGCAGTGACGTCGGTGGAGTCTGTGTCGATGTAGGCGCACCAGGAGGACGTATCCGCTCCAACTCTGCGAGTCGCTGGTTGTATGAATTCATGGTAGATAACAGCATCGTACTGCTATGAACCATTGAATCCTGCATCATCGTCAGCCTCTCGTCCATGGATAGCTGTGATGCCTGCAATTCCGTCACGCTGCGCTCTGTCGAGGCTCTAAGATCAGCTGTCAAATCCCGGAGCTCCATGATGCTGCGCTCGAGCATATCAAATCGTGCAATGAGCGTCGCATCGTCCGCCTGCGGCTGGGACCGGGGCTGCTCCTCCATCCTTCGCAGCAACACGTCACGGAGAGACACAATCTGACGGTCAACGGCCTCCTGGACTCGGGCCGACGACTGCGAGGGCTGTGGGGAATGCGCACTTGTCGGGGAGGCCCTAGATGACGGCGTTGCAAAAAGGGCGCCATAGGATCCCGTACCGTAGTACGTACCCCTCTGGAGACCACCAGCGGCGGTCACCCACAGCTCGTCCGCCGACGGAGCTTGAGAGGGCTGCGAGTAAGTACCGGCCTCTCCAGCTGTAGGTGCACTAGCAGTCGCCCGCTCACGCAACCTAAGATACTCGGCCTAGAAAAGTTTGGATACTCGATAATTGCCTAAGTTATATTAAAATTAACACAAGGTAAAGTAATACTTACATAGGTCTGCGAGGCCCTCTTATCGATGAGATTTTTGTCCTATCGATGGGTGGCCATGAAGACGGTCACCATGTTTGCATCCTCACCCCTCTGTACCTGTTAAAAATATATTATTTAGTACTAAAATTAAACATTTTTTCCTACTACCATTTTATCGTACTTACATTAAAATAATATATCTGAAATAAAAAATATACCAAACGACGGAAATGTTCCATCATTGGAATCGAGCCACCACACCACTTTGCAGCATTCCGCCTAGCCGCCTTGGCCTTCTCAGACCTTTCCTTGTACCTGGATCGTCGAATCTAGCCTTATCGCAGTCCACTGCTCAGGCGTGATCCAACCTTGGATCGGTTTTCCAACGCGATCACGAGCCTTCTGGTCATCCAGAGCATCACGGATAAGCTTGGCGGCAACGGCAGGAAACATCCGCTCGATCAACTCGGCCCGGTGCGGAGGATAGAAATACGTTTGCTACAATAAATAATTTAGTAAGTTATATAATATGCATAAATTAGATGATTTATATAATATATTTTTACCTTGAAGTGCGCAAACCAGAATGCCTTTCTCTCCTCCGGAGCTTCAGAGTAGTTGATCCAAGGGCCACCATAGTTGTTCCTCAGAAAGAGGCCCGGACGTCTCTGAACCGACGATGGACGATATCTATACATAGATAATTATTTTGATCAAAAAAGTCAATATATGATGAATAAAGAAATACACGATATATATGATGCTAAACCATCTAATTGACTTACTTTGTACCGTCGGCCCAAATATCTGTCCTCATCTCCTCCGGAGGTGCGCATGGAGGATCTAGTTGATGCTGGGACAACGTCGGCACGACCTCCTCCATATGCTCATCTGTCTCCATGGTTCCGTCAGCAGGAGGAACGCTGGACGAGGGAGTACTATCTGGCCTCGAACTACTCGTCCCAGGAGTGATGCCACGTAACGTTGTCGCAGTCGGAGATGTGACTGATCGATATACTGGAGTACTGGGCGACGAGGATCCAGAACCAACAGTAGGCAGTACCGGAGGAGCACTCTGTTTACCTCGGGACCTGCCGACCCCTCCGCGTCGTCCTGTCATACCTGATAACATCATACCTGATAACAACATATGATGAATAAAGAAATACACAAATATATAGTACATTCTACAGTCAAAATGTTATGCATATCTCACAGCATTCATAGAATTATACAGTAAATAACTAGTGGTGTCACAAGTATAAATGGATAGTACATTCTACAGTCAAAATATAATACATATATTCGTCAAAATAGTACATTCTACAGTCAAAATATAGTAAATTCTACAGGCAAAATATTTTATTTTCAATCATCTTCAGAAAATCCATCTTGTTCGCCTTCCTCGTCCTCTTCCTCTTCCTCCTCCTCGTCTTCACTTTAATCTACTTCGTCTTCGTCTTCCTCTTCGGATAATTCTACATCTTCTACATTATTACTCGTGTAATGAGTAACTTCCGTTGAGTCCACATCTATAATATTTGTTACAAGAGGTAGCTCGTCCTCCTGATAAGCTTTTTCGTCAATGTCAAAGGTATTTCTAGCTTTATTCTTGCATACTGCCCACCAATCCGACCTCCCTGTCCCCCGTCTAGGATAAGTTGTGAAGTACACGAGCTGAGCCTGACTTGATAGGACAAATGGTTCGTAGCCTTGATATCTACGCTTGTAGTTTATATCCACAAGGCCATGCTTGTCAATTTTTCAACCTTGATCTTGAATCGGATCGAACCATTCACATTTGAATAGCACGATATTAGCATGTTCTGTGCCATAATTATATGTCAACTCCACAATCTCTCGTAAGATGCCAAAGAAATCATTGCATGGATCGAAGTCTTTGTAGTTCGAAGATTTGATACACAAACAACTGTTTTTCGTGGAATCAAGATCCATAAAGCTGTCTCTGATAGGAGCATTTGTTGACTTGAACCTAAACCCATTCACACAGAAACTTAGCCATATTTTAACAGCAGTAATTGGTCCCTTGGCTAGAGTTCTAATAGATCCAGTCTCGGGTGTTATTAGACAATCGACCTAAATACCAAAGTAGCGATAGTAAGTTATTTATTGTGCAAGTGCAGAAAGAAAAAGTAATTACCAAGCTCCTTATATATGCGCTCAACCAAGAAGGAAAATGGCATCTCATTTCTTGTTCTACTTCTTCGTCTGTTATGTAGGGTCTAACCAACCTCAACTCATCATTATATGTGCTGAAAAACAATGAAGCTACTGCTGATTAGTAGCATAATAATAGCTTATACTATTATATTGAGACGATGTAAACGTGGACGTATTAATTACTTTCCCCTCTAGCTTCTCCACTTCATCCTCGTCGCAATTGAGTAATATATACAACTGAGCAGCCCTTAGCTCATCGTCATTCAAATATCTCTTCTTCATTTTTCCCGAAGACTTTCCGAACGCATTGAATACTTTGAGTATTGCATCATTAGATTTCTGATATTTGTCGTCGTTTCTTGGAGCTCTCGTTCTATTAGTAGCAACATGAGGTTTGAAATACGCCGAGCAAAAGTTTGTAATCTCCTCGAGAACATAAGCTTCACAAATAGAGCCCTCAACCCGTGTCTTGTTTTTCACCTCTCTTTAGGTGATTCAGATGCCGCTCGAAGGGGTACATCCACCGAGGAAAGATGAATTGGCAAATGCTCCATAGAGTCGAAGAATCCAGGAGGAAATGCCTTCTCGAGCTTACATAGTGTTACCGCAATGTCCTTCTCTTGCTTTTCTAGACGATCGACGAGCAACTTAGTAGAACAAAGATCTCTGAAGAATATACTGAGCTCTGTCAATGGATCCCAAACGACCTGCGGTAAGAATTTTCGAAATGCAATCGGAATTAACCTCTCCATGAATACGTGACAATCGTGGCTATTCATACCCGCCAGTTTGTTCTCCTTGAGGTCGACGCATCTTCTCAAGTTCGACACGTACCCGTCTGAAAACTTTAGACCCTGAATCCACCTAGAAAGTCTTCCTTTATCCTCTTTCTCCAGTGAGAAAACTGACTTAGGCTGCTTTAACTTTTCATTCCCCTCCTCTATCAAATGCAACGCAGGACGTCTACATATTTCTTCTAAGTCCAACCTGGCCTTCGGATTGTCTTTCGTCTTCCCCTTTACCTCCATTACAGTATTAATTATGTTATCAAACACATTCTTCTTGATATACATGACATCAAGGTTATGTCTGATCAGATTGGTGCTCCAATATGGCAGATCCCAGAATATACTCCTCTTCGTCCAGTTATGGGTGCGACCAAATCCGTCACACTTGTACCCCTTAGCAGGCTCTTCGATAGCACTTGGTAAATCTTTTACCTCTTCTTATATCGTGTATCCGGGCCACCTTGGCGGTGGATTGGCCTTCTCCATAACGCCCGCACGAAAAGCATTCCTATTCCTCCGGTACGGATGATCCTTCGACAGAAATTGTCGATGACAATCGAAGAAGCACGATTTGCCTCCGTGTTTCAAACGGAAAGTCTTAGTACGGTCCATGCAATACGGACATGAGAGACGACCATGAGTGCTCCATCCCGATAACATTCCATAGGCCGGAAAGTCGTTGATGGTCCACATAAGTGCTGCCCTCATCTGAAAATTCTGCTTTCTAGAAACATCGTACGTGTTGGCACCTATTTCTCACAGCTGATTCAACTCATCTATCAAAGGCTGTAAATACATATCGATGTTCCTCTTCGGATTGTTCGGACCTGGGATAATAACGGTTAGGAACATATACGGAGTCTTCATGCACATCCAAGGCGGTAGATTGTACGGAGTGACGATCACAGGCCAACATGAATACTGGGAGCCCGAAAGTCCGAATGGGGTAAAACCGTCAGAGGAGAGCCCCAATCTGACATTACGCGGATCCGAAGCAAAATCTGGATACTCTTGAAAGGTAGCTTCAATGTTGTGCAATAAATGATCTCATATTATTTTTGTGGTGTAACTTATGAAGGCCATAAACTTTCTACTCTGAAGTTCCTACTCTATGTCCAATCCTTCGTTATTATCACTTTCACCTTAAACATTATGATATCTAGCACACTCCTATTCACAAGGAATTGATATTTCAGTCTGCACCTTGTGAGACATGCCTACCATTCCTGACTATAATTTTATCAGATGGTGACACATGATCCATGTCCAGACCAGTGTAGTCAAAGGCGTGCCTTGCTCCTAGGCGCAGGGGCAGCGTCTCAGGGCACTCCGGACGAGGCACAATTCTTAAGGTGCACCTAAGGCACGCCTAGGTGTGCCTTTTCCGAGCGCCTTGGAATAGCTAAGGCGCGCCTTGAAAACTTGTGAAAAAAATAACATGTTTAGACTGTTTTTTAACTGTTGTACTGTTTTTAGACTTTTTTTGAACTGATGTACTTTTTTTTTTACTGTTTTCTCTCTCACTCAATTCAAAGTGATTGCAACCTAGACATGGGGGAATTTGAAGCACACATGTTTATCAATGTAGAAATCCGATGTGAAAAAATATATATATATATATAATTTTTGCGCCTCGCGTCACTTGGGTGCGCGCCTTAAGTGCGCCTTGCGCCTCGGGCGATTTGGACCCTTTGCGCCTCGAGTGCGCCTTGCGCCTTTAACTACCTTGGTCCAGACTCCAAAGACCTTAGCTTTACTTTTAACTGAAGCCTATGCCGGTATTGGTTAGACCCTAGGCCGGAGGTGGTTAAATCTGAGGAGCTTCGTGTATTCATCATTTTTATCAATTGATTAAGTGTTTTATTACCTTCAAAATTTTGCACCATCTTCATCCATATAACTGTACATTTAATCTATACCTACATGGACTTGTGTTTTCTATATTTTGTTTCTTTATTACAATCTCAGTTATGATTTGAGGAACTTGTCCTCTAGTGCCGCATTGTTCAGATTTTTATTATTTCCCTCTTCCTATGTTATTAACCTTTGACTTTTTGCTTACTCTTGCTGAATGTTGCAAGTATTAAAAACATCAATGTGATGCGGATGGTGCCTAATAGTGGACTGCTTATGGTATCAAACATATCTAAACTGAGTAACTAGGCCCTGAAGTTTTCTAATTTTAGGTACTGAACTATTCTATTAACATTTCTGTGTCAATTAAACATTAAGGACCAAACATTAGAGACATAGATTTTGATGCTCATTGAAATGCTTTCTAACATTATCCTATACTTTTTCAGGGCTGCTCCAGGTGGTAAGACAACACATATTGCTGCTCTCATGAAGAATACTGGTATATGCAGAAAACTTAGTTGTTTCTATGTAGTTGTTATTCCATATTCACTGAGTATGTTTGAGTTTACAATATTTAGTAGAATACTGATGGATGCATGAAATTATCATGGGGGTGTTTCATTTTCACAATCTCTTCCAAATCATAGAAGTATCTAATGTAGGAACTCACGGAAAATTATCAGAATTGCAAATGTACTCGTATTCATATTGGAATAATCTGTTGAATGTGGGAAGTATTTGTGGCAATATAAATATTTGATTGCCTTATTTTTTGGAATTTGTTTCTTTTCATACTTTGCAATCATATTATCCAGCGTCTTTGAATAAAGCTTATACTTTGTATGTTTTCATTTGCATATATGCTATATTATGAATAGTAATTGAATACGTATACTTGTCAACATCTCACCAAGACAATAAATTAACCAAGAGGTTTTAGTAACTAGTGCCTCTACTCTCTAAACTGTTATGCATATTTTTTTCTTGACGAGGATAACAAGTAAAAGGAAAAATAAATGAATTTGTTAAATTGAAAAAATTACACTTAAGGCAGCAATCACAAAAGAATCCTAAAATTCAAGTGTAATAATAAGCACTAAACATCATTCTTTTCTGAAAGTTGAGACTGACAAATAGAAGAGAAGGAAATAAGATTGAATCCTCTTTTAGATTAGATAGTGTAGCAGCTAGGAGTTTTGAACAAGTTCAAATGTAAGAACAGGCAGAAAATCTTGATATAAAGTGGAGGAAGATTTGGTAAAGACTAGCTAATTTTGACCTGGCATGAATGGGAAACTGAAAAGGTGAGCACAGAGATGCTTAACACGAAATTTCTTTCTCCCACCTGAACTCCATTACTAACAAGGTATTGGGCTAAAGGACTATGTGTGCTAATTGTTTTTTACTTATTAGTTTCAAATGTGATTTATAATTGTTAGACATAGTTTCTGTAGCCTGTAAAACAGTAAATCAAGTTAGTCAGTATTATATACTATTATTTAGTATGTTTGGATTTCCTATTAAAAGTGTATGTATCTTTTTATAAATACAGTTTGTAGATATATTATCAGAGAATTTATACTACGACACGCACCTTATACATTTATCTGTGAACTTTGATGCTCACATGCACTGCACGCCTCTGCCATTGGGCTTGGACTTTGTAAATATTGAGTTATGGACCTAAATCTCACTAATTTCTCCTGACCATTGCAATTTTTCAGCGTGCCTAATTAATAACAAGGAGATTGACATATTCCCTTTCTTGTTTTTTGTTATTGTTACAGTCGACATGGTCCTTAACAAAGCTGAATGGATTAAAAGGTTTCAAGTAGGTCACCCCTGAAATTTGGGATACAAGGCTTTGCTGTTCTTGTTGTCGTAATATTATGTTTCTTGTTCAGTCTGATGCAAACAAGGTTGTAAAAGTCGCTAGACGGGAGTCAGGCAGGCACCGGGCGCCTAGTCCCGCCTTGGCGTCACCTAATTCTAGGCTGTTCACAAAAAATTGACAATTTTTTTTTTTTTTGCTGAAAATTATCCATGAAACCCAGATAACCTGGTTGTCGGGCACCGGACGCCTAGGCGCCTATAGGCACTGACTAATCCCGATTTTTAGAACAGTGGATGCAAATTAGGTATACACGGTTGTGTTTGTTACAGTGGAAGCTTTGAGCACAATATATAACCAAAATGCCTTGGCATATAGCTGGTAACTAGTTAACTAGAATCTGATATGATGAGGGATTGAGTCATATTACTTTATCATATTAGCTTAGCGTACTATTTTCAGCTGGAAGATTGATTCTAGTACACATTTACTAATTAATACCTACAAAAAGCCAATGTTCTAATTTCTGTGCCAGGATATCAGCTTCCTTGATCCTTTTGGGAAGTTAAAGGCCAAAATGAAAGAACTTATGATGGTGGCACCGGCACGATGGGAAACATAAAAGAGGCTTTCCTGGCATTTATCCTCTTCTTTCTCTCTATTTTTTGGGCTCCACCTTTTTGATCGGCCAAACATGTCCAGCCCACCTTTCTGAGTGACATCTCTGTCCTACTGTATCATTACCCCTTCGATTTTGGCTAATCTCTTCCAAGTTACTCATCAAAGAACTTTGTAAATATCTAGTTTAAGTCTCCAATCCTCTAGTACGAAAGGTAGATCTAATGTTACAGAAGACATGGCTCTTAATGGAGCATAATGGAAGAAAAATATTTGTGTACCCGACTTGGATGAAGGCTTTATTCTTGTTTTCTTACCCTCTTCAGTAGAATAACTTTAGTGCATTACTTATCCTATTTTACCTTCGGTATCCTATTTTATCTTCTGTGTTTGATTTGTGTTTTTTGCATTGAGAAGTAGTGTATCTTACATGGTAAGTAGTACTGCTTACATGGTCTGTTACCCTTGTGGGCCTTTCACTTGGGATTCAGGTGCACTTTTGCTTTTGAGGTAGTACATTCTGATGTCTGGGGTCCATGTGCTACTAACACTATGAATGGTTATAAGTACTTTGTTTCTTTCATTGAGTGTGCCTCTCGTGTTACCTGGTTATATTTGATGAAAAATAAGAATGATGTACCTGCTTGTTTTCGGGATTTCCATAAGCATGTCCAGACTCAGTACAAAGCAGTTGTGAAGGTACTGAGGTCTGACAATGGAACGGAGTATACCAACAGGACGCTTGCAGAATACTTGTCAGCACACGGAATACAGCATCAGACCACCTGTGCATACACACCAGCACAAAATGGAGTTACAGAAAGGAAAAACAGACACCTTCTGGAGGTCGCAAGAAGTATGATGATCGACATGAATGTCCCACAGAGTCTGTGGGGGCATGCAGTGTTGACAGCAGCTCAACTCATCAACAGGATGCCCTCGAAGGTCCTCGGATGGAAGTCCCCATGTGAGGTATTGCAAGGCAATAATAGTGGGATACTCCCACTGAAGGTGTTTGGGTGTGTGTGTTTTGTGAAGGACAACAGGCCATCAGTTGGGAAACTTGACCCTAGAGCGGTCAAATGTATCTTTGTAGGCTACTCGGCGACCCAGAAGGGGTATGTGTGCTGGAGTCCAGTAGAGAAGAAGAAGTTTGTCAGTATGGATGTCCACTTTCGGGAGCATGAGCCATACTACCGCCAGGACGGAACTTCACACAACACGTCTAATACTGCCAGTATTAGGCGAGAGGGGGAGATGGAGAACTTGGTGGTAACCGATTTAGAAGTTTGGCATGGAGGCACGGAGAAGGGACAAGAAGGTGGAGGTGTTAGGCCTACGGATCAGGGAGAGTTACTTACCTACAGCAGGAGAGAGAAGCAAACTGCAGGACCAGTACCGACAGTGCCAGTGCCAAGTCCCTTGCCTGCGTTCGTCCCAACTCCTGAGGCACCGACACCAACCCCCCTTCAGGTGATACCCCCTCCTTCACAAGATATCATTCCTCCTACTTCTACTCCTCCCATACCACTATCTGTACGGAGGACCACTCGCAGTAATGCAGGAAATCCTCCAAACAGATATGGTTGGGATATTGCTCAGTTTGTTTCTTATGACCATATCCCTTCTTCTCATGGAGCATTTATAGCATTTTTGGATAGTATTATTGTACCTAACAATTGGCAGGATGCCAAGAACGATCCGAAGTGGAAAGCGGCAATGCACGAGGAGTTGGGAGCTCTGGAGAAGAACCACACTTGGGAGCTTGTGAGACTGCCAGAGGGGAAGAGAGCAGTTGGATGCAAGTGGGTCTTTACCGTGAAGCAGAACCCAGATGGACAGGTTGAGCGCTACAAAGCTCGACTAGTAGCCAAAGGATACAGTCAGACGTACGGCATCGACTATGACGAGACCTTTGCACCAGTTGCAAAGATGAGCACTGTCAGGACTCTGATTTCTCTGGCAGCGAATGGTGGATGGAAGCTACACCAACTGGATGTGAAGAATGCGTTTCTTCACGGAGATCTAGTGGAGGAGGTGTACATTGAGATACCACCAGGATTTGGCACCAATCAGACAGTGGGCAAGGTCTGCAGGTTGAAGAAGTCCCTCTATGGACTGAAGCAGTCTCCTCGAGCGTGGTTTGACAGATTTAGAAGGGCGATGATAGGGATGGGATATCAGCAGATCAATGCTGATCATACTGTATTCTTCCGTCGGAGTGGAGGCCACATCACCATGCTTGCGGTGTATGTGGACGATATGATTATCACAGGAGATGATGAGCAGGAGATCGCCCAACTCAAAGGAAAGCTTGGCAAGGAATTCGAGGTGAAGGATCTCGGCCTTCTTCGGTACTTCCTTGGGATTGAGATTGCTCGAGAAGCAGAGGGGATTGTTCTCTCTCAAAGGAAGTATGCACTGGACCTTCTCACAGAAACTGGGATGTTGGGGTGCAAACCTGCAGCGACACCAATAGATCAGTGGTTCAAGATTGATGCTGAGGCTGGAGAACCAGTTAATCGGGACAGATACCAGAGACTGGTTGGCAAGTTGATCTATTTGAGCCACACACGTCCTGATATCTGCTTTCAGTAAGTGTGGTGAGCCGCTACATGCATGACCCACGGAAGGGTCATATGGATGCAGTGTACCAGATTCTGAGGTACTTGAAAGGTTCTCTTGGGAATGGACTAATATTCAGGAAGAATAATCACGTGAGCATCGAGGGCTACTGTGATTCTGACTGGGCTAGTTGTGCTGATGACAGGAGGTCTACCTCGGGATATTACATATTTGTAGGAGGTAACTTGGTCTCCTGGAGGAGTAAGAAGCAGTCTGTGGTGGCCAGATCGACAGCTGAAGCAGAGAACAGAGCTATGGCCTTGGGAGTTGCAGAGCTGCTATGGTTGAAGAATATGCTGGTGGAGCAAAAGCTGGATGAAGGAGCCAAGATGAAGCTGTGGTGTGACAATCAGTCAGCTATTAGTATCGCCAACAATCCAGTACAACATGACAGGACCAAACACATCGAGATTGATAGATTCTTCATCAAAGAGAAGTTGGATAATGGATTACTGGAGCTTGGCCATGTTCCAACCAGGGATCAAGTAGCAGATGGACTAACCAAGGGACTCGCCTCAGTGAGCATGATTAGAGGATGTGACAAGATGGGCTTAGTGAATATCTTTCACCCATCTTGAGGGGGAGTGTTGATATGGTATGTTGGGTGTCAGATTCAAGTATAGTATAAGGACATGGGAATATCCTGAGGACATATTTGGGATGCCAGAATATGTCACAGGATATTCCATTATGAGATTATTGTCATAATGATTGAGATCATTGTATTAATGACTGTAAGGCTATATAATGCCAATGAGACAATCAATAAAAAAATACAATTAATTTCAACAAGTTCCTATCTCCATCTTTTATTCAATTGGCATCTGACCTTATCATTTAGTGGATCGCTTCTTGTGATATAACTGAGACCAAGCATGTATAGTGGTGATCAGAGAGTTCATATGCTCTTGAGGCCATGCAATCTGCAATTTATGCTCAAGTGATTCAATTTGGTCCTGCAGTTCTGCCCGCCTTATGTATATATTGTGAAAATTGTTCCAATTTCAGGCTCATAGCTGTTTAGTACAATCACAGGAGACACTAGAAGACTGCCATTCTCTAGCCACTAGAGGCTGGAAGTTATCATGGGTGAGCCACATTATGAGAAATTTGAAGCCCCCCGGACACCATAGGAGTACTGGTATACTTAATGAGCAGTGGACGATGATCTGAGCATGCACTTGTCATGTTAGGAACCATAGGTTGGACATTTACAGCAAAAGTTTTGTGTCCATAAAGACTCCATCTAATCTAGCCCAGGTGTTTGGTGTTTTATGAAATCCATTAAACCAAGTATGTGACTAACCACTAAAGTTTTTCTCAGGAAGAGCTAAAGTTTGGATGAAGTCCTTGAACTCTGACACTGCAGTCCAATAGATCCCTCCCCCTATTTTTCTTTTCCTTCGGACCAGTGACTACATAAAAGTCATCCCCTATAATCCAAGGCTCATTAGAATTCTGCTGAATTTGAAGAAGATTTCACCGGAGAGTTTCTTTCTCTGTGTAAGGATACATTGAATGATATAAAGGAATTAATGATATTAATTTGGGTATGGACTCTATAGAGATGGTGATAGTAATTTTCGTGAACAAATCATATATGAGTGTTAGTGGGATTGTCGTGAGCAGAATTAGCAAAGTGAAGGATACTTTTTTACTATATCCTGACAAAAGTTTTCCTGTTTTGATTGCAGAGGAGAAAGAAAAATGGCTAGGTTGCATGATCTCCCAATCGAGCTATTGGTCAAAATATTTGCCTTGATGCCAATCCGGTACGCTGTCCGTACCAGCAACGTTTGTCTCTTTTTTCCTAGAATTTGGATACTCATTCCACAGTTGAGGTTTGTTGAGACTGACAACTTACCGGTTAATGGTTCAATTATCAACAAGATTTTTAGTAAACATCAACCAACCGTGGGTATCCAACACTTTGAACTATGCACAACTGAAACCTTTCGTGCATAAAGGTGGATCAAAATGATCTCGTGTCGCGGAACTGCTGCGGAACTGAAAATACTATCCCTCTCTTTCTATAATCGCCATCCCGACTTCCGCCTCCGGTGCTCTTATGGAAAAGTGTTCCTGAGTTTAACTCGTTTGGTTTTAAATAACTGTTTTATTACTATACAGTATCGAGAAGGCAACTCAGTGCATAAACCATTCCCAGGATTTCCTTGACTAGTCTCTCTGGAGATGGATAATGTAGAATTCCAAAGCTACAGTCAGCTGCAAGAGCTAATCTCCGCATGCCGTGCACTCCAAAATCTTAATCTAAGAGGCATCACTCCTCACGGCATCCTTCGCATCTCCCTCCCCAATCTTCATCAACTCACCTTCTGGTCAATACGCAGCTTCCAGAATCTTACGATATCAATCAACTACATGGCGACAGTTCGCCTTGAAAACCTTTTCCAAAATGGCATAGTTTGCCAAGGAAATATTCATCTTGACAAACATACTATTCAGATGAGCGGTATATTGATCTGTACTTGAATTTCTTGTTTTATATTGTGTCAAGACTAAGAATTATTGTGATGGTAGGTATTATCAAAGGGTGTTTTATCCCAGATTGTACCATCCGGTTTTCACAGACTGAACCATCTCTCCATAGAACTAAATTTCTCGAAGAATAAGGAAGTTTCTCTAATGATATATCTAATGAGGATGGCTTCCAATGTTCAACAACTTTCAATAGTATGTTTCTTCTATGTTTTTTTTTACTGTAATGAATATATGATTTCAAAAATATTAATCTAAAATTATCTTGCAGAAAATCACTTATGTTGATGATGTTAATGATCGTAACCACTCTTCAAGAAGCCCAAATTTCTGGAGAACACAACAACATTTGGATCTTTTCAACACAATAAAGAGTGTTAACGTTGTTGGTATCTTGCTCGATACATCTGGAGTGAACTTTTTCCTAGTTGTTGTACGAGCTCAGGGGTTAGAGACATTGACGGTGAGCAAGGCCAGTACAAAGAATAATATGAGTCGTGAACGGATCCTTCAACGTCTCAAGATGTTTACTCAGGCAAAAATAGTACACATCCCGTAGAAAGGTATTTACTTTTAATCCGAGTTCGCAATTTTCAACTTGTCTATTAATTCTTGATCACTGATCAATAACTGATATAACATTTGATTTATACTGTGCGTCGAAAATACTTTTGTGTTTGAATTCATGGGCAGGTAAGGTTCAGTTGCCACTACAAAGATCAGAGAATGGCTTTGAGTACTTCCACCCACAGAGATGTTTGTATTTCTCTAAACCACATTTGGAAACCTGAGGATATTTTTCTATTTTTGTGTTCATGGTTCTTGATACAATTTCGTATTTTCTCATCTTCTTGTGGACCCACGGAATAGTTTTTTGGTTGGGCGAACCAAAAGAATGATGATTTTGGGTTGTACCAAGTCGGAAACCAAGTAGATTTATTTTTTGTCCCGTATGTTTTTGTTTGTGTTTGTAACAATGATTGTATTAGCAACTGTGTTGCACTTTTGCTAGTTTTTACATTTCCAGGAGTTTGTATTACATGAGCCATACTACCGCCTGGCCGCCGACGCCGCACCTCCCGTGCCAGCCTCCGTCCGCCTCCTCCGGCGGCTCCCCCCAGCAGCAGCAGCCAGCAGTAGCTGCCCCCGGCCCACCTCCGGCCGCCCGAGCCCCTGCGCCGCCTCCCCGCGCGCCGCCGCCTCCAGCCCTAGCCGCCCCCCCGGCCTCCCTTCGGCCGGCTCCGCCGCCTTCGGCATCGTGCCCTGGCCCTAACCCTAGGTTGCACAGTACCCGGACACGACTCAGCTCGTGTCGAGACGACACGAGGACACGCGAATCCTCGATTCACGGCGCCCTGTTCAGGTAACCCGTTCTCTCTGCTCGTTGACCCGTTTTCGGTTTCGTCTGTTGCAACGCGAACCCTACGTGACCCTCTTGATGCCCGTGCAACCCGCTCGGTGTGTCGCGTCCTGTGGCGATCGCGAACCGCGATCCAAAAACAGGAAAAACAAACGTCCCGTATCCGTCCGTTCTGGATCTCGTTGTAACTTTGTGTACACACGTCGGATCTAAACGAAACTTGCGCCATCGGACTCGTAGCAATACGCTGGTCCTGTGACCCAAGTTTGGTTCGATTCTGAGAACGTTGACAAAATCGTGTATCGTGGGCCCCACAGACTTCACTTGATGGGCGATTTTGTGATCGGCTCATCGGAATCCAATTCTGGAAGTTTCGTTGGGTTGATATCATCGTTCTGGACTTGTTGACACTAAGTTTGACGAATTTGGTGACCTTTGTTCCTGACACGTTTTTCGGTGCAAAGCGGCCCACCTGCGGATCCTGTTTTGACCCAAAATTGTCATTTTTGCCCTTGACTCCAAATTGGACTCAAGGACAGGCGTTTCTAGCTATTTGATATCTTTTGAGCATGATGGTAATGTTTGTTTCAGCATCCGGAGATGTTCCTGTCGATTTCACGAATACCAGAACAGCAGTTGAAAATCAAACACCAGGCAAGTGTACCTTGCCAAAACTTGCAGTACCTGCTTCATATTGTTGTCTTGATTTATTCATTGTTGTACATGCTTAACCTAGGACCGTGTGACATTGCTTAGCGTCCGAATAATATTCGGGTGTCAACACTGCACGCACAGTTGTGTAATGTCATCTAGACATGAATATCGAGACCCTATGTATTCTCGTGCTTGTTTTATCAAGTGCGTCATACCCAGGACACCTGACACTATTCATGAGACAGAATCTTCCTGAGACATTCATGGTGATTCTGTATAGGCTACAGGACTTGTGACATAGATATTATATTCATAGCTATCATATGACTTGCTGCATTAGACTTGATCCTGCGTGGCATGGATATGAGACGTTGTGGACATGAGACGTATGATTACATTGGGTGGGGAGAGTCACATAGGCTACAGGTTGATTATATTATGCCGGCGTCTCAGTCTCTCTCCGAGCTAGACAACTACATGATATTACCGCTACCGGCTCCCCGACACAGAGCTTGTAGTGGCTCAGCCTGAGTTTTAGTGATGATCTCAACTTGCATTTCACATAGATGGTTATATAGTTTACCCTATTGTTCATTTATTGCTGTACTGCATTATTTATTTTGGCTTGAGTTATTTTGTACCTTGCTATGTCCCCTGAGGACCTGGATCTGGATTATGTCCCCAGGATTAGCAGAGGATATCTATCCTGAGGTCTACGGAACAGGAGCACTTCTCGGAGCAGTACCAGAGCCTGAGGACGAGCTCGTGCCAGAGGACTTCTCCTGAGTATTGGCTTTATATACTCAGTTATTTCTGTTTCTAGTCATTCCTTTATTTCCTGTTTATTGCATTGATGTATCAAACTTATTCTCGGATTGTTCCCGAGACACTTATTTGAGATATATTAGATTATATTTATTTGCATCTATTCTGGCAATTGATCTGTGATTATCTGTTGTGGATGAGATTAGAACAGACTGTGACTTGTATTATTGGACCTATTTATTGTTGTATTACAGCTTAAGTACGCCCTGATGGATCCATTAAATTGGGTTTATCCATCGGTGCGTGCAGCTGACCATTGCCACGTGTCCGGTCCCTCGTTATCTTGGGATTGGGGCGTGACAATTGCTAAGGTGACACTCCCTGATACCCAAGTAATTCAGTTCCAGATCCTATATTACAACTCAGATGGTATTCACCCAATCAATGATACACCTGCACACCCTAATACTTCACACTAATAGTCACCAATCATAACACCTACATAACACACCCTTAATAACACCTATAATCAAACATCTAGTGTGCAACACCTAGTGTCCCAACTCAAGGTATTATGAAACTCTATGATATGTTCTCAAATGGAATGCCAAAACTCCAATTCCCCACAATAATCACTAATACACATTAGTTACATATAAAGAATAACTAATATAACTATTTACAATAGGAATTGAAGAGAATTCACACAAATCATCCAAAATGAGCCCCGTATCACAAAGTATTACACCGTATCGTGATAAGGCCTACTCGTATCCAATTGTGGACACGTATCTAGTATTCCAACCCCGATCTAAGTCCAATTTGACTAAATTGGTTTCATGACACACACTTGATGTGTCAATCCTGTAATTTCTCCAAAATACACACAAAAATCTATGTAGGATTCACAACACACATTCAATTGGCCTAGAACTTGTTCCTATAGGTAGTCCTACGCCATTGGGGCATTCCTAAGAGTCAAATGCATAATTTGGAAGCTAGAAAGAAGAGGAATTCAGAAATTACCAATTGGGAGATGGATTCCCAAAGAAAAAGCTCTACGACTCGATCCATATACGATCTTTCCACCAAATCTCCTTCTCCTTGTTCTCCTTACTTTTCCAAGCTCCAAAGCTCCTTGAGGAATAAGAATGAGAATGAGAGGGAATGCAAATGAATTGAGAGGTATTGTTGGAGGGAATGAAGGAATTGGGGATCTAGAATTTTGGAGATCTAAAATAAAGGAGTAAATGAAGTGGAGTGAGGGAGAGCCTCTCTAATAGGGACGGCCAGATTTTTTTTCCCCTTCACCAAGCAATGGTCAATGTCTAATATGCCCCTTTTATCTAATTATGAATATGATTAAGGAAGGGCTATATTGAAAAGTCACTAAATTAATGCAAATGTCTAATCCTCCTAATTAATTAAAGGGAATGGGTCTATTGGGCCTAGTCCATGTTGGGCTCAATAAATTGTCATGACTAGTCTAATTGGGTCCACAAGTGTCAAGTCTAACTAATAGGCTTGTCCATTAACTAGAAATAAATACTACAAGGCACAAATAAATAAATATATATATAGTACAATATAAATAATACTAGTCACTAAAAATTAAATATTTGCAAATTTACTAAAATACCCTCATTTGGAAAAGTGGGGGTGATAACGCTCATCGGAAGCATGAGCTGGAAGGCTATGCTCGACCACTCTCCGCATAGATGCGGCTATCTTTCTTGGAGAGCCGTGTCTATAACATGCGCTGTGGCCGAGATGCGCATATATATATCGGTCATTTAATCCATGCACATGGTGTCCTGCGCATGGGTAACTTGCTTCTGATCTGCCAACATTTTTTATTTTACTGCCTTCATTGCAAGTGTTCTGGCTTGTGTGTGTACTTGTCCTGTAGGAGTTGCCGTGGGTCACCTCGGTCTTGATGGAGCATGGAAGGATATCATAAGTTTCGTTGTTCATGATGAACAAACATATTACCCGAAAGATTGATCGCGATCTTCCAGCCTAGCTCACCATAGCTATTTCTCGTATATGGCCTCCATGGTTACAGGGTTGGGATTAACATCCCAACCGAGATTTATATGTGCGTCCTTTCACACGACATAGTTGGGTCTGTAGGCTTATCTCTGTATTGCAAGCCCCCTTGCTATCCATCGGTATGGATTCTTTTTTATGTACTGCGGTTTGCACTGAGGGGCTCGCCGAAGTGATGACCCATAATGCGTTGAGATGCCAGTTTTACACGCGTTGGTACCAGAGACAGCACAAAGATGTCTCCTTCTTTTCTAATGTACTCATGATCTTGAATATAAATAAAAATGTAATGGAGTTCCATCATATGTACTCATGATCTTGAATGTCAATAAAAAAATTTCTTTTCCCTTTTAAAATTTTCTGTTGCTGTATGTATCGTGGTTACAAATATTATACCAGAGATAATATGGATATAGTATAGTATCATAACTTGTGGTAAACAAACCCTATCAGAGGTAATATGAACATGATAGGTTAAAGCAGTTATATAAGAAAATTTTGAAGGAGATACCATCTGCGAGTTGGAGATTTTTGGTGCAAAATCGGTAAGCGAGAAAGTTGGCTTCTAGGTAATGAGTGAGATCACGGTGAAGTATTTTATGGAGATAAAAGGAAACGAGTCAGAGGTAGTATGGACGTGACTATTTTTTTCTACTGAGGAACATGGACAGCTCATAGTTCAGAGGTTATGTGGACGTGAACTATTTGCCTTGGAGAATTTTTGAGGATCTATTATCTATTGCGTATTCGGGACTCCTGAGTACGGATAACATATTTGTACCGCGTACAACGAAGGTAGACTGGACTACATGCCGGGGGAGAGAAGCAATACGTACCTTTCTTTTGCATGCCTAACTTAGGTATAGTATTTTTTTAGGAACTTGCCATTGATTGGCATTATTAGCAAGTCACCATTAGGCTTAGCAAGCCTGTATGCGCCATTGGAGTAAATGGTCTCCACCACGATTGGTGCATTCTTTGATATTATAGAACTTTTGTCAAACGTTGTTGGATCCTCCTGGAAACGGAGAGATCTTCGAGAGAAAAACAATTTGAAAAGCTTATTCAAAGAATTGGTGATGGTAAAATATTGACTGGGAGAGGTTTGAATCAAGAACAACATTGAAACGACCGGGTGATACGCGTTGGGGTTCTCATTTTCGAACAATAGTGAGTTTGATTAACTTATTTTCCTCAGTAATTGATGTGCTCTTGGTTATAGGAGAAGATGCACATGATGTGACTCACATAATTCAAGCAGATGATCTATGTGAGAGAATTCAAACTTTTCAATTTGTGTTTTGTTTACACTTAATAAAAATGGTCTTGGGAATTACCAATAACTTGTCACAAGCATTACGAAGGAAAGACCAAGACATCGTTAATGCTATGAATATTGTGAAAATAACAAAATAGACACTCCAAAGAAAGAGAGTGGTGGATGGGAAACATTATTGAATGAAGTATCGTTATTTTGCACAAAATATGGAATCAGAATCCCAAACATGGAAGCAAATTTGAAGTTCATGGAAGATTACGTCGTAATGTTGAAGAATGCACAAATCTTCACTATTATCGTGTTGAATTATTCTACTCCGTTATAGAATTACAACTTCAAGAGTTGAATAATCGATTTACTGAAGTGAATACGGAGTGATTGTTGTATATGTCTTGTCTTGATCTAGGCGATTCTTTCTCTGCATTTGATATGGATAAGTTGATACGATTTGCTGAGCTTTAGCCCTTTGATTTTGACGAAGATGATATTTCATGTCTTGGCTATCAACTTTCAAACTATATTGAGGACGTCCGCACCAACGAACAATTTTTTGATGTTACAGGTATTAGTAGACTTGCTAGAAAAATGGTTCAAACCAAGAGGCCTCGATAATATTCTTTGGTATTTCTGCTTATGAAGTTGGCATTAATCTTACCCGTTGCGACTGCAACTGTAGAGAGAGTATTTTCAGCCATGAAAATTATTAAGACTCAGCTACGCAATCGACTTGGAGATGAGTTTATGAATGATTGCTTGATTGCTTACATTGAGAAAGACATGTCTGAGACTGTAAGCAATGAACACATTATTCAACGATTTCAAAATATGTGCAATCAGAGAGGAGTATTGTAATATGAAATTAGTTATCTTGTGTTTTGTAAGACAATGAAACTAAAAATATATGTATGCTATTTTTTAGTATGTGGTTTTATTTTTGGATTATCTTTATGTTTGAAGTCAACCTCCCTCTCTTAAATTCTTGCGTCCGCCCATGCTCCCCCCGGCACCCCCTCGACGTCGTGGTCGCCGCACCCTTCCCCCCCCCCCCGACGAAGACCCCCCCTCCCTCTCCGGCTGCGTGCAGCGCCGGAGCGCGTGGGAAGGCGGCTCCGGAGCGCACCGGCGGGGGCGCGCGCTGGCCTGGGGGTGCACACGGGCGGGCGGCGTAGGGGCGGGCGGCGTAGGGGCGGGCGGGAGGACCCGCGGGGACTGGAGGTGGGAGGGGGGTGGCCGGGTGCGACGCACGGCTGCAAGGCGTGCATAGCGGGGGGGGGAGCACGGCGGAGAGGGGGACTGTTGAAGAGGGAGAGGATATTTTTGGAAGAATATTTTTTCAGGGTATTAAGTTGCCTATTTTCAAAGTTTAGGGTATCAAGTTGCTAAACATGAATAGTTGAGGGTATCAAGTTGAAACTTAGCCTAGTTTCTTTATAATTTCCTTTCCCGCCCAATTTACTTTTAAATATAAAATCCTATATTCCAAAATTTCTGTGTTCTTCTTCTTCAATTCATCGATGTTGATGTTGGATCAAATCCATGCCCCGATCTGCTGATCTCCCTCACTGGTAAAGCACTTTCAGAATGGGAACCTATCACCGTCGCGGTTCATCCGCACTTTTTTCCGGCAATCATCCATCTCCGGTGAGCTACTACCGACCTATTTTGGTGTGTCCGACACGGACAGACCAAATTGTCGTCATTTCTTTTCATTCCTTCGTTTTGAAGACATTCGGTTGATTCTCAGCCCAATCAGAAGTTTCTATGGTTGGGAGAGGGGTTGGGGAAAGCCGGAGCTGTCGCTGTCCTCGCCGCCACGATCTTCTTGTCGGATCCCTCCATCGTGTTCAAGGTTCGATTTTGATAAACCCTAATTGTTTGATCTTTGATTTGGTATTGGTAATTTATACAAGAGTTGTTTGGATTCGGAAGGGAGGAGGTCCGTACGGATCGGAGGTGACGAGGGGCCAAGCTCTCATGCAAAAGATTTCACCAGCAAGAGCCTACTTGATACTGTTAATTTTAGTTTTTGTTTTTATTGTAAATTTTGGGGAATGGACTAATAGATGTTTCAAATTTTTGTGTGATTGTAGTTGATCCCGAGGCAAGCTAACTTTAGAGGTGCACAGTTAATTGGCGCGAGTTTCTTTGACGCTGATCTAACAGGTATTGCTTCCTCTTTGCCACTGCCTTCCTTCTTAGTATGGATTTTTTTTTCCAGATCATGAGCCGTTGAAAATGACAATGCAGAGTATGCAAATTTCACAAGAGAACCTATAACACTTTCAAAAGTTCGTCTTCGTGTCACTTACGTTATAAATCATTTTCGGAACCTTAAAGATAATTTACATGATGAAAAAGAAAGACATACCTCCTGCTAAGTGACCTTCTAGGTTTACGGCAAGATTGTCGATTGGTTACAGCTAGATACTTAGCTGTGAATTTAGCAGTAGAAAGAGGGTTGACGTCTACTTGATAGGCAGCCAAAGCTTTGTCAACTGTTTTGTGAAGTAGCACTACATTTTGGCTTGTGATAAGGGCACTACAAAATATACTCATGGCTGTCCATTCCTCTCTTCCTAAAAATTACAAATTTGCCACTCCTCAAACTTACTTAGGGCTGTCCACACCAACCTATATAAGTAAAAATTATTTCTCTTCTTTCTTTTTCACCTTCACATGAAGAAATCTCTCATTCTCTCAAGTCCTAAAATCTAAACCTAACTTTGGAATTTGATAGTTGTGGTCCCAAGTGGAAGAAAATTCTGATTTGGTGATTGTCCAACGAATATTCTTTCGGTATGTCTTCGACAACATACGATGAATAAGTTTTGCTATTGTCACCAAAATATTTAGTTTTATTTGACTATTGTAGCAGCGATGCATGAAATTATCTTCGATGAAGAAATCGGATCATGGAATCCATTAAATATGCACTCCGTTCCTTCCGAAGAACATGTCGGTTGTTCCGAAGCACGTACGGTACGTAAAATGATAACCCTATTTCGACAGTCATCGTGTAAGGACTGTATAAAATACGACAGTCCTATATAAATATAGGACTGTCAATAATTCGACAGTTCTATATAAATATAGGTCTGTAATAATTTCGACAGTCCTATAGACTATATGGACTGTCAAAATAGTGACAGTCCTGAAGATAAAATGGTGACCAACGTATTTTCTTAAAGACTGTAAATTTTTTTTACAGTCTACTCAATACATTAGTCTGTACAAATTATGACAGTCCTAATTTGGACTACCAATTATTTGAAGTTATTAATTTTTAGATTATTTTATATTGGTTATAGGACCAACCTCGTACAGATGCTGTGGTACATCCTGCTATTGGGGTTGATGTGGAGAAGGTATTCTCAACGGATATTCGATTTGCATCCCACGAAGAAGCATTAGATTGGTGCAGAGAAGTTGGAAGACGACATAACATAGTCATTGTCATTTTAGATCGATAAGATCTCGGCCGGGCCGAAAATATTTAGAGCTGGGCTGCGAAAGAGGAGGTGTGTTCAGACAACATCGAAAAAAAAGGTGGTGTTGAAAAAAAAAATCTCCAACAAAAACGTTGGGACGAGAAAATATGATTGTCCATTTAAGGTGTTGATTGTAAAAGTAGAAGATGTGAAGTGGATAGTCGAAGTTAAGAATGGAATACACAATCATCCTATTCCAGAGACACGGGTCGTGCCTACGTGGCATGGTTGAACAAGGATGAGAGAAAGTTGGTTGAAGAACTGTTCCTTTCCGGAGTTGCACCCAAACAAATTTATTATGCCGTGCGACAAAAAGAAGATGAGAACAAGTCAACCATGAGGACGATCTATAATAGTTTGGCAAGAGCGAAATGTAATAGTATGAAAGGAAGAATGACGATGCAGTAAGTATTGAAATTGCTTGGGGAGCATCACTACGTGGAGTACCATAGAAGACATCCACAAAATGATGAACTCCTTTCTTGCCTAAGGACCATTTTGATATAAACACGCACTGGAGGAAGCGATCGCATGGACGACACCCTACATGGATGCAATTGTTGGCTATAAGAAGATGATGAAGATGGAGGATCCCAAATTCTTGCCTAAGGACTACTTTGATATTCTAATCGATTGATACATCTTATACTTTTGTATCATTTTGTAATTTTGTATGCGATAGAAATGGAATTTAACATCTTCTACTTTTGTAGCGTGATAGTGCAATAGATAATGACAAATGAAAGAAATAAAATGAAATACTGTATGTTGTGCAATGAGTCATGTACGTTGAGCTTTGGTATCTTTTCCAACATTTATATAGATAGTTTTAACCCACTGTCTCTGCACATTTATATATAAAACTAGGACTGTCAGGATTTTGACAGTCCCATAAGCTATCAAATCTGTCAAAATTTTGACAGTCCTAGTTTTAACCCACTGTCTCTGTACATTTATATATAAAACTAGGACTGTCAGGATTTTGACAGTCCCATAAGCTATCAGGACTGTTAAGATTTTGACAGTCATAGTTTTAACCCACTGTCTCTACACATGTATATATAAAACTAGGACTGTCAAAATCTAGACAGTCCCACAAGCTATCAGGACTGTCAAAATTTTGTCTCTGCACATTTATATATAAAACTAGGACTGTCAGAATTTTGACAGTCCCATAAGCTATCAGGACTGTCCAGATTTTGACAGTCCTAGTTTTAACCCACTGTCTCTGCACATTTATATATAAAACTATGACTGTCAAAATCTGGACAGTCCCATAAGCTATCAGGACTGTCAAAATTTGACAGTCCTAGTTTTAACCCACTGTCTGCACATTTATATATAAAACTAGGACTGTCAAAATCTGGACAGTCCCATAAGCTATTAGGACTGTCAAAATTTTGACAGTCCTAGTTTTAACCCACTGTCTCTGCACATTTATATATAAAACTAGGACTGTCAGGATTTTGACAGTCCCATAAGCTATCATGACTGTCCAGATTTTGACAGTCCTAGTTTTAACTCACTGTCTCTGCACATTTATATATAAAACTAGGACTGTCAAAATCTGGACAGTCCCACAAGATATCAGGACTCAAAATTTTGACAGTCCTAGTTTTAACCCACTGTCTCTGCACATTTATATATAAAGTCCCCTGTCTTAGTTAAAGAAAAATAACCAGTCAAGAATAGGACAACGAACTTAAACAAAACATAACCAATAAAAAATTCAAAACACAAAGTTACAGCCAACTTCAAAGTTTTACATGTCAAGATTAAACAAAACATAACCAGTCAAAGTTTTACATGTCTCGAAACATAAACTGTAGCAAAGTTTCATATAAAGGCTTCTTGAAATATGGCCTAAACTTCATGCCGCATCTTTGTACGTTGCTATCTATTTTCCAAGAAAGAAAAATCTTCAGTGTTGTCGATGTGTTGTAGCTCCTCATTGATTTTCATATAATTCGCACCCTGACAACTGACAAGGCTTCTTCCCAACTTCTTCGCTTTCCTAGCCTATTGATGACAATTCGTAAAATTTGTTAGCTTATAAACATTTACATATCTTCAAACTGAAAGTTTGTTGCCTTACCATATTGACCAATGCAGTATACAAGACATATTTGGCGGGGAGATCTGATGTTACACGCACAATATCGCCTCCGCGTTTGAACAACGTAGGTAGTCCGACACCAGCGTAGTAGGCGAGGTAGTCGTCGCCATATTCCGTCATATTTACTGCTGCTTGTCGTTCAGTTTCTCTAATAACGTGACGTTGCCACTCAGTGAAGAAGTCCGAGACCCAGTTGAACGTCGCAAGAATATAGTTTAGCGGTTTTGTTACCTCTCGGAGCACTTATCATTTTCAATGTGAGCTTCGGGACTGTTTGTACGTAGCCAAACTGACGGAGCACTCTATCAGGCATATAAGGATCCTCGATTTCATGACAACTTATCAGACCGTGATATAAAGCGACTGGTTGCAATGGACGACTACTCTATCGCAAATCACGATATGGATCCCAAACAATCTGCAACGCATGAAATTTAGCATAACATAATTTAGCATAACGTAATTTAGTAAATTACTACCAAACATTAAAAAATTAGGTCTCAATTCACCTCTTCTATCGTCATATCTTCAAGTGCATTCCGTAAGGCGGCCAATGTGTGTGGATGTTTGGCATCTTCCTTAGTTGGCTTCCATCTGCACATTCTAGGAAGGTGCTCGTCATACCCTCGGTTAAGTTTAGCCCGCTTCATGGTTGGAAAGTGCTCGTATATCCATGCCTTCACGTAACCAAGTTAAAAAAAAATAGTCAAAAAATTAACAACAAAATTTTCTATTATGTATACAAGTTGACAAAGATATATCTATACATGGAGTAGAGTCAGGCATCCAGATATTGTCTTGGAACTGACGTGGGATACCGCACCAAGCTCGCGGTAAATGTATGCTAGTATACCGGTTCCCCAAGATATTTCTTCCACCGTGTCTATGTCGACAAAATTCAGGAGATATTTAGCATGTATCGACGTTCCAGACTTATCCGGAATGCCGACAGCCCCTAAGATGAACTGCATATATTCTCGGGCCACATTATCACTATTATCCACTTCGGGGTCCGGATCGTTGAATGTCTCCTCCAAATATTTCAAAGGAAGTCCGTACGACTTCTTGAAGTCTCGAAGGGTTGTAAAACTTGTCGCATCAACTCCCAAACAGCCTGATACATAATCCACGATATGGTTGTAAAAGTTAATGCTCGATTCATCAAAAGTGTGATTCATCATGACTCGACCATCAACCCTAAGTCCCAATATATGATGGACGTCATCCAGGGTAATCGTCAACTTCCCGTTTGGTAGATGGAAAGTGTTGGTTTCTGGATGCCATCGTTCTACAAATGCTATATGAGTGCATTGTCCAACGTCGTAAATGAGTAGTTACCCAAATATTGTAAACTGGTAGGATTGATTTTAGCCTTGACATCGTCTCCAAAAAATTCAAACCCCCATGTATTACAATTTTTGTCGTGGTTGATCACCGTTAACATACGAGAGATCTCCTGAAAAGTAAACAACTGGATGAACTTATACCTATATATAAAATGTAGTTATCTATAAATAATTGGATGAACTTAGAACTTACAACTATATATAAAATTATCATAAAGTAATATACTTACCGGATTGTTACATATTTGGTATGCAATATGGTTCTCGATAACGGCAACATAGAGCAAGCGTTTGGACGAGTCTCGACTGGACTATCTGGCTGCTGAGAAGGTCCTGAACCATCAGTAGGCCGATTTTCGAGGGTTGATGGTCGAGTCTCGACATGACTATTTGCATGCTGAGAAGGTCCTGAACCATCAGTTGGCCGGTTTTGGACGGTTGGTATGTCTTCATCGGGGGAAGAAGAAGAACCAGAAGTACTAGGAGCACGTCTCTTCGAACGAGTTACAGTCTTCTTCATCAATCGACGTTTCCTAACTTCAGGGCGTGCCTCGGGGTCGAGGATAGTGAGAGCTGGTTCAACAACACGCTTAACATTGCGTTCCTTATGCATCGACGCAGTAGGGCGTCTTCTTATGATACATTCATCCTCAATGCCCTTCCGAGGGTCGTGACTATAAGACAAAAAAGATATATATATTTTAACATCCCAAAATTAATTGAACATTCAGGACTGTAGAAATTTCTACAGTCCTATATGTATACGGGACTTTTGAAATTTCTATAGTCTTATATACATAAAGGACTGCAAATATTTCAACAGTCCATAATGTATATAGGACTGTGGAAATGTCTACAGTCCCGCATGTTTCTGTTCCATACGTTCGACGAATGACGAACTTGTATGCACTAAAATCGGGTTCGAGACTCCAGAAATACGTCAAAACTATATCCGAAACTACATTCAGGACTATAATTTTAAGATTGGAAAGATAATTTTTGGAAATTTTTTGAAATGCAATAGAAATTATTAAAAATTGAGAAGGACAAGGAGAAGAAAAAATTGTACCTTGATTCTTTTGAGAGTTTGGGAGCCATCGACAAGGAGGAGGAGGAAGAAGTGGAGGAGGAGGGCTCAACGGTATGTCTTCATGGGATTGCTTATTGGAGGCTGCTTTTGCTGCTTTTTTTTCCTTCTTGGAAAGCAGTCCAAGGCTGTTTTTAGCAACAACTTATGAAAAAACTTTTCAAAAGTCGGTTCAAGTTTGGGACATGTTTTTTCAAAAGCTGTTGCTGCTGTGGGCTTTTGAAAAGCAGCAACAATTCCAAACCAAGCCTAAATGAAGGAGTTCGGGGATTGCAACTATATTCTAATTGTAATAATAAGTCCATCCAGGTCAAACACCGTAAGAAAAATATATCCCAATTGTAAATATGATGATCAATGAGATGAGGTTATGAGGATATGGACCTTACATGAGATAGCATGACTACAGTCCAGTAGAAGTTTTTACTTTGCAGGCAAAGTTTCCTGAAGGGGAATTATTGAAAGTGCAAGTAGCCAAGTGTTGGTATATTAGAATATTCTTGGTATATTTGTTGGGATATTAGAATATTCTACAGGGGTTTTTAATGGGATATTAATGTAAGATGGAGGATTGTAAGGCTATAAATAGCCAATAGATTATCACTAAAAAATATAACAATTACCCCAAAATATTCTACATGGTATTAGAGCCCAAACCCTAGCCACCACCTCCAAAACCCTAGCCGCCACCATCAACACTGCTGCCACACTGTCCGCCACCACCACTGTCGGGCCGCCACCACCGCTGCCCCGCCACCCGCCACCCGCCACCACCGCTCGCCCTCCACCACCGTCGCCGCTCGTCCGCCACCACCACCACCACCACCACGAAGTCGCGACTCCAGCGGAGCCTTTTGCCGCGGTTCCTGGCGTCTTCCGCGGGTCGTTCCAGACGTTGACATCGTAGACCTAGATCTGATGGAGGGAAGACATGATCGAGTCTAGGAGAGGACGAAGAGGGCGAACGTGAATCGTGGGATGGGTGTGAGGTGATTGAAGAAGAGGATGATCGATGGAGGAGATCATCAAGAAGTTGGACTCTGCGGAGGTCGCAACGTTGATGAAGCTGATGAAACTGTCGGCTGGTGAGAGCACGACACAAACATTAACAAAGTTGGAGCTTCCATCAATCGATCTGAAGCTTGATGGACCGGCCACCTACCTGAGTTGGTCACAACGGGTGAGGAGAACCCTCGCAGGGAAGAACCTGGAGGGTTTCTTGTCAGGAGAGAAGGCAGAGCCGGATGAGGTCTCGGCAGAACGTGACGAGTGAAAGTCCACTCATATGGTGGTATACATTTGGCTCCTCAATTCTTTAGTCCAGTCGATCGCCGCCACAGTGGATGGCCTTGAGATGGTAAAAGACATGTAGAAGAAGTTGAGGAGAATCTACGATGGTGTGGGGAATAACTTGAGGGTTTTCCAGATCAAGGGGGAGATCGACGACACCGTATAAGGAGAGAAGACGGTACAAGAGTATGCCACGAAGTTGGAGCGTCTGTGGTTGGATTATGATCACTTCTCAGATCGGGCAAGCTGCGAGGACCCGAAGTGTAAGAAGAGACGTGTATGTCTGCAGGAGAGGAAGATAAAGTTTCTTAAGGGGCTGGCCGCAGTATTTTCTCAGAGGACAACACTACTTCTAGCCCAACCGAAGATTCCTACACTTGAGGAGGCTATCTCGGCCATGATCTAGGAGAAGACTCGTATCAAGCTACATGCAGGGACATATGGTCCTCCTGAAGTGAAGACAACACTGACAGTTGCCAATTCAGGCGGCACAGGACCTAATGGAGACCTCCGACAGTGTTACAACTGCGGGAAGGTGGGCCATATGAGATATGCTTGCACCAAACCACCCAAGAAGGAAGATTCAGGTGGCGGACATGGACAATTTGGAGGACGTGGTCGTGGTCGTGGGGGTCGATGGGGTGGTCAAGGAGGTTATCGGACGAACCTGCTGGTAGTAGAAGGCGAGGAGGGAGCTAATGGTGCCAATACTGAGGAGGATCAGGCACTACTGGGCATGCTGGAAGTACTCAGGAGAAAGCATAGAGCGTCAAGCGATGGAGACATGAGGAGTGGGACTGAGGAGGCTTCCATCTCAGTCTTCGCCAGAGGCAATGCTGCCATGTATGTCCATCCATCGGAAGGTACTGATGACTCACTCGCCCTTGCATCTATGTCTTCCTTTAGATCGTCGAACTGGATTGTCGATTCGGGTGCGTCTCGACACGTGACAGGGAATGCTAGTGAATTCTCTTCCTACATTACCTAGCATCTGCAGACATCATTCAAACAGTCGATGGTATTTTCCAGCCAGTGGTCGGTAAGGATACTGTCGATTGTACAGGTTCAGCAAGATTATCCAATATTTTATATGCTCATTCTTTTCCAGTCAGTCTTTTACCCATTAGTTCTATAATCCTCCAACTAAAATGCATTATCTTTTTTGATATTCCTAAGGTGATCTTCCAGGAGAGGGAGACGGGACGAAGACTTGGGACTGGCACTTGGCATGATGGTTTGTGGTACTTGGATCGGGAAGGACTGGATTCGGTATTGGTGTCTGTGGCAGAAAGGGCAGAAATTGGAGGACCAAAGATGAGTGTCGAGGATACACTGATACTCCATCACAAGCGGTTGTGGCACTCCTCTTTTGGTATTTTGAGTAGGTTGTATCCATCTATTTATGAGAAGGCAAATAAGGAGAAACTAGTATGTGATGCACGTGATTTAGGCAAACTTACTAGGAGCTCATATGTTGGTGCGGGCCATAAGAGCTATTCTGTTTTTGATATTATACATTCTGATGTCTGGGGGCCGTGCGCCACAACTACTAGGAATGGTTACAAGTATTTCGTCTCTTTTATTGATTGTCCCTCTCGTGTCACCTGGGTGTATTTGATGGAGAATAAGAGTGAGGTCTTTGCCTGTTTTTGAAACTTTCATAAACATGTCCAAACTCAGTACAAAGCAGTGGTGAAGGTACTAAGGTCTGACAATGGAACAAAATATACCAACAAAGTACTTGAGGAATACCTGTCAGCCCAAGGGATACAACATCAAACCACATGTGCATACACACCAGCACAGAATGGAGTGACAGAAAGGAAGAACATATACCTTCTGGAGGTGGCAAGGAGCATGATGATCGCCATGAATGTCCCACAGAGTCTGTGGGGGCATGTAGTATTGACAGCAGCTCGATTGATCAACATAATGCCCTCGAAGGTACTGGGATGGAAGTCTCCATGTAAGATATTGCAAGAAAATAATAGTGGGATACTCCCACTAAAGGTGTTTGGCTCCGTATGTTTTGTGAAGGACAACAAACCGTCTGTTGGAAAACTTGACCCCAGAGCAGTCAAGTGTGTATTCGTGGGCTATTCGACGACTCAGAAGGGGTACGTGTGCTGGAGCCCAGTAGAGAAGAAGTTTGTGAGCATGGATGTTCACTTCAGGGAGTTTGAGCCATACTACCGTCAGGAGGGAACCTCATCCATGAGCAACTCACCTGATGCTGAGAGTATGAGGCGAGAGAGGGAGATTGGTGAGAGTGTGGTGACCGATTTAGGAGTATGGCATGGAGGAACGTTTGAGGAGGAGCAGGAGAGTGAAGAGGAACAAGGGGAGGCGATGAGAGGTGTTAGGCCCACGGCTCAGGGGGAGTTACTTATCTACAGCAGGAAAGGAAAGCAAACTGCATGACCAGTACTTATAGTGCCAGTGCCAAGTCCCTTGCCTGCGTTCGTCTCAACTCCTGAGACACCACCACCACCACCAGATTTTCCTTCAGGTGATATCATTCTTCCTACTCCTCCCACACCATTATCAGTACGGAGGACCACTCGCAGCAATACGAGAAATCCTCCTGATAGATATGGTTGTGACCTTGCTCAGTTTGTTTCATATAATAATATCTCTTCTTCTCATGGAGCATTCATTGCATCTTTGGATAGTATTACTGTACCTAACAATTGGCAAGTTGCCAAGAATGATCCAAAGTGGAAAGCGGCGATGCACGAGGAGTTAGGCGCTCTTGAGAAGAACCACACTTGGGAACTGGTAAAACTATCAGAGGGTAAGAGGGCAGTCGGATGCAAGTGGGTCTTTACTGTGAAGCAGAACCTAGATGGAAAAGTAGAGCGCTACATGGTGTCACGCCCCATTCCCAAAATACGTAGGACTAGGAATACATATCATGCCAGCTACGCATTCGACCTGACTCTGGTCCGACTCGAATACGTATAAGCTGTATTATAATGGTCACTATCTAAATAATCAAGTAAATATAAATATCTTTGCCTCAATCCACAATGAACAGAATACACAAGAATGAGCTACATGTGCTAAAGTCCGCCGCCCAGTAATACACAAACTCGAATAGACTCGAGAAAGAAATATGAGTCTATAAAACTAGACTACATCAGCAGATAAATAAACAATATGAATAAATAACCATTACTCCGGTAGAAATAATATAAGTACCTGGTACCCCTGCAAGACAAGCAACTATATCAGCAACTCCAAAGGCTCCGTAACCGTCTATGCTGCAAAAACTGGCGGGGGTCAGGTCCTCAGAGGGACGTAACAAGGTACAAGAAACAGCATGCCAAAAGTAAAACAGTATAATGCCACATACTCAAGGGTAAACTACTGTAACAATCTAAGTGATATGCACGTGAGAGCATCATTCGTACTCAGGCTGAAACCACTACAGGCTCTGTATCGGGGAGCCCATAGCAGCAAGTAGTATCAAGACTCCAGTATATGTGCCAAAGATCTGAGACAGAGTCCAAGGCACCTCTAGTAGTATCACGACTCCAGTATATGTGCCAAAGCACCTCCAGTAGTATATTATATATATCAATAATCAGCCTATAATATGGTGTGTCTCTCCCCACCCCATGTAACCTCCCGTCTTATGTCCACAATATCTCATGTCCATAACACGCAAGATCATGACCTCCAACGGGTCATAATAATATCCATATAATATGCAAGTTTCATATCACGAATCCTGTAAACCTATACAAAATCACCATGAATAACTCAAGAAAGATTCTGTCACATGAAATAGTGTCAAGTGTCCTAGGGTATGGCGTACTTGGTAAAGCAAGCACGTAAAAATAGGATCGTGGAATAAACTCTCTAAGTGACGCTACTCGACTCCGTGTATGACGTCGACACCCGAATCTTGTTCGGACGCTAAGCAATGTCTCACGGTCCTAGGGTAAACACACACATCACACATATCAAATAACTATAATAACTAAATAAGATAATAAAGGCAAGACAATGTGATACATCATGACAAGGTATACTTGCCTGGGTTCTGAACTCAATCAACTGCTCCAGGGAAAGTGGAATCTGCACGTACACCTCCGGATGCTGAAACAAACATCACCAATAATCTCAGAATACTTGAAATAGCTATGATTGACTACCCATAAGTCCAATTTGGACACAGGGCAAAATTGACAGTTTTGGGTCAAAGCGGGGTCCACATGTGGCCCACTTCGTACCGAAAAATGTGTCGAAGATAAAGTTCTCCAAATTTGTTAAACTTAATGTCTACAAGTCCAGAACGATGATACAAACCCAACAGAACATCTATAACTGGATTTTGATGAGCCGATCACAAAATTGCCCGTTATGTGGAACCGTGGGGCCCACAAAATGACGTTTCGTCAACGTTCTCAGAATCGAACCAAACTTGGGCCACAGGACCAGCATAACGCTGCGAATCTAATGGCACAAGTTTTGTTACGAAACGACAAGCACACACGAATTTATGGCGAGTGTCAGAACAGGCCGATAAGGTATTTTTTTGGTTAATACGCGTTGATTTTGGTGTGCACGCACATCCAAATCAAGTTCCACGAAAGTCCACACGTCTGCGTTGACGATACGCGCCTTTCTGTGCAACTCGCACACGACGAAGTTGCCTCGTTTGGTGGGACGAACCCCGTATCGCGAGATTTTGGGTATTTTTAAAACATGTTTTTGGTCGTTTTGGAACAAGAATAATTTTAACATAAAGCAAAATAATAAAAACTAAAAGAACAGTAAAAATCTTGGTTATATTATGAAGAAGTCCCTTCAATTGTACTTTGATAATAATTAACGAGTTGGTAGAAAATTGGACATGAACATGGATACTTGGACTAAATTTCTGAACTGTTTTCGAACAGTTTTTCGGCTAATTTTTGGTCGATTTTTCGATAAAATCCGGGTGCCTAAATTCTTTCCACTTGAAGAAAATCCTAGAGGGTTAGGTTATGAACATACCAACGAAGATGGGATGCAAATCGGACGAGCGAGAAGGGCGAAAGCAGCGCACGAATGGGGGCCGCACGGCTGTGCGTGTGCACGCCGGGGGAGCGGACGGCGCTGCTCCGGCGGGACGGTGCGGGCGGCGGGACTGCGGGCGATCGTCGGGGTAAAGGCGTGGGTCTGGTAGAGGTGGTGTGGGATTTGTGTTAGGATTTTGGTTTTGTATATATATACTATATATAGGAGATGGGGGGTTCCTCTGCACGGGTGGGAGTTTAGAGTTAGGATTTAGTTAGGATTTTATTTAATCGGTTTGGGTTAACGGGTAGGGTTAGGATTAATGGGTTTGGATTTAGATTTTAGGTTTAATTTATTATTAATTAATCTATATATATATATATATATATATATATATATATATATATATATATATGGCCATTAAAAATAGTTTTGGACCTCAATAAATTTCAGAAAAATTATACAATACACTAATAATAGTTGTACACCCAAAAATATATTTTCTACATAATATTAATAATTAATTAAATACACATAATTATAAATTCATGAATATTATATATTATAATTAGCTAAAAATAAATAAATTTTTTTCCTTAATCACAATAATTTCAGAATACCAATATTAATAAATTTAAAATTTTAATTCTAAAAATCAGGGTGGTTACATAAGGCTCGACTAGTGACAAAAGGATACAGTCAGACGTACGACATTGACTATGATGAGACATTTGCACCAGTAGCGAAGATGAGCACCGTTAGGATCCTAATTTCTTGGCAGCGAATGATGGATGAAAGCTACACTAACTGGATGTGAAGAATGTGTTTCTTCATGGGGATCTAGTGGAGGAAGTGTACATGGAGATACCACTAGGATTCTGTACCGATAAGACAGTGGGCAAGGTCTGCAGGTTGAAGAAGTCCCTCTATGGACTGAAGCAGTCTCCTCGAGCGTGGTTTGACAGATTCAGGAGGGCGATGATAGGGATAAGATATCAGCAGATCAATGCTGATTATACTGTGTTCTTCCGTCAGAGTAGAGGCCACATCACCATGCTTGCGGTGTATGTGGACGATATGATTATCACAGGAGATGATGAGCAGGAGATTGCCCGAATCAAGGGAAAGCTTGGCAAGGAGGTTGAGGTGAAGGACCTTGGCCTTCTTCGGTACTTCCTTTGGATTGAGATTGCTCGAGAAGCAGAGGAGATTGTTCTTTCTCAAAGGAAGTATGCGCTGGATCTTCTCACAGAGACATGGATGTTGGGATACAGACCTGCGGCGACGCCGATCAACCAGGGGTTCAAGCTGTGTGCTGAGGCTGGAGAACCAGTTGACCGAGACAGATACCAGAGACTGGTGGACAAGTTAATCTATTTGAGTCACACACGTCATGATATCTGCGTTATAGTGAGTGTGGTGAGCCACTAGATGCATGACCTAATGAAGGGTCATATGGACTTAGTGTACCAGTTTCTAAGATACTTGAAGGGTGCCCCCGAAAAGGGGTTGATATTCAGGAAGAATGATCACGTGAGCATCGACGGCTACTATGATTCTGACTGGGCTAGCTGTACTGATGACAGGAGGTCTACCTCAGACTATTGCATATTTTTAGGAGGCAACTTGGTCTCTTGGAGGAGTAAGAAGCAGTCGATGGTGACCAGATCGACAGCTGAAGCGGAGTACAGAGCTATAGCCTTGGGAGTTGTAGAACTGCTATGGCTGAAGAGTATGCTAGTGGAGCTGAAGCTGGATCAAGGAGCCAAGATGAAGCTGTGGTGTGACAACCAGTCAGCCATCAGTATCTCCAACAATCCAATGCAGCATGACATAACCAAACACATCGAGATCGATAGGTTCTTCTTCAAGGAGAAGTTGGACCGTGGACTACTGGAGCTAGGTCATGTTCCAACCAAGGAGCAGGTAGCAGACAGTATGACCAAGGGACTTAGCTCTGCAGATATGATTAGAGGATGTGACAAGATGGGTTTAGTGAATATCTTTCACCCATCTTGAGGAGCAGTGTTGGTATATTATAATATTCTTGGTATATTTGTTGCTATATTAGAATATTCTTGGTATATTTGTTGGGATATTAGAATATTCTACAGGAGTTTTTAATGGAGTATTAATATAAGATAAAGGGTTGTAAGGCTATAAATAGCCAAGAGATTATCAATAAAAAATATAACAATTACTCCAAAATATTCTACACAAAGCAATCATCTTACTCTCATTAATCTCAAAATAACCGATCTCTCTCTCACTGGCATATCAAGATTATGTTATTAGTGCTCAAGTCACATGCACTTTGTTCTAAAGGCATGACTAGTTTCATAAGATCTAGGTCTCTGACATTGCAGTTCTGTTGCTAGTTGCTACATTTTGTTTCAAGTGATCATTGCTAGACACAAAGTGAAGCGAGGGGATATTGACGGTGCTTTGATGGGTCAGAGGGGGCTTTCTTGACATGCTTGTGTTATATAAAATGTTTTACAGTTGGATTACTCTCGTTTGATTAGATCTATGGAAGATAAGGGAACAATTTGGCCATTGATGTGCTTAAGGTTCATTCATGACACAAATGGCTGTCTTGCTCTGGAGTCTGGACAAGTCCACTAAGCATTGCCAAGTCTGGAAATCCTTTGCCTCAAACGAGTCTTCTCGCTGAGCAAAGCGGGTCGGGTCGTTGCACTTGCGCCGTTTGAATCGGTTGTTCGCTTGAACGGAACGGGCGTTACATTATATACCACTCAGAAAAAGTCTCGTCCTCGAGACTTCATGAGCGCAAGCCGTTCTAACGCACTATCGAATCTATCTCAAGCATAGCAATCGGTACCACTAGATCCATTCAAACACAATTTTTTACTCATTCCTTATATCGTGTAGCGTGTATGCTGGGTCGGTCTCATTGAATGACTCTATCATTCAATCCAAGCTCTGACTCGGTCCATCTGAATGATGATCTAGGGCTGATGCAAACTTATCCAAGTCGTTATACTTGTCCATGCCAGTCTAACATTTTTACTTGCACTGGCATTCGAGATCAGCATATCACGAGTCTGGATCGTGCACATATTCAAAGCGTCTTTCAAACATATGCATGTCAATCAACTTAGCGATAACAAGTTCAACATATCATTGAGTCTTAGATCGTGCACACGTTCAAGGCGTCCCTCAAACATATGCATTCAACCAAACTTAGAGATAGTGAAATCGGACAAGCTACTTGCAAAAATTTCAAGGGTTCTCGTCTTATGAATCACAATGATACTTCCAACATGGTCAATAAAATTCCAAGTCATTTTCCATTTCAACTCAAATCAAGTTTTTTGCACTACCGTTAAGTACGGTCTATCCGATCAAACAACTAGCGTCCATGTCCTATCGTACATTCCGTTTGCGTCAAACATAACACATACTTACCGTTCCAAGTCTAACTCCAAGTCTTGTTGCCCCAGTTCTATGGCTTGTTCAAGCAATCTTCTAAAGTCAGTCACGCAAGTTCTTTCACTCGACAAGGGTTGTCTGCCTAATTACTAGGTCAGCTCACAAGGTCGACATGATTCATCGTGCAATTTTTTCGCACGATGCTCGCCCCAATTCCTAAGGTCAAACTATTGTTCGTTTGCACGGGATATTCTATCCAAGCTCGTTTCACTCAGATTTCTAAACATCGAGCACGGATCATCCTACATACATTAACACGTTCGTTGCACAGGGTTCGAGGCCGTTCAGTCAAATTTATGATATATCCAAGTTGCAAGACAAGCCTAGCAATTCGCATAGTCTATCTCCTTAAGCATGTTTGATAGAACCTACTTGTCCATTATAAGTCTAGACCACCAAGCCAAGATTCAATTCTAAATCTTTGATTATAACTCCAAGTCGTCCAACATGATTCACGTATCCGTTCACGAAACCATCAAGCGTGACTTACTCCAGGTTCTAGATTAACTTATCCTTTAAATAATTTTGATTTATTTGTATTCCTAAATTCGTCTTCTCGTGTCGAACCATAAGTCAAGATGATCCATTAGTTATCACGCTCCGGTCTCTCGCAAGTTCGATCATCCTCGTTGGACGTGAGATCACCACGCCAACGCTCCCTTGGATAATCGTCCTAATCCGGACGTGACACATGTATGAGCATAGAGTTACGTTTGCACAAGACAAGAACGTCGAACGTTATGGTTATCTTCGAAATGATCGAGACACCTTATCATTTTACTTTGCTCCATCCAAGTTATATATAAAATCCATCAATTCATGTCAGTTTATGCCGTGATTATAATTCGTCTAGCAAAATCATCCAACTTCAATGTTACCGTTTGATCATTCCATAGTCTACTTCTGGCATTCCTCAAATAACTAAGTTCAAATATTCAAGCCAAAGTCTATCCGCTTTTGATACGTTCCATTCATCGAGTTCGTTTGGAATAATTATCGAACATGTTCTCGTGAGTTCGATTATCCCCACCGTACGTGAAATCACCACGCCGGCGCTCCCGCTGGATAACCGTTCTCGCTGGGACTGATTGTCGAGAGTTATCATTCGAACTAGGTTCAAGATCGTTCTTTCAAACTCCAGGTCAAATCTGTTATCGCTTACCTCTTTCATTGAACCACAATATTTTTTTCTCGGGCTAACTTCTATTCGAGCAATATTCTATTCAAGTTCTAATCAGTTCTATTCAATTTGAAATCGCTCGTACGATCCTCCAAGTTTCCAACAAGTTTTCTTGACCGAGATATTGATTTCCATTTCCTTGAATCTCTATTCAATATAAGCCTTATCATTTATTCAAGACATTCTCGAATCGTTCAAACCAACTATCGCACGAGACCTATGAATCCGTTTGAACGTTTCTAAATGATCCATACACCACTCAGAAATCGAGTCACCCAATCAAATACTCAATCGTGTTTGCATCATTGCTAGTATATTCACCAAGTCGTTCCTTAAAATTCATGCACGATACCTACGTGTCGCCTGATAAATCTTAGTCTCGTATATATATATATATATCCCGTTGGTAGTCATCCAAGTAAACCATATTCGATTTGTATCTTCCGACATGAAATATCGTCCGAGCTATTTCCCAAAATCCAATCACGATTCTCAATATTCGCCTTAGCGATAACCTGATATGTTTATATCGGTTGTCATTCTAAGTCTGACTTATCTTTTTATCTGAAAGATATCCCAATCTCGCTTGCAACTAGCTCGCACCAAAGGGTATTGGCGCACGATACTCAACATAACTTAGCCGAAAAGCTGTGTGCATAGCTAACCATCCGAACGATATTCTATTCCGCACACTAACCAGCTGGGTAATCATGTACAGGTATTCAGGTTCGCACATAACTTGCAAATTTCTAGCACGAGTCTATTCCCATAAAGTTTAGCACAGGTCGGCACAAAGGCCTTCGTATCACAATTTCGTACAAGCAATCATATCATTCACATGCACTTTTGAAATTATTTAGACTCGTTGTTTGGAACATCCCATCGGGTCAACGAGAGAGTGCATGCACATAACCCACGAACAAGCTTTCGAAACTGAGAAAATCGATATAAAGTCCAAAGGCATAAAGCTATGGTCTGATATCAATATGTCACACTCCGGTCTTCTGCCGGTAATCGACTGTCCCCGCTAGGCGCGAATCATCGCATTAGCGCTCCTGCGGGATGATCTTTTCTATCTGGATGTGATGCCGCACGAGCACAAGCTGCGTCCGTGTAAGACCATGATCCAAACATGCGGCAAAATGTCTAAGCCACAAAGTCGCATAGATAGTCCGAGTGCAGCGGAATAAGAAACGAACAGGCGATCGGTAACAAGTTCACAGAGTCGTCAATAGCTGAAGCATTGAATAACACAAGTATAGAAGTAAAACAAGCTTTTTATTGATATTGAACAAGTGTTACAAGCGGCGCTAGGCCGAGATTACAAGTCGCTCAAGCCTCTCTCTGAACAGTACAAGCGTGCCAAGTGGTTACATTTGTGAAATGATATATATGCGATGTTCCAACATTATGTCTTGTATATGTACTTCAGCTTCGGACGCAACGCTCTAAGGCTCCAGAGTGAACTCCACGCCTTAGCACGCGCGAAGGGAGTTTCCGCACCGAATGAGGTTTTTCTGTACCCTGCAAGCAATCTGGTGGGTTATCAGTACATGAATGCACTGGTGGAGAGGCTTCTCGTCCGCTCGACAAATCTTAACATATTATATAGATTTCGTGCACCATCTATTAAGTTATCTTTCTATTCTTTTCTTAGGATCAGTTTTATGACATAATGAAAAGACTAACTCGTGTGGCAGTGCGCCGTGTGATATTAAAAGCAACACGGCGAGACTTACCAACTTACCATTTGTCCTTCCCTGTCCAAGGCAAACCAAGTTAAACCAAACACAAGCATTTATAATAAAATCTAGGGGCAATAGCATAAGCAAACAAAGTGTCATGTGCGATATACTGTTTCAGGTGCACGAGTTATAAGGATTACTCAAGTGTGTTGATGTTCAAGTATTCGATGGATTGCTCAGGTTGCTCAATTTGTATAGATGACTTATACTCATGATCGTTCAGGTGTTTCAGCTTACTGGATGTGATACAATGACTCGCACGCGGATTGCCGCTAAGCGAGGATGATTTATCTATATGAACATGAGTCGCTGGCATAGCCATAAAGGACATGTTATAGTCATGAACGAGGATGGTGTACAACCTAAAGTACATGAGGCGCTACACGCTATCCCGTCATGTACATGAGACTATCAATCTTAGAGCGAGAATGGCGCAGCGTGAGGTGCACACGCCATCCTGCTTGTACATGAAAATGATTGTTGCATGAGTTCCATCCGAATCGGATCAGCCCCGGTGCCCCGGAGACCGTCCGTGGAACGAGATCCAAAAATCTTCCTTGTTTTCAAGTTGTCCGCGACATGCAAGTCTTGGGTCTTCCAAATTCACAACATGACATGATAATTCTTGATTCTTGTTCTGAACGAGTATTGCTCCACGAGCTGTAATTCTTGCTTTACTTGACATGATTCTCGTTCAGTGTTCAACTTGACTTGATGCATTCTCCTGGTTCAGGGACTGCCTTGGCGACCTAACGGTCCCGGATACTTGCAGGTTCATATTGCACAGAAGGACTATTTGATAGTCTTCTTGCTAACTAGATGCATGCACGATACATGATAGTGTTACTTGATTGTGGCATAATATAAGTGACAAGCATTGAAACGAGGAAACGAGGACAAACTACAAAGTAAGCAGGCAAGCATGCATTTATATGAAACATAAGCATTTACATTGGTACGGGTCTAAGGGTAAAGCGAGGAGTAAAACCGTAAGGGACATATCGAGCGACATAGTTCTTAAGGCGTGCAGTATAAACAAGTGAACTGTGCACTACGGAGAGCATATATCGATCTACTCGAGGCATAGCGGAATCTACTTGCACGATGCAAAGTTAGCATGCGAGGGTCCATTTATAAGCCAAGTTTTATTTCCATGTTCTAACACAAGCAATATAAGTTGGGATTATTCCCTTAGCTATGTGCATTGTATTCTTTATTAGCATGCATAGGTGATTCACCAAGCGACTAGCATGTATCATCCATATTATAAGTATGCTGGCTAAGCAAAGACAAGTTCATCGTACCCACACACCTTAGCGATGATTCGCCTCGGTCGAACGATACTCCGAGTGAGCCTTTGAAAGTCTAAATCTGAACTCCTGAAGGGCCAAGTCTGAAAATCCTTTGCCTCAAACGAGTCTTCTCGCTAAAGCAAAGCGGGTCGGGTAGTTGCACTTGTGCCGTTTGAATCGGCTGTCCACTTGAACGGAACGGGTCGTTACAGTTTTTGGCGTCTCCTGTGGGTCATTCTAGACCTTGACATCGAAGGCCTAGATCCGATGGAGGAGAGGCATGATCGGGTCTAGGAGAGGACGAACGTAAATCGTTGGACGGGTGTGAGGTGATCGGAGAAGAGGAGGATCGGTGGAGGAGATCATCAAGAAGTTGGACCCTGCAGAGGTCGCAACGTTGATGAAGCTGATAAAAATGTCGGCTGGTGAGAGCGCGATACGAACACCGGGGAAGTTGGGGCTTCCCTCCATCGATCTGAAGCTTGATGGACCGGCCATCTACCTGAGTTGGTCACGACTGGTGAGGAGAAACCTCGTATGGAAGAACCTGGGGGGTTTATTGTCAGGAGAGAAGACAGAGCCGGATGAGGGCTCGGCAGGACGCGACAAGTGGAAGTCCACTCATATGGTGATATATATTTGGCTCCTCAATTCTTTAGTCCAGTCGATCGCCACCACAGTGGATGGCCTTGAGATGGTAAATGACGTGTGGGAGAAGTTGAGGCGGACCTACGATGGTGTGGGAAATAAGTCGAGGATTTTCCAGATCAAGGGGGAGATCGACGACACCGTACAGGGAGAGAAGATGGTGCATGAGTATGCCACAGAGTTGGAGCATCTGTGGTTGTATTACGATCACTTCTAAGATCGGACGAGATACGAGGACCCAAAGTATAAGAAGAGACATGTATGTCTGCAGGAGAGGACGATGGAGTTTCTTAAGGGGCTGACCGCAGTATTTGCTCAGAGGACAACACTACTTCTAGCCCAACCGAAGATCCCTACACTTGAGTAGGTTATCTCGGTCATGATCCAGGAGGAGACTCGCATCAAGCTGCAGGCAGAGACATGTGGTCCTTCTGAAGTGAAGTCAGCACTGGCGGTTGCCAATTCAGGTGGCACATGACCTAAGGGAGATCCCGACAGTGCTACAACTTCGGAGAGGTCGACCATCTGAGGTATGCTTGCACCAAACCACCTAAGGAGGAAGATTCAGGTGGTGGACGTAGACAGTTTGGAGGATGTGGCATTGATCGTGGGGGTCGACGGGGTGGTCGAGGAGGTTATCGGGCGAACCTGCTAGTTGCAGAAGGCGAGGAGGGAACTGATGGTGCCTATACTGAGGAGGATCAGGCACTGCTAGGCATGCTAGAGGTACTCAGGAGAAAGCAAAGAGCGTCAAGCAATGGAGACATGAGGAGTGGGACAGAGGAGACGTCCACCTCAGTCTTCGCTAGAGACAACGCTGCCATGTATGCCCATCTATCGGAAGGTACTGATGACTCACTCGCCCTTGCATCTATGTCTTTCCTTAGATCGTCGGACTGGATTGTCGATTCGGGTGCGTCTCGACACGTGACAGGGAATGCTAGTGAGTTCTCTTCTTACACTCACCTAGCATCGATGAATATCATTCAAACAGTCGATGGTACTTTCCAGCCAGTGGTCGGTAAGGGTACTGTCGATTGTACAGGTTCAATAAAATTATCCAATATTTTGCATGCTCCTTCTTTTCCAGTCAGTCTTTTGTCCATTAGTTCTATAATCCTCCAACTAAAATGCATTGTCTCTTTTGATATTTCTAAGGTGATTTTCCAGGAGAAGGAGACGGGACGAAGACTTGGGACTGGCACTTGGCATGATGACTGTGGTACCTGGATCGGGAAGGGCTAGATTCGGCATTGGTGTCTGTGGCAGAGGGCAGAAATAGGAGGACCGAAGATGAGTACCGATGATACACTGATACTCCACCAAAGACGGTTAGGACAATCCTTTTTTGGTATTTTGAGTAGGTTGTATCCATTTATTTATGAGAAAGCAAATAAGAAGAAACTAGTATGTGATGCATATGATTTAGGCAAACTTACTAGGAGCTCATATGTTAATGCGGGCCATAGGAGCTCTTCTTTTTTGATATTATATATTCTGATGTTTTGGGGCCGTTGCCACAACTATTATGAATGGTTACAAGTATTTTATTTTTTTTATTGATTGTTTCTCTCGTGTCACCTGGCTGTATTTGATAAAGAATAAGAGTGATGTCTTTGCCTATTTTGGGACTTTCATAAACATGTCCAGACTCAGTACAGAGCAGTGGTGAAGGTACTGAGGTCTGACAATGTGACAGAGTATACCAACAAAGCACTTGAGGAATACTTGTCAGCCCAAGGGATACAACATCAGACCACCTGTGCATACACACCATCACAGAATAGAGTGGCAGAAAGGAAGACAAATACCTTATGGAAGTGGCAAGGAGCATAATGATCGCCATAAATGTTCTATAAAGTCTGTGGGGGCATGCAGTGTTGATAGCAGCTCAACTGATTAATATGATGCCCTCGAAAGTACTGGGATAGAAGTCTCCATGTGAGATATTACAAGAAAATAATACTGGGATACTCCCGCTGAAGGTGTTTGGCTGCGTATATTTTGTGAAGGATAACAGACCGTCTGTTAAAAAATTTGACCCTAGAGCAGTCAAGTATGTCTTTGTGGACTATTCGGCGACTCAGAAGGGGTACTCGTGCTGGAGCCCAGTAGAGAAGAAGAGGTTTGTGAGCATGAATGTTCACTTCAGGGAGCTTGAGCCATACTACCGTCAGGAGGGAACCTCATCTATGGGCACTCACCTGACACTAAGAGTGAGGCGGGAGAGGGAGATTGATGAGAGTTTGGTGACCAATTTAGGAGTATGACATAGAGGAATGGTTGAGGAGGAGAGTGAAGAGGAACAGGGGAGGAGATGAGAGGTGTTAGGCCCACGGCTCAGGGGGAGTTACTTACCTACAGCAGGAAAGGAAAGCAAACGGCAGGACCAGTACCTATAGTGCCAGTGCCAAGTCCCTTGCCTGCTTCCGTCTCGACTCCTGAGAAGAACCACACTTGGGAACTGGTAAAACTGTCTGAGGGGAAGAGGGAAGTCGGATGCAATAGGTCTTTACTGTGAAGCAGAACCCAGATGGACAGGTTAAGCGCTACAAGGCTCGACTGGTGGCAAAATGATACAGTCAGGCATACGACATTGACTACGACGAGACTTTTGTACCAGTGGTGAAGATGAGCACCATAAGGATCCTGATTTCTTTGACAGCGAGTGGTGGATGGAAGCTACACCAACTGGATGTGAAGAATGTGTTTATTTATAGGGATCTAGTAGAGGAGGTGTACATGAAGATACCACCCAGATTCTGCACTGATAAGACAGTGGGTAAGGTCTGCAGGTTGAAGAAGTCCCTCTATGGACTGAAGCAGTATCCTCGAGCGTGGTTTGATAGATTCATGAGGGCGATGATAGGGATGGGATATCGGCAGATCAACGCTGATCACAATGTGTTTTTCCGTTGGAGTGGAGGCCACATCACCATGCTTGCGGTGTATGTGGACGATATGATTATCACAGGAGACGATGAGCAGGAGATTGTCTTACTCAAGGGAAAGCTTGGCAAGGAGTTCGAGGTGAAGGACCTTGGCCTTCTTTGATACTTTCTTGGGATTGAGATTGTTCGAGAAACAGAGGGGATTGTTCTTTCTCAGAGGAAGTATGCGCTGGACCTTCTCACAAAGACATATATGTTGGGATACAAACCTGCAGCGACGCCGATCAATCAGAGATTCAAGCTGGGTGCTGAGGCTGGAGAACCAATTGATCGGGACAGATACCAGAGACTGGTGGACAAGCTGATCTATTTGAGCCACACACGTCCTGATATCTGCTTTATAGTGAGTGTGGTGAGCCGCTACATGCATGACCCAAGGAAGGGTCATATGGACGCAGTGTACCAGATTCTGAGATACTTGAAAGGTGCCCCCGGAAAGGGGTTGATATTCATAAAGAATGATCACGTGAGCATCGAGGGCTACTGTGACTCTGACTGGGCTAACTGTGCTGATGACATGAGGCCTACCTCGGACTATTGCATATTTGTAGGAGGCAACTTGGTCTCTTGTGTAACGTCCCGCAACCGCTCGGAGCATTACGCTGAGTCGGATTGAATGAATCAAATGCTGGTTACATTTAAAATGTTGGATTTTTGGGAAAAAGGATTAATTGAGTTGGTTTCAATGTGCAGATGGCTAGCGGGTTCGATGGAAATCAGGTGTTCGTTCAGGAACAGTACTGAATAGCTGGATGGAAGCGATAATGCCGTCTTCCTTAATCCGATCGGTCGGATGATTTGGAGAGCACGGCCTGCTCGCACGGTCATACCAGTTGAGTAGATCGCGCTTGCATCGGACCACGGGTTCAAGGGATTGGCCGTATTGGCAGGACAGGATGCCTAACGGGATCAATCATTGTGAGTGGGCTCTTTCCCTTCTCCTCTACTCCTTCATGCCTAATAATATGGAAAACACGTAAATTGCTTGAATACTTGGGCTGGAACTCGAGAAACACTACACTGAGGCGTGCATAGAGTGTACGTCGTTGGCTTGGTATGATTGTGGCTTGAAATGATTTATGCGTTGGATAGTTGGAGTTTGAGTCGGGTTATACATTTGAGGCAGTCGGTTGGATACTTGGGATTATACTTGGATAGTTGGAATGATACATTTGAGGCAATGGGAACGTCGGAAATTCGTGCGAGCGAACGTGCATTCGTGCACGAGTATCACTTGGTCGCTTTGTCTTGCAAAGCGAGCAGTTGTGGTTCGAAACCGAACAACTGCATCGGCGAGGGCGTTGTGTCGCTTGATGGGGCATTGTGCCACGAATGGGGCATTGTGCCACTGAAACGGCATTGTGCCATGGGATTTGCTTCGAGCATGGGTGTTGCACCAAATTGGACTCTGTGTTGAGAAGAGGCATCGTGCCTATGAAACACTTAATATTTGGTGCCTTGGGCTATATATTGAGGTCGAGATTTGGATTCCTTGGAATGGATATGTTGGAAGAATGGTTATGGATCTTTGGTTGGATACCGGTTGAACGAGTCTAGGATCGCTTGGTGGGGCGAGAATGTTTCGATCCTCTCGTCATACCTACTGTGTCTGCATAGTCACGGACAACCTGTGTGGCACAGGGTTTGGTTTCCTGGAACGGGATGAGGCACCGGGGCACCGGGACCGTTCCACCATGGAGGAAACAATGGGCATCGCGCGATTGGGCGCAGTGCTGGTAGTCCGATACCACCAGGCGGGAGTAGCTGCCCAACCCTGGATCGGGTAGGATTGCCCTGTTGATCTTGGTCCGATCAATGTCCTTCGTGGCTTCTGGCCAGTGACTTCATATAGAATAAATGTTGGCTTGTTTTACTTTGGTTGGTTTGTTGCATCGGGTAGGCGCGGCCACCTTGCCTCGGCAAGAGTGTGCACTTGAGTTTGGAATAGAATACTTTGGTTGAGGATGGATTTTGAGGCGAGACTGATGGTTCGATATGTTATCATGCGAACGATGGCATTGAGTAGGACGGGTTGCATGCTAGCATATCTTCGGGTTGGATATATAAATGCTTGTCGTTTGGTTTGAGATTGAATGCTTGCATGCGTAAACTGCTTTACTGCTTTCCTTAACATGTCATTCATATGCCATGAAACGAATCTAGGATTCAACTAGAAAGATCACCATATAAGTGATTGCATTCACTATTTTACTTAGTGTCGGCTTAGACGAGTGGGTTACCCCGCTCACCAGTACGGCTGTGTACTGACCCACGTTTGTGGGCAATATTTCAGGTACACAGGCGTAGTGGAGCTGCTTGGATATACGGGACAAGATGTATGAACTGTAAGTACCTTTGTGGGCTAGAGAAAAGAGCAAGAGTTATTTCATCGTCTTCGTGACATCGCCTTTGTAGCATTGCCTCGGGACATTTCATTTGGACCCTATTGTGAGCTTCGCTGCGTATTACTCTGATGTGTGCTTGGTACACAAATTAGCTTCCGCTGTAACTTGGTTGTTTCGATGATAACTTTGGTGTTTAACAACATCGCCTTGTACGAGCGCAACTCCAGGCTCGTACGGCATCACGTCCCGATAGGAACGATTGTCTTGCGGGAGAGCTGCAACGTGGTGATTCACGTTCAGTAGGGACTATCGAGCTTGCGGGAGATTGGGGCGTGAAATCTTGGAGGAGTAAGAAGCACTCAGTGGTGGCCAGATCGACAGCTGAAGCGGAGTACAGAGCTATGGCCTTGGGAGTTGCAGAGCTGCTATGACTGAAGAGTATGCTGGTGGAGCTAAAGCTGGATCAAGGAGCCAAGATGAAGTTGTGGTGTGACTACCAGTAAGCCATAAGTATCGTCAACAACCAGTGCAGCATGACATGACCAAACACATCGAGATCGATAGGTTCTTCATCAAGGAGAAGTTGGACAGTGGACTACTGGAGCTAGGCCACGTTCCAACCAAGGATCAAGTAGCAGACAGTCTGACCAAGGGACTTAGCTCTGTAGATATGATTGAAGGATGTGACAAGATAGGCTTAGTGAATATCTTTCGTCCATCTTGAGGAGGAGTGTTGGTATATTAGAATGTATTAGGAGGTTTTATATAAGATGAAGGGTTGTAAGGCTATATATATATATATATATATATATATATATATCCAAGAGATTATTAATAAAAAAGTAAGAGAACTCCAAAATATTCTACAGATTGGCTCATTGCGAAGCCTCCTAAGGGTAAGAAAATAGTCGGGTGCAAGTGGATGTTCAAGAAAATGGAGGACTCAAGGTACAAAGCTTAGACTGGTGGCCAAAAAGTATGGTCAAGTAGAAGGCATTGACTACAGAGAAGTTTTCGTCAGTTGTTAAATTCAGAATTTGCTGGCTTTGGTGGGATTGAGTGACTTAAAGTTGGAACAATTGGACGTCAAAACCGTTTTTCTTCACGGCGAGTTAGAGGGACATATCTACATGCAACAACAACCATAAGGATATGTGCCAAAAGGAAAGGAAGACAATGTATGTCTCCTGAAGAGATCTCTTTACGGGATGAAGCAATCTTCCCGACAATGGTACGGACAATTTGATCAATTCTTGTTGTAAAATGGTTATTCGAGATCTTCTTATGATTCTTGTGTATATTTTTATTGTTCCTCTGGAGATTATGTGATTTATCTGCTTATTTACGTTGACGATATGTTAATTGATGCTAAAGACATGTCTGAGATCATGTTAAAATCCCAGCTAAATGGTGAATTCGAGATGAAAGATCTTGTAGCAGCTAAAAGGATTCTTGGCATAGAGATACGACGAGATAGGAAATAGAAGATTTTTTAAAAAAAATCAACAAACTTACGTGGAAAAAATATTTAGTCATCTTAAAACGTTTGATGCTAAGCCACTTTCTAAACCTTTACTTGCACATTTTAAATTGTATGCTTTGATGTCACTACAATCACATGATGGTGTTCATTACATGTTTGGGATACCTTGTAATAATGCAATTGGGAGTTTAATGCATGCGATCTTTCTTATGTGTTAGTGTAACGAGGAGGTATATGGTGAATACGGGAAGGAACATTGGCAAGCAGTTAAATGGAACTTCCGATACATAAAGAGAACTTCACATGTTTGTCTTGAATTTGGAAAAACTAATAATTTTAATCATGGCTATGTGATTTCATACTGTGCAGGGAATCTTGTAGGGAAGGTCTCTACTGGCTTTTTTTATATTCACATTTGGTCGTTCTTCAATCAACTAGAAAGTAACGCTCCAATCCACGGTGGCATTATCTACATTGAAAGTTGAGTACATGGTGATATTAGAGTCAGTTAAAGAATCTCTGTCTTAAGAGGTCGATTGGTGAATTGGTTCTCAAAGATCAAAAGGTGGAGCTTCATTGTGATAGCCAAGGCGGTATACATCTCACCAAAACCAAATGTTTCATGAGAGGACAAAGGGCATCGACGTTCGCTACCATTTCATTCCCGATGTGATATCCTAAGGAGATGTTTTGGGGAAGAAGTTTGACACTGTCGACAACCCAACTGAAATGATGACCAAGGCACTTCCAGTGGCCAAGTTCAAGCACTACTTGGACCGGATCAACCTTGGTGATACTTTGACTTTAGCCATTGAGGGCTCACTTGGAGAGAGAGAGAGAGAGAGAGAGACTTATGTGCAGTGAATTAGAGTTAAGCTAGATATTTGTTGGATTTGACTCAAATTAAATTCAATTTGGTTGTTTCTCAGATCAAGAAGAAGTTGCAACTAACTCATTTATTCCTATCTCAAGAATAAGGATATTTTGATTAAGAGGTTTGTGACTTTAATTTGGTTGTTTCCAAATAAAGGATCTATGCTTCTCTCTCTTCTCCCACATACTATAAATAGAGGGGGTTAGAGGAGAGGCTCGAACACAATCAGAAAATATCCTCAAGGTGTGAATGCGAGTAGAAAGCAAACTATATTGATGGTTTGGTGTCCTTCTTAGACTTGTTCAGCAACTAAGAGAACCTTGGTGATATCTCTCCAACTTGTACTTACTTGATTATTATTGATATAATTCTCTCTCTTCCCCCTACTTTTCTCCGTCTTGGAGGTAAATCTCGGTGTTGTGCTTGTGATTACTTGTGGTTGTTTTGTTTCTCATTTTCATTGCGGTCTAATTGATTATTCGTGTTTTATAAGTTTTTCCTAACAGAGAATATTCACACAAGTGCTATTTTAAACCACATCCTGCTGGGACTACATCATTTCTCCCCTTTTAGTGTGAACTTTTGCCTAATTTATGATACCCCATGGGATTATATACTACATACCATTGCTGTTTTATATTATGGAGCTGAGTGGATGGGGAGTACATCTGCAGTCTTTAATGATTCAGTGATTCTGAAAATTATATTTGTCATGATGTACTCTTCAATTTCCAGGCCACATACTCTCCTTGAGAGGATATTGCTGAGAAGCTTAGACAAAGTTATTTCCTTAGCATTTACAGTCCAGCATATTGCGTTATTAATCTAAATAGTGGGCCAGTATCATGTAGACTGCAGTGCATCCTCCTTTAAACTGACATGTTCTTGGAAATCAATGGGCTTTGAGCAATGCTGAGTGAGTATTGAGTATCATCTAAAATTAAGCATATTGATATCTTCAAATTTTAACAGAACTACAGCACCAAAATGGATGTACCTTCACATATTTTATATTCTACAGAACTACAGCACCAAAATGAATATGCCTTTACACATTTTATATTCTAATGGTCCCTGTTAATTTTCTTTAATCTATGCAGATATTGTCGTTTTTCATGCTCGAATTTGGGTATTCTGATAAAACTTCTTACATGTATCAGTTTCAAACTAATAAGTTCATTTGTACTGGTATCTTTGATAATCTATACTACTATATAATACGAAAAGTTGAGACTTTGAATTTATTTTCCTCCAAAAATACCCTTACCAATGTTTATTGATTAAAATTGTTCATTAATTTAACATTGGTATTTGGATAATTACGTATAAAAATAGTAAAAAAAAATTAATATATTATTGTTTGCTCTTCCTAAGTAATTTGAGATTGCATATATACTACTTACGTTAATGTAATATCCTTGAACTTTGACTTCATATCCTGTGGTTGATGACCCAAATATATTGCCTCTTGGGACCAGCTGGGATTGCATATATACTACTTACATTAATGTAATATCATTAAGTTAATCCCGAGCATTTGATCAGGATCCAATTTGTGATTGACCTGAGAATTCTTCCGGGCCACAAATTTTGATGTATTTTCTCTTTCCCTCTTTCATCTCTTAGAAGAGCAATCCTATTCCTCCTAGCATATTTCATGTTACTCGCAGCCAAATTCGATGAACTTTTTCCCAAAAAGGAAACATAAAAATAAACTTTAATGGACTAAACAGTTTACTGAAAGTTGTTAGACTCATGACTATAACTTTTTTTCCTACAAGGCTATAAACCACTTTGCTAGACATTGAGGCGTCGCGTATTAAGTATAATGCCTGATAATTTTAGGGCTAATCCTTAGGTCGTCTACGAGTCAAAGTTAAAGTTGGCTTGAAAGTGGACATATGCCAGTTGTCAGCCTTTGGCACATGTTATTGTTATTAGATATGAAAATGATTGAATTAATGAGGAACAGAGGCCTAACTATTCTAAAGCTTGATTATGAACCACTATGTTCTCAATAATAATTTTTTTATGAAACATCTATGTATGTGCCCAAACTGTTCTTTTGCTCGTCTGCTTCTCAACAATAAAATATAAAGTTTGTATAACTTTTTCTAACCAAGTAATTCGTGGAACAATTCAAGGCATTTTAATAGAACACATCATTCAATATATAGGCTTTATAAATGTGTCTTTTATGGTTTTCTTTTCCTATTCATTGTAGAAAATTTTCTATAGATCTAACATTCTAAATGTATAACCTATATATCAACTCATGCTTTATTTTTATTTTCTTTCGAAGAAGGTAAATTTTTATAGATAAATACAAAGATTACAACTATAATCTAGTCCCGATTACAAAATAGGTCATCTGGGGTCTACAATATATATGTCAGCTTGTATATTTCTTTGTACAACAAAATTACTGAGAGAGATTCTCAAAGATGCACCGGTTTTGTTCCCTCCATACATACCATACCACCGCTCCAAAGCTAAGACGTATATTGTGGTATCTACACGCTCCACTGCCTTTCTTAGCTTTAACTTCATCCGCGATAGAAGAAAGGGCTCTGTTTTGTGCGGTAATTCAAGCCCAAACCTAGTTCTTTGTGCGTTATATATATATATATATATATATATATATATATATATATATATATATATATATATATAGAGAGAGAGAGAGAGAGAGAGAGAGAGTAAAAATGTTGTGATCTATTGGGTCCACCAAACTTAAGGTAAATTCAGCTATTAGGTGCTATATCCGTGTCGTGTTTTCTCGGACACATATCAGACACACAGACAAGTACATACCCTCCGAAATATACTAGGACATAACAAAAATGGGTGTTATCTCCTGATATCGATCTAATATTCTGTTAAATGCAATATAATCATGAATCATAGGCAATTCCAAGGCATTTATACAAGCTTTCATCTTCTGACCGATGACATCTAGTACTTCCAAATGGGCGAACGCTAACCATTTAGCCAGCTATAGGCTAGCTTGCTTTAGTTTCAATCATGCACAATGAACTTTCTAGGTTTCTTCTTGGTATATAGTTATCTGTGAATTCTCATTTCACAAGGACTTGCTGATCAAAGGACAATTGTCCAAACCTGAATGTAGTAACTAGCTATATATATACATGTAGGTGTTTGAGAAAAAAAAAAAAAATAGAATGTGTTTGTTGCACATGTAGAAACCTTTGAACTTTGAAGCATGCAAAAAGAGTGTCATGTCACATTATTAGGAAATATGTAAGGTTTCTTACGAGAATCCTAATGTGACATGTCCATGTGCTTGCTGTAGGGAAAGCATTAATATACTGCTGCTATGCAATTAAGGTGCAGTCCAACAGTTCTAGCTTGACATTGGAGATCGATGATCTCACAGTGGCCAAGGTGTTTTGGTCTTTGTCGTAACTAATTAAAATATCAGTATCTTTATTAAATGTGACAAACTCCCAATCTAAATCTACTGAATATGGTTAATGAAAATTTGTGAACCTAGCTAATTCTAGTTTAGAGTGGCCATGGATAATTAAGCGTAAATAGCATCGTGACCAGGCCTACTCTGAGAGCATGAATGATGCATCATTTATGCATAATAAAATGGAAAGGACAATGCAATGCAATGCTAGTCGGGAGAATAAATTGAATATATGTAACCACCTAATCAATATGATCGGCTTAGTACATGGATTATAATGAAATTGACAGGAAAAAAAAATGCATAGAATGTAATTTCAGTTAAAGCCATATTGACAAGGTCATAGGGGATACTACATTTGGACGTCACTCTTTCTCAATGACCCTAAAGAATTAAAGGTCTAGGACAATATTTGAAAAATGGTGAGGTTCAGATGACAAGGGTGGTTGCACTTTCGCTACAAAATTGGATCGCACATTTATTTAAACCTGTCCCAATCCAACTATAGCTGTAGCTTCCCATTGCCGAAACCTAGTGAAGCTTCAGTGGAAATTTCCTTTTGCAGACATTGCTTCTACTTATATACGACATTACTTCTTTTTTTGGGATACTTCACATGCATGATGCGGTTTGAATATAGGAATAGATGAAACATAAATTCAGCATTATTATGAATGCATGAACCTGGTCCAGATAAATAATAGAGGAGATCCATGTATTAATTGGTTATCAGACTTGATAGAACTATAAATTACTCTTGGTCCTAGCCCTAAGAGTTTACTCAAAACTGAAACATATTGAAGAGACCACTTCTCCTGGTGGTGATTATTGCTATTGTTCCTTCAGAATTCATGTGCTGCTCCTATAAATAGATAATTGAAAGGTCACTTATGCGCGCGCGCACACATCACACCACGAAAATATACTGCTCGAATGCATGTATCTGTTAGAGATGGAGATAATAAGAACTCTTCCCTACTTACTGATTGCACTAGGTATCAGGTTTCTTTACTGGGAAAGATATAACTATCCGACTATTTCAACTATTAATCACACATTAAGCAAAGTTCAATTCTTACCGAAAGGAAATCTATGCTATTTTTAGATAAGGATTATTTACACTTACATTTCCTATGTTTTCGATTTATTAAACGGACATCTCTTACTTTGAAAATAATTACACGGACCTCCCCTCCCCTTTATGTCGTAAGGGTGGTTAGTGTAATAACCCTTTACGTAAAATATAAATCATAGGGGAGGTCCGTGTAATAAACATAAAACATAGGGGAGGTTAGTGTAATTATTTTCAAAATAAGGATGGGAGGTCCGTTTAATAAACCGAAAATACAGAGGAGGTCCCTTTAGATAAAACAACTGCAACTGTTAAAGTATCAGAATAACTGGCATTGCTGATACCTCCTATTACATGGTTATTGCAACAAGGTTCAAATAGAAATGAAATACATACTAAGCTTATCCGAAAGTAACATCAGTTTATGTAGAATAATTAAGGTAAGTACATAATAACCATCCCTACCATCTCAAATATATGATGTGTTATGGCTATATATATATCTTCCTATACAGCAGGTCAGCACGTAGTACTATGTTATTGCTAGGTTATGCTTATATATATCATGTTGATACTATTAACCAAACCCAACCTATGCAGAACTTACACATCCATCACAGAAATTCCCTAAGGCCTGTCGACATGCCAGGTGGCTCGGGCCCCAGCCGAAGCTCGAGGTCCAAGTCTGCCGCCAGGTCGCGGTTAGGCGGCTCCCCAGATTCACCATGTTGCCAGCCGAGGCTGCTTGATCGCGTCGAAGATCCCTCCATGAACAAAGACAGCTGTTGGGGTCCGTCGTCGGCATAGATCTTTTCTCCGTGCGATTCACCATCATCCCCGAACACGAACCCTTTCTGGGAAGCGTACGCCATAAAGGCGGCCGGGGGGTTCTTAGGGGAAGCAACTCTTGCTGGAACATGATCCAAAGGAAACCGGGTTCGGATACTAGGGGGATGCTTGAGCTTGACCCGATCCTTCCGGTGGATGTTCATGTGGCCTCCGAGTGCTTGGGCGTTGGAGAAGCCCCTCTTGCAGAACACGCACTCGTAGGATCGGACGTTGGCCTTCGGGCTTCCTTGGTCTTCGGAACCGGCACTGGCCTCATCATTCATGATCTCTTTGGGGCTGGTCAGTTGATCTTCTTCCAAGGGTTCCAGATTTTGGAACTGCATGAAAATGAAATGATGGGGACCTAGCTAGGAGCTGAACTCATGTAGAAAGAGTCCCATGAGAGGTTTTATATCAGTGGAGAGGCTTAGATATATAGAATATATAGTTGGTCATCTTGATTATTAGCTAGCTGCCAACGAAACATATATGAAAGTAGTAGGGTCTTAGTCAGGGTAGTCAATTACAAAATAAGGCTTGGATCTTAAGGTAACTTACCAGCTTTTGTAACTATTAGTGTGTTGTGTTGTGATGCAACTTCGTAGATAGTTTATGGGGCGTATATTTAATGGAACTTGTCCTCAAATAATAAGAGTTTCCTTTTACAACTCTGCTACTTTGCTAGCGCATGCCGGACGTGGAGTGGTGGGAGGGGCTGGGGGAAGGGGCGGGCCGCCGCGCGGGCGGGAGGCCGGAGGCGGAGCGGTCTGTTGCTAGCACAGCGCTAGCCAAACGTCACTTTTTGTTCCTTTTAAGTCATTTAGGCCAAAGTGCAATCTTGGATAAATTTCTCTCTAGTAAAGCTGATGTTAGATGACAGACTTTGCTGGCCACTGTGTCATGTCCCAAGCTTATATTCTGGGTTTAACAAACATCACATATCGAACTCCTTTATTATATTATGTTGTAGCTAGTCTTGACAGTATAATCTTGTCAATTGCTGTTGTCTAATTTAGTATGAGATTAACATCTCATCTTTTCTTTAATCTTGATGCTTATGTTCCGGCCAGCATTATAATTACTGGATATTACATAACATTTGTGATTAGTTATTCAGAGGATGTTATAACTTTGTTTCGAGAAGAAGATATCTCTCATCTTCAACACGAACAAATTTGCAGGGTTTTAGTAAAATATTCATTCACATGGACAAAATGTCTTTGTTCACCTTACTCAGCCCTGATGTCTGAACCAAATCAAGTTAGGTTAAAATCGATCTAATTGACCTATAAAATATATAGGGTTTAATTAGGAGCAATAACCAGGTTACGTACGGTGACATGCCCACCCTATATATGAGGAGCGTAGCGCCAATGGCATAATCCAACCTTGCGGTCGCTCTCAAGAGATCCCGAGTGGGCTTCGTGGAAGTTGTCTAGGTCATGAATTTAGGGCAGTTGGCATTATCTCGACGTCGTTTTCAAACTGTTTTGAAAGCTACCAAACCCTGACCCCTTACTATTTCTGTATCTATGTTTTCTCGTAGAGAGAATTAATGTACACAAATCGTGTGATATATACTCGTCTGTATACTGAAAACAACAGTTTACAAAAATCGTAAAGGTACCGATAAGGATTTGATAAATAAATACCAATGGATATATATATATATATATATATCAAATAGAAATATTTGGGGAAATAGGGATATGTTATGTAGGTCAAATTTGTGTCAACTGGATTAGCTGTACTAGTCCTGATCACGTCTAGCTGTGATTGATGACAGTAGGGTTTGTTTATCCGTTTGCCAATCGACAACACCATATATCGAGATTAACAGGATCGACAGTGTTTGTTGTGAGAGTATAACCATAGGAATCATCAGTAGGCGACAAATTAATTAATTAATTAATCATTGGCTAGTTAGCTGCTAGCTAATTTAGGATGTCTGAAGAAAAAGAGTGCTCCACTTGGTTAGTACTTCACAGTAGGCATGCATGTCTGTAGCCTGTGCATATGGTTGGTAATTAGTAAGACTGAGTTTGAACATATTTACATTAATTAGCTGTGATTGGAAGGCACCTCCAGTTAATATGCTTTGCTTTCTAGAGAAGTATGTATATATGCTGTGGACACGACAATTGGAGTAGTGATCATCATCTATTAAAGAATAGGGCTATAGTTTGTTATAAGAATACAACTTATATTAATTTGTGACAGACTGCATGTTTACTGATGTAGTCAGGATTCAATCTCTCCTTCAAGACAAATGGTGGCTTATGAACTCTAGTGTTTGTTTGGTGATGGTAAGGAGTAGTGTTTTAAAAACTAGACCAGACCAGACCAGCCGGTTCAACCGGCCAGTAGTTTTTCTGGTCGGATTAGTATTGATGCACTATGTTTTTTTTCTTTCAAAAACTAGTTGTAAATGATTTTTTTTTTTTAAATACAGTGTCTAGATGGGATTGAACTTTGACTACTTAGGTTAACCCAGTGGTTGAACCGGTTTGATCCGACCTAGTGTCGATATTTGGTCCAGATTTTAAAATACTGATTATAAGTTGTGTTCATTATGCATGGTCTCATTTCTTTTTTAAGTTCCACCATAATTAGAAGAAATAATTCACTTTTCTGTGGAAACGAACCTATCCAGCCATGATGTGATATGTCTTCATTTGCTGATCACTTGAACAATGATGCTGTGAATTGTTCTTAAGTGTAATCCTTCCAAATTCTAGTATCCAAATTTTTTTTTTTTTTCTTGTTTTATTTTATTTATTTTCTAGAAGAAAAAAAATTCTAACGACGTTCTATTTTTATTTTTCAAACAATTATATTTTGGTGGGTGGTTACTTAAAGAATTTTTAAAAAAGACCATTAGTAGTTCGCTTTCCTTCCCCCTTAAAACCTCACGGAACTACGCCATTTCTAATGGCGTTTAGAGAATATTTTCGAACACATTTCTAATGTTAGCACAATTTTCAAACCAAAAAAACACCTAAAGTTTATTAAAGAAATTTTAAAAATAAAAAATCACCTAAACTCCTTTGTACCATCTTCACCGTGGTCCCTTTCATTACTGGCCTCGCTTCCGGTGTTAAATGGCCTAAGTGGGAAGTAAGAAATTGTATATGCACGGTGGGGGAAGTACTTTGTATTTGCATTTACTTTTCGTGTTAGTTCTTCTTTAAAAATCCAAATCCAAACACATATTTTATATGAAAAAGTGGTCAAATTCATACTTCAGTGTTTGAATGTGTAAACATAAATGAGACAGAGAAATAAATTTTTTTTTACATTATAACAATAACAAACAAACATTAATTATCTAACTAAATTAATAATTATTTATTAATATTAATTATTTAAGCTTTTTTAATTCAAATATATCACCAAATATTTATTAACTATTTAATGTACTAAATAATTTTACTTATTGTTCCCATTTCCCTTCTAACAACGAAAAGTGAGAGAATGATGCCACATATAAAAAACGGAAATTTTCATCAAGAATATCAAATTCTATGTAAATTTCATCCAAAGTATCAAAATTTTATAAATTACAAAAAAAATCAAAACGTTCTTCCTAAGAACGTTTTATATTTTTTATATTATATTTTTATCGTTTTTTTAGTTCTGTTAACGACCGTTAACGGAAAAAAAAAATAGAAAACGTTCTTTGACTTCCAAAGGACGTTTTCTATATTTATTTATTTTCTTCTCTCTCACGTCTCTATCTCACTCATGGGTCTCTCTCTCACTCACTCTTTCTCTCACATCTCTCTTACTCTCTCCTGCTCTCTTCTCTCTCTTGTCTCTCTTACTCTCTCACTCATTTCTCTTGTCTCTCGCTCCTTTCTCTCTCTCTCTCTCACTCATGGTGGCAGACGGCGAGGGCGTCGGAGAGGGAGGCGAAAATGGCGGCGGCGAGGGGGCTCTGGAAAGGGGACGGAGAAGGAGATGCGGTCGAAGATGTCGCACTACCAGAATAAGTCAAATTAGCGACGCCCAAAAACGTCGCTAAATAACAAAAAAACGTCGCTAAAAACTTTTAGCGACGTAATTAGCGACATTTTAACGCAGTCGGAAAAAACCAAGTCGCTGAAAGGAAAAACGTCGCTAAACGTCGCTATGCCGACGTATTTTAGCGACTTTATTGTGTCGCTAAATTTAGCGACGTTTAGCGACTCCGAGTCACTAAATAGCGACGTTTATTAAAGTCGCTAAACGTCGCTAATTAGCGACTTATATAGCGACGTAACAGCGACGTCTTTAATGACCTGGCAGTACTGCCATGTCAGCAATTTGCGACGTACAGCGACATATTTAGCGACGGCTAATTACACGTCGCTAATTAGCGACTTTTTTAGCGACTTATAGTAACGTCGCTAGACGTCGCTAAACGTCGCTAAATACGTCGCTAAAGTTACAAAAAAATTTAAAAAAAAACCTGAATTGTTCCAAACTATTATTCCTGCAATTTATAAATTTCTAATTAAAAATATACCCGGAGCAACCCTCCGTTGAATTCTATGGGTTCGTCGACCCCTTCGGTGGAACACTCAACACAGGATTAACAATATTGAATATGAATAAAAGTATCACAGTCATACAATTAATACACACAAATATTATAGACAGACAATAAAAGTATCACAGTCACACAAAATGGGCATAAACAACATCACAGTAACACAAAATGGGCATAAACAGCATCACACTCACACAAAATGGACATAAACAGCATCACATAATATATAAGTATCAGAGTATCACAGTAACACAAAATGCATAATATATAAGTATATGAAACATTATAGTATCAATCTCGAGGATTTCCAAAATGGGGCAGATACCAGTCCCTCAAATACTGCGCATAAGCAGCGTTTATGTTATCAAGCTCCGCTATGGGTGCTGGGTGACTGGAACTCCCCGTCTGAGATACAGCCGCGATAGGTGCTGGGTGACTGGAACTCCCCGCAGGTGGTATCTCTTCCTCCTTAACAGTAGTCGGCATCACTTCCTCCTTAACAGTATGAGGCATAACTTCCTCCTTAACAGTAGGAGGTGTCGCTCTCTTGGGTGCCATCTGGTAAGATAGATGAAAACAAAAAATTAGCAAAGAATTAGCTATTGGACCGGAACGGAAGAATTAGATGATTATGTAGCAGTATAGATCATTCTAAAGCTTACATCTACCCTAAAACACATGGACACTTGCACTCACTCAAAGCTACTGATACTTCTCAAGTAGATTATAGCCAAACCAATAATATGAAATCAAATTTTAATAATCATTCTAAAGCTTACAAAAAAAAAATGTCAAGATCAAATTGACTATTCTTAATTATTCATAGATATGTGTCCCTGTTACATATGATGCATGTTAACAATAACTCCACCTAACACACCACGCAACCCTTATTGCTTAGCTGATCATTAGAATGCAAGGGGTTGTAATATGTTTAATACTCTCTACAAGAACATTTTCACTCTACCATTAGATTAGGTTACTTCCATGAGAGGAACATTTTCACTCTACCATTAGATTAGGTTACTCTCTCTCTCTCTCTCTCTCTCTCTCTCTCTCTCTCTCTCTCTCTCTCGTTTCTTTTGAGACAATACAAAACAAGAAGAACCCTTAAAAAGTAAAGTGGGCGTAAGCTATCAATTGAGAGTCTGATTTGCCCCCTCCTTCAAAATTGATTTATGTATAGAGCCCCTTAAAAATCAACAACAAAAAGTAACCTAAAAAAACACTTACAAGCAAAGCAAACCCTAACCCTAATCCTAACCCCAGGTCAAAAAACCTAACCCTAACCCTAACCCTAAACCTAACCCCTGCGTCTGTGTGTGTGTGTCGTGTGTGTGTCGTGTTTGTGTGTGTGTCTGTGTGTGTGTCGTGTATGTGTGTCGTGTGTGTGTGTCTGCGTCTGTGTGTGTGTGTCGTGTGTGTCTGTGTGCGTGTCGTGTCTGTGTGCGTATGTCGTGTCTGTCAAGTGTGTCTTGTGTCAGTGTCACATGAGAGAGAGAGAGAGGGAGAGAGAGAGAGAGAGAGAGAGATTACCTAGAGCTCGAGGAGGAGGAGGGGGAAGCCGGAGTAGACGCAGCCGTGGAAACCCGGTCGCCGGAGAGGGGGGGGGCGGGGGAAATCGAAACGTTTCGAAATTTTCGACAAAATTTTCGACAGACGGAGAAAAGAAAACCGAGCCCTAATTAAACAAAAATTAGCGACGTTTAGCGACGTCACATAAAAACGTCGCTAAAATTAAAATTAGCGACGCAAATGAAGTCGCTAACTACGTTGCTAAATTTTTTTGATATATACGTCGCTAATTACGACGCTAAACGTCGCTAAATCAGATATATTAGCGACGTTTAGCGACCTTAATTGAACTTATAGCGACTATTCTTTTAAAATCTTAATAAAAGTCGCTAAATGTCGCCATTTAGCGACGCCTAGCGACGCTTTTTATAGAGTCGCTAATTTAGCGACGTTTTAACTAGACGTCGCTAAAATACGTCGCTAATACCGCTTATTCTAGTAGTGTCGGGGCGGGGAAGAAAGTCGAGGACGAGGTGGAGGGGGTCGTCGAAGACGACGTGGAGGCGGACGACGGAGCCGGAGGCGGAGGAGGCGAGGAGGGTGAGCTTGGACTCGTTCTCGAGGGAGGCGCAGTCGAGGGGATCGTCGGGGCTGAGGAGGACCTTGTCGATGGACTTCACGGCGAAGTCCTCGTCGGAGAGGAGGGAGGTGCAGCGCCGGACGGTGCCGAAGCGGTCGCGGCCGAGCTCGGGTGAGAGAGAGAAGAGTGCGGGAGAGTATAAGAGAGATGTGAGAGAAAGAGTGAGTGAGAGAGAAACCCACGAGTGAGAGAGACGTGAGAGAGTCACGTTTTCTATTTATTTATTTTTCCGTTAACGTAGTTAACAGAGAGAAAAGTAGATGGTAGAAATATAATATTAAAAAATATAAAACGTCCGAAGGACGTTTTGATTTTCTTTTTGTAATTTATGAAACTTCTATGCTTTGGATGGAATTTACATAAAATTTGATGTTCTTGATAAAAATTTCCGTATAAAAAAGAAATTAAAAAAACTCGGCTTGCGCACGCATATGCAATATTCAAATAACCCTACTTTGGAAAAAGTGTGTTGCCACATAGGAATAACAAAATTTTATTTAAAAATTTATCTCAATGCAATTGTCAAGTAAATTATAAAGCTTACTTAGCAAAAGTTATATAAGATATTGTGAAGCTGATTGTCTAGATTTAAATAATATACTTGACAATATCTTAGCCTTCATGTCATCAATTAATGAAATGCAATGGGTTTCCTTCTTCTTTTTCCAGCTGTTTTATTTAATAAGCTGAGTAGCTATATCTTCCATTTGAAATTGTGATGTTTAGAAAGAACTGTGTTTGAAACTGTCCCCATGTAGTGTGTTTTCTTCTTCTTCTTCTAGAATATTTAGTGTCAGCCCAAAAGAAAACCACAATCTCCAATTTCCTATAAATTAATTTGATCACAATGAAATGATATCAGTAGATTATGACAAAAAACATTGAAATTTCAACTTTGAAGTAATCCACCTTCTACTTACAAAGGCAAGTTTCCTGGTTTTTCTCACGTTAGGTTTTCATGTACAGTTGAAGCCCAACACGGAGGCCTCTGTGATGGACCCAACGTCGAGGCCCAAAGCCGTACGTCTATACTGTGGATCTTAGCCTATAAAAAAAATTCCTATTGGACCCTGGCATAAGTTTCATATAGTCAGCAATTTTTAGTGTAGATTTGAAATATACATAAATGAAGTAGAAAATAGATGTTTTCATAAGGAGGAGGAACAGTAATATTTAGTTAGTATCAATTGCTAGGACTAGAAACAGACTTAGATGAACATAGTTTTAAGTATTAAAGAAGGTTATAGATAATGTTAGTGCTATTGAGAACATAATCCTTAACAGAACTTGGTAGAAAAAGAGAATTCAAACAGAAACAGACCCCAAAATTTTGGAAAAAAAAAATGCTAAATAAAGCGCAAATCCATGCCAGTATAAAGTTGAGTTATACAGCTTTACTGCAGTTTAAAGTTGTCTTTTACTTTTTTTAATTCTCGCACAATATTTAGGCAAGGCTTCTCGTTGTAGTTGTGACATAATCTGTTAATGCATAGAGGGACTCATGCCAACATACCAATTTGTTTCAGGACCTATACCAGACTTGACTTATCAATCAAAGGTAGGGGTGAGCAACGGTTTGGTTCGGTTCAAACCGAACCGAATATCTAAAAACCGACTGAACCGAAAATCGTTTTTTGCAAAACCGAAAATCGAACCGAATTTGTAAAGACCGAAAAAAATCGAACCGAATTAAATCGGTTCGGTTCTCGGTCGGTTCGGTTTTTTAGGTCCAAGTGGTGAGTGTATACCAAATTCATAAAAACCGAAAAAAAACCAAACCTAACTGAGAAAAACCAAAATTGTGTACCGAAAATAACAATAAACTAATTTTATACCAAGTGGTGAGTGTATACCAAATTCATAAAAACCGGTTTTTTTTCTTTTATAATGTAGTGATTCGGTTTTTCGGTTCGGTTCGGGTTTCGGAATCCAAAACCGAAAACCGATCCGAAAACCGAAATTAATCAAATGATAAAACCGAAATCCGAACCGGTTGATTAAAAAGCGAACCGAATTTCAATTTTGATCCGATTCGGTTCGGTTTTCGGTTAAAAACCGAGAATCGCTCACCCCTAATCAAAGGGACCCTGACAAATTTATGAAAAAAGATACAGGGACCTAAACCAAATCTGGCCATAAATGAAATGTTTTTAACTTGTGGGCTGGGTTGGGCCAACCTCTATGAATTTGCATCTTTAGTACAACAAATATAGTGTTAAATATGAGGACCTCTTTAAACTTTTTCCAATTGCCATTCTGAAGTTGCTTGTTCTTAGAACATTTGATCCATGGCATATGGATTAATTAGAAACAATAGAGAGTGCTCTTAAGAATCTCTATCGATTTATACGAAATCATATGAGGAAGAAAAATATATAAGTTTTTTTTTCTCTCCAACTTAAGGGATAGTTGATTAATTAATCTCTGCTAGTTAAACTAACATCTACTTAAAATGCAGCTGATCTTAACCTGCATATTTGTGCACTTTTCTATCTTCAGATAGAACTACAATGTACTTCACACTATAAGCAAGTCTACATTCGAGCTTGTTTGTGCGCGTGGATGTGGATGTGGATGTAAATGGCATTCCATGAACGTGAGTTTGAGTTCCTTGCGAGTACTGAGAGTCATAGCACAGATCATCTATCAATAATGCTCAGTTTACTACCAAATGCTTACAACCTTCTTACAACCGTCTCTCCCCCTACTATGTGGGTCACATTCGGTCCCACCTCTTCCTCCAATGAACGACTGCCACGTGGCATTCCTGCCACGTGGTGGCCATCCGGACAGCCACCTGGTCCCACCTCTCCCCCCTCCTCCAATGGACGGCCGTCACGTGGCGGTTGTAAGAGGGTTGTAGGCATTTGGTTGTAGTCATAGCATAGCCCATCACCTATAGCACATTCTACAGTGGTGGCCTGGCTAGATGATCAAAATGCTCCAGCTCCATACTGTCTGCAACCTCACTAATGTTGGAAATGAAACGCAAAATCCGTTCCCAAAACCAAAGAGACTGCGAGAGAATTAAGCAATAAAAACTTACCAAAATTAAAAAAATGACAAAAAAAGCTAGCCAAACGCAGACATAACAAATTTTGACGTGAAAAATTCTTGCAAAAAAAAACTACGAGACGATTGGAGTCCAATCTTGAAAAGCCTCCACTAATGGAATAAGAAATACACCGACTCTTACAAACTTCTCATTGATCCAAACCGATCACCACAACTCCTTGAAGAAGAAAACACGATTACAAGTACACGAAGAACGAAGATGATGACGAGAAAGAATTACCTGAAAAGATCTTCTTTTCGATGTAATCGTCAATTCTCTCTTTCTCCCTCCAATAGTTGTAAAGTACTATTGTCTCCTTATGCAATGTTTAGAAATATATTTTAGGGTTAGGAAACACCTAATATATATATAACCACAAATTCATAACTAATCTGAACCATTGAGGTATTTCTATTATATGTAGGAATATTCAATCCAAACCATTGAGGTATTCCAATTATATGTATGAATGCTCATTCCAACCCCATTGAGGTATTTCTATCATATGTAGGAATATTCAATCTATTTTTGGAATATTTTTCACATAGGTCGGTAATTTCATCCACTCTAACAACTAAAAGAGCAAGCAAACATTGATACGAGAGTATCATCATTAAACCCTAATTTTGATCTCCCAAAGTTTTTAACATAATGCCCACACCATCCATACTTCCCCCAAGCAAAGCAAAGCCCTTGTATGCACAACTACTCTAACCCTAATTTTGATTTGGTGGTGGATGAATCGAGAGGAGGCCTGATCTAGGGTTTTATAGGGAGGACGGGGACCGGAGCGGTCGTCCGGTGGGGAAAATGAGCGGCTGGGAGGCTGAGAGTCGGGTGGACAGTGGCGGTTGGCGAGGGAAGGTGAAGGGGAAGAGGCAAGCGGCGGCACTGTCGTTGTAACGGTCGCGGGGCGGAGGCGTAACCGCCGACGGAGGAGGCGATCGGGTGCAGGGGATTAGGAATTAGGGATTTACTGTAGCAGCGGGTAGGGTTCGGGTTTTGGGTCGTCGGGTCGGGTATGGATCCAACCCGACCCGCTAGGGTTTAAATTAGGATTCGGGTTTGAGTCAGGGTTCGGTTCAAGTTTGGTCCGGTTCAGGGTTATACCGGTTGGTTCAACCCGGTTTATTTTGGGTTTATTTTGGTTTAATTAAAATATTAATTTTTAGGTCTTTAAAAATAGTTCTGGGGTCCAATAAATTCCAGAAAAATTACCCTATTCTAATATTTTATTTTACACCCAAAAATATTATTTTTATAATATTTTAATATTTAATAAAATCACAAAAATTATTTAATACCAGAAAATATTAATTTTAATTAGTTAAAAATTACAGAAAATTTCCGAAAATTCATTTTTAAATTCCTGAAAAATCTGGGGGTTTACAGGGTTAGATATGGATGAAGATTAGAGGTGAAAAGAGAAATGGGGAAGGAAACTTACTTGAAATTGGTTGGAGGAGTAAAGGAAGGAGAAATGAAGAAAGAGAGTGGAAAGGGAGAAGTGAATGAATGGAATGAAGGGGAAAGAGGGGGCCGGCCATGTCATGGAGAGTAGGGTTAGGGTTAGATATGGGTACAAAGTCTAAAATACCCCTCCTATAAGTCATGCTAATTAGGATTTGGGTTTGGGGTTCCAAATGCATTCTAACTAAACCCTAATCACTCCAACTAACTAATTAGAATATAAATAACTACTTTAAACCAATAAATAAGTCTGGCAAGAGTATTGGTTGGGTCTGACAAGGGTCCACTAGGGTCTGACATGGGTCCAGACTAGCCAAAACCCTAAAACAACTAATAAAAATAAATACATGCATCTAATTAAATATTAATACAAATATTTATGATCAATACACAATTTACCAAATTAAAATAAAAAATATATATCCTGCCCTGGAAATGGGGTAGTGACAGCGGGCAAGCTCATTATAAAGAACATAAAAGAAGCATAAATTAACACGTGTGCCAAAGTATCGCAACAAAAAGCCATGCGTGTCACCCACACAAGGCGCAGACTAGAGCTGCGCAAAGCAGGGTAATTACCACCCATGCGACAGACACATAGGTTGCGCATCGCAGAACCGTGCATCCATGCGACAGGTCGTGTCAGAGGTCTGCGCACTCAGGCAATGAGACCCGGGAGAAGGCCGCCCATGTCTCTCTATCCATGCGACAAACCATATAAGCAATGATTCAGGGTTTTCTTTTGTCGTCGTCCCCGGAGGGAACCCTACCTATGACGGTCTTTTGTACATCAGAAGAAATCTTCAGGGAGCCGCCCCCAACGGCATGATTCTTTCTTCTTCCAGTACTCTTCTTCTTTGGGACCGAAGCCTCGGTAGCTAGGCCCTTGCCCTTGGTAACCGTGGAAGAAGAAGGAGCTCGAGAAGCCATGGCAGGCGTCGACGAAGAACACAAGAAAAATCGTAACAAGGGTGGAAGAAATTAGCAAAGAGTCTCTCTCTTTTCTAACTTTTCTTCTTTTATAGTCCAAACTGCCCCGATCTACGTAAAAACCTAGGATGAGAATGGCGCTTGAATTCTTGATCCGTCGTCACCTAAGAGTGAACCGTCGCCTCGGGCTTCGCATCGTGAGATGGCTCAGAATCCCAATAAATCTTCCCAAGGATCGAATAGAATCCGACATTAAATGGAGATGTGACTGTCACGCCCCGGACCCGCCCGGGCCGCCGCTCCGCCTTGCCTCGCCCCCGTATAGCCGGATTATCGAACTGGCGTGAATCACCGTACCCCGGCATGCCGGACGCGAATCACCGCGCCCGTCCCGCGGGTGCGAGGAAGGGATTTTGAGTGGCCCGCACGAGTGTATCGGGGACGTGATACCGTGCGAGCCTGGGGTTGCGCCCACACAAGGCCAATCGTTTAAGTTTATAGTTAGCTATCATCGCATCAATCGAGTAAGCAGCGGAAAGGGACTTATTGCAATGCAATACATTTAGCCAACTGAGTATTCGGGACAATCGAGGCAACTTGGGTTCCTTTATGCAAAAGGCATTCGTTCGTTCCATACATTATGCCCCCTTATACGATAACATCTCGGGGCAACAATCGAAACCAGGATTCCGGGTCTTAGGGACTGTGGCACGCCTATCGCTCCCTCGGACGATCCAGTACCTGCAAGCAAGTAAACTGTTGGTGGGTCAGCACTTTTATAAGTACCGGTGAGATAAAACAACTGAACAGAAATAAGCATTCACTAAAACCAACACTAAGTAATCATGTTATAAAATATTACATTACTAGTGATCTTTCTAGTTTTACCTAGGTTCGTTTCATACAGTTCTAGCAGAGTCATATTACATTGTTTAGAAATATCTTTGGAAACAGAGTTTCATATGCAATAAGCAAGACAAGCAATCGTTCATGTTTCAGGGTGTGCGCAGCGTGTCTCGTGAGACTCCAGGGTCAAATGCATAGCTAGACACACATGCACGATCTTAGGGGCAGTCCTCTATCCAAGCCAACACAATGACTTAGCTATATGCAGGGTGGTCCCCGAGTATCTCAGGATCGGCAGCTGGTTGTACATGTCACGCCCAGTCCCAAAATACCGAGGGACTGGACACGTGGCAATGGCCAGCAGTACGCACCGATGGATAACCCAATTTAATGGATCCATCAGGGCGCACTTAAGCTGTAAAATAAGGTCTACTACAACATGCCACACTAATCTCATCCATAAAAGATAAATGAAATCAACTGCATAATGAAATGGAAATCAGCAACAAGTCTCAACAAGTCAGTCGTGGAAACAATCCGACATAAGTCTGAATACACTGGTTCAACAGACCAGGAACAAAAGAGTCTAACATAAAGTAAATACTGAGTACGAAATCAGGTACTCAGGAAAAGTCTTCAGCAGTCACCTCGTCCTCGGGGTTCGGTTGTGCTCCAGTATCAAGTCCTGCTACAGCTTCAGCTCCTGTCCCGTAGACCTCGGGATAATGCTCCTCAGCTAAACCTGGGGACATAATCCGGATCCAGGTCCTCAGGGGACATAGCAAGGTACAGATAATACAAGCCAAAATAAATGCAGTGCAGCAGATAATGCAATAAATAGGGTAAGAATGTAACCATCTATGTGAAATGCAAGTGAGAGCATCACTAGTACTCAGGCTGAGACTGCTACAAGCTCTGTGTCGGGGAGCCGGTAGCAGTAATAACAAGTAAAGGGTCTAGCTCTGCTGGAGAGTCTACAACCTCACAATAGTAGTGGATATATATATGGAACAGCCTGTAGCCTGTGTGTCTCTCCCTACCCAATGTAACCACGCATATCATGACCATAACGTCTCATGTCCATGTCAGCGGGATCATAGCTAATGCAACAAGTCATATAATATCTAAGAATATAATGTCTATGTCAATCATGTATCCTACACAGAATCACCATGAATATCTCAGAAAGATTCTGTCTGCATGAATAGTGTCAAGGGTCCTGGGTCCTGATGTACTTGATAAGACAAGTACGAGAAAGTAAAGGGTCCAAAATATCCATCTCTAGGTGACGTACTCAACACCGCGTATGTCACGCCCCGTGCCCCGCCCGGGCCGCCGCTCCGCCCTGCCCCGCCCCGTGCGGCCGGAAATCAACGAACCGGGCACGAATCACCGTGCCTCGGTGCGCCGGACGCGAATCACCGCGCCCGTCCCGCGGGTGCGAGGGAGGAAGGGAGCCAAGCGACTGGCCCGTTCGAGCTTTCGGGGGACGTGATGCCGCACGGGCCTGGGGTTGCGCCCGTGCAAGGCCAATCGTTTAAGTTGATAGTTGGCTATCATCGCATCAATCGAGTAAGCAGCGGAAAGGGACTTGTTGCAATGCAATGCATTAGCCAACTGAGTGTTCGGGACAATCGAGGCAACTTGGGTTTCCTTTAGCAAAGGCACACGTTCGTTCCATACATTATGCCCCCTTATACGATAGCATTCTCGGGGCAACAATCGAAACCAGGATTCCGGGTCTTCGGGACTGTGGCACGCCTATCGCTTCCTCGGACGATCCAGTACCTGCGAACAAGTAAACTGTTGGTGGGTCAGCACTTTATACAAGTACTGGTGAGATAAATCAACTGAACAGAAACAAGCATTCACTCAAACAGGCACTAAGTAATCATGTTATAAAATATTACATTACTAGTGATCTTTCTAGTTTTACCTAGGTTCGTTTCATGCAGTTCTAGCAGAGTCAGATTACTTGTTTGGAAACATGTTGGAAACAGAGTTTCATATACTAAGCAGGCAAGCAATCCGTTCATGTTTCAGGGTGTGCGCAGCGTGTCTCGTGCGACTCAAGGGTCTGATGCAAGGCTAGACACACGATGCACATTCTTAGGGGCAGTCACTATCCAAGCCAACACAATGACTTAGCTATATGCAGGGCGGTCCCCGAGTATCTCAGGATCGGCAGCTGGGGGAACAGCATACCAATGACTCTTTTATCTGATGCTAATGGCAGCTGTGACTCATGGTTGCTTTCCACTATCTCTGTAGCAGCCGTGACACATGCAGTTCAGCTCTGCACCAAAAGCCATTGTCCGACCGCGTGCGAATGCATGGAACACTATCAAATAAACTCTTAGTATGCAGACGAGACAAACCATCATAACGCAAATCCCTGTTACGGGGCAAATCCGACTTATCACTTGAACACATTCAGGCACAGTATGGTTCTCTCGAAGCATAGACGATAGTGAACATGTTCATGCACTCTAAGCAGGCGATTCAGGATTCTCGTTTAGCAGACATTGATTCAAAGACAAGCTAGGTGAGTTCGTTCATTAACATGCAAGGCAGGTTCTTATCATTCTCTTAAGAAAACATTGCAAGCAAAAACTCAGGTTATTTATTAAGGCGTGCAAGAATCAGAGAACGAAGTTCTGCCCACTCACCTTGATACATAACGCCGGCGCAGAGCGGGGCGTTACATACTTACCAACCAACAAAAAGTTTCGTCCTCGAAACTTCAAGGATAAACTTCTCGATATCCCGAGTAGCGATAGTGCCGTCCCTCGCCGTACTCAATCGAAACAATCAAGCAATTCAAGTTCAGGAACATTTTGCACTTTGAGAATATCTATGGACTTATTGTATGGAACGCTCTTTGCAAAACCATATCGATAATATCTCAGAGTCATAGCAACGGTTTGGGCCAGAGAATCGATTCCGCTCTGATACCATTCTGTCATGCCCCGTGCCCCGCCCGGGCCGCCGCTCCGCCCTGCCCCGCCCCGTGCGGCCGGGAATCAACGAACCGGGCACGAATCACCGTGCCTCGGCGCGCCGGACGCGAATCACCGCGCCCGTCCCGCGGGTGCGAGGGAGGAAGGGAGCCAAGCGACTGGCCCGTTCAAGCTTTTGGGGGACGTGATGCCGCACGGGCCTGGGGTTGCGCCCGTGCAAGGCCAATCGTTTAAGTTGATAGTTGGCTATCATCGCATCAATCGAGTAAGCAGCGGAAAGGGACTTGTTGCAATGCAATGCATTAGCCAACTGAGTGTTCGGGACAATCGAGGTAACTTGGGTTTCCTTTAGCAAAGGCACACGTTCGTTCCATACATTATGCCCCCTTATACGATAGCATTCTCGGGGCAACAATCGAAACCAGGATTCCGGGTCTTCGGGACTGTGGCACGCCTATCGCTTCCTCGGACGATCCAGTACCTGCGAACAAGTAAACTGTTGGTGGGTCAGCACTTTATACAAGTACTGGTGAGATAAATCAACTGAACAGAAACAAGCATTCACTCAAACAGGCACTAAGTAATCATGTTATAAAATATTACATTACTAGTGATCTTTCTAGTTTTACCTAGGTTCGTTTCATGCAGTTCTAGCAGAGTCAGATTACTTGTTTGGAAACATGTTGGAAACAGAGTTTCATATACTAAGCAGGCAAGCAATCCGTTCATGTTTCAGGGTGTGCGCAGCGTGTCTCGTGCGACTCAAGGGTCTGATGCAAGGCTAGACACACGATGCACATTCTTAGGGGCAGTCACTATCCAAGCCAACACAATGACTTAGCTATATGCAGGGCGGTCCCCGAGTATCTCAGGATCGGCAGCTGGGGGAACAGCATACCAATGACTCTTTTATCTGATGCTAATGGCAGCTGTGACTCATGGTTGCTTTCCACTATCTCTGTAGCAGCCGTAACACATGCAGTTCAGCTCTGCACCAAAAGCCATTGTCCGACCGCGTGCGAATGCATGGAACACTATCAAATAAACTCTTAGTATGCAGACGAGATGAACCATCATAACGCAAATCCTTGTTGCGGGGCAAATCTGACTTATCACTTGAACACATTCAGGCACGGTATGGTTCTCTCGAAGCATAGACGATAGTGAACATGTTCATGCACTCTAAGCAGGCGATTCAGGATTCTCGTTTAGCAGACATTGATTCAAAGACAAGCTAGGTGAGTTCGTTCATTAACATGCAAGGCAGGTTCTTATCATTCTCTTAAGAAAACATTGTAAGCAAAAACTCAGATTATTTATTAAGGCGTGCAAGAATCAGAGAACGAAGTTCTGCCCACTCACCTTGATACATAACGCCGGCGCAGAGCGGGGCGTTACAGCGTACGGGGTTGGCACCCGACTATAACCGGACACTAAGTACGTCACACGGTTCCTAGGTTAAGCATGTACAACAATTATAATTAAGACAAGTAATATGAAATAAAGACTGCAAGTTGGCAAGGTACACTTGCCTGATGTTTAAATTCCAACTAATGTTCTGTTACTCGAGAAATTTCCAGAAATGTCTCCGGATGCTGAAACAAACATTACCATCATGCTCAGAAGATATCAAATAGCTAGAAACGCCTGTCCTTGAGTCCAATTTGGACACAGGGGCAAAAATGACCATTTAGGGTCAAAACGGGGTCCGCATGTGGGCCCGCTTTGCACCGAAAAACGTATCAGGGTCAAAGGTCTCCAATTTTGTCCAACTTAGTGTCAACAAGTCAGGAACGATGATATGAACCCAACGGAACTTTCAGAATTGGATTCAGATGAGCCGGTCACAAAATCGCCCGTCAAGTGGAGCCTGTGGGGCCCACGACACGCGATTTTGTCAACGTTCTCGGAATCGAACCAAACTTGGGTCACAAGACCAGCGTATTGCTACGAGTCCGATGGCACAAGTTTTGTTTTGATCCGACGTGTGTACACAAACTTATGACGCGTTCCAGAAAGGACGAATACGGGACGGTGTCGGCGGATACGCGTTGATTCCGTTGTGCACGCACATCCGAATCGACTTCTGCGAAATCTCACACGTCCGTATCAACGGCGCGCACGTACGTATCGGTGAAGACCGCGTGCGACCAAGTTGGCCCGTTTGGCGGGGCGCACTCAGTTCCGGGGTGAAATATGGGGTTATTTTTCCTGTTTTTGGATCGCGGTTCGCGATCGCCACAGGACGCGATGCCCCGAGCGGTTTTCACGGGCACCGAGAGGGTCACGCAGGGTTCGCGATGCAGCAAACGAAATCGAAAACGGGGCAGCGAGGAGAGAGAAAAGAGTACCTGAACAGGGCTCGAGAAACTATGTTTTCTCGTGTCCGCGTGTCGAGTCTCTGTGTCCTGGACGTGTCCTGAATAGGGCACAGATTCCTGTGTCGTGTCCACGTCCACGGCAGCCCTAGGGTTGCTGGATTCTGGCCGGCAGCTCGACGAAGGGCTGGGCGGAGCTGCGGGCGGCACGGGTCGGCTGAGCGGGGTCGCCGGCAAGGCGGAGCGGGTCGGGTGGGAAGGAGGGAGGTGGTGGTTCTGGAGTCGGGCTCTGCGGGACTGGGCGGAGGGCGGCCGGCTGGGGTCTGGTCGAGGCGGAGAAGGACGGCGAGGTGAGGGGAAGGGGAAAGCTGGAGGAAGCTTGCGGCGGAGGGGATGGCCGGAGCTAGGGCTTGGGCTTGGGGGAGATGAGGGAGGAGGAGAAGAGGAGTAGGGGTTATATAGGGGAGAGCCCGCGGGGAGGAGGCCGGATGAGGCGGAGAGAGGGGGCGACGTCGTGGGGTCGTGGAGCAGGGGCGCGGGCGGGGGTCGTCGGCGACGTGGCCGGAGAAAGCGGCGGGAAAGTCGGGGTTAGTGGCGTGGGGGAGGAGAGGGGTCCTCCGGGTCGGGTTGGCGGGTTCGGGTCCGGCAGACCCGGCCCGACCCGCCAGGCTGAATACGGGTTTGGGTTTGCGGGTTCGGGTCGCGGGTTTGACCCGGATCTGACCCGCAACTGAGGGTTGGTTGGGCTGGGCTTGGTTTAATTAATTAAATAAATAAATAATAAATAAATAATAGTTTTTAGGTGATGCAAAATAGGTCCGGGGCCCAATAAATTCCAGAAAAATTACCCTAAGTCCAGTTTTCATTTTACACCATAAAATCTTATTTTCATCATATTTTAATATTAATTATTAGCATTTAAAAATTATTTAATCACCAAAATACCTTGTTTTAATTCTTAAAAAATACCAAAAATCCCGAAAATTATTTTTAAAATTTTTAGAAAAAATTGGGGTAATTACAGTACAGCATACCAATGACTCATTCATCTGATGTTATGGCAGTTGTGACCCATGGTGGCTAATGACGCATGCAGTTCAGTTCTCCACCATAGCCATTGTCCGACCGCGTGCGAATGCATGGAACACTATCAAATAAACTCTAGTATGCAGACGAGACGAACCATCAGAACAGTTATCGTTGTTGCGGGACAATCCGACTTATCACTTGAACACATTCGGGCACAATATGGTTCTCTCGAAGCATAGACGGTAGTGAACATGTTCATGCACTCTAGGCAAGCGTTTCAGGATTCTCGTTAAGCAGACTTATCGTTTCAAGGACAAGCTAGGTGAGTTCGTTCATTAACATGCAAGGCAGGTTCTATCATTCTCTTATGAAAATATTGCAAGCAAAAACTCAGGTTATTATTAAGGCGTGCAAGAATCAGAGAACGAAGTTCTGCCCACTCACCTTAATACATAATGCCGACGCGGAGCGGGGCATTACAGTGACAGCCTGGAAGCGCTCATCCCTACGTCCCGCGATCATGCGGCCTATGACCATGTTGTCCCAATGGCCATGCAACATAATATGCATACAACCGAAGATATCTCCTCCATGCTTCTTATTCAAAGTATTTCAAACTTATAAGTTTGAAAACTTTGAAGGGGGTCTTGTAGAAGCATGAAAAAATATACGTTTATGCATTCAACAGCCGTGCGTCCAGAAAAAGAAGACTCCAATCAGGCCACAAAGTCACCCTATGGAACTATAAGGCTACGTACATGTAAACCCCCTGAATTTTCAAATTATTAAATCTTGGATTTTTCCCAATTTTCTGGAATTTTTTGGGAATTTTCTGTAATTAAAATCAAGGTTTTCAATTAATAAATGATTTTTTATTGGCAATAAATAATATTAAAATATTATGAAAATAATATTTTTGGGTGTAAAATTAAAAACTGGACTTAGGATAATTTTTCTGGATTTTTTTGGGCCTCAGACCTATTTTTAAATGCCTAAAAACTATTTTAATTAATTAATTAATTAAATAAATTATTATTATTATTCTTATTATTATTATTATTATTATTATTTATATCCGGCCCAGCCCGGCCCGCGGCCCAAACCCATTAGGCCCAGCCCCTAACGGGTCGGGTCGGGTCCACCTGAACCCGACCCGCCCGGATCCGAACCCGCCTGATCTCCCCTCCCCACGACCCGTTCCCCCCCCGCGTCCGGCGCCGCCGCCCGCGGACGCCGCCGCTCCGCCCGGCCAGCGCCACGACTCCGCCGCCCTTTCCGGCCTCGCCCCCGCCACCTCGCCTCTCCTCCTCCCTTATAAATAAACCCCCTCTCCCTCCGGCCACCGAACCGCCACCGCCACCACGCTCCCCTCTGCCGCACGCCGCCACGGCCACCTCGCTCCTTCCACCGCCGTCGCCGTCGCCTCTCCCCCGTCCTCCGCCTGCCTCCGGCCCCGCTCGACAGCGCCCAGCAACAGCCGCAGCCGACAGCAGCAGCTCCAGCGCCGCCGCAAGCCGGCCGCGCCGCCTCGCCGTGCCGTCCTCGCCGGCGCCGCCCAGCCCCGGCCGGCCTCCCCGCAGAGGCGCCGCCCTCCTCCGGCCGAACCGTCGCCTGCAGCCAGAACCCTAACCCTAACCCTAATTTCGGATTCGCGTGTCCGACACGAGTCGGACACGACTCGACCCTGATTTTCGGGTCCCCTTCAGGTGCGTGTAACTTTCGCCTCGTAACTCCGTTTTCAATTTCGCAAATTGCGTTGTGAAGCCTGTATGACCCTCTCGGTGTCCGGACAAACTGTTCGGGGCATCGCGTCCTGTGGTGATCGCACACCGCGATCCAAAAACAGGAAAAACCAGACCCTGTTTCACCCCGGAACTGAGTACGCCCCGCCAAACGGGACAACTTGGTCGCGTACGGTCTTCACAGATACGTGCGCATCGTCGATACGGACGTGTGAGTCTTCGTGGAAGCTGATTCGGGTGTGCGTGCACACCGGAATCAACGCGTATCCGCGGACATCGCCCCGTATCCGCCTTTTCTGCAATTTACCCTAACTTCTTGTACACTCGTCAGATCGAGACAAAACTTGCGCCATCGTACTCGTAGCGATACGCTGGTCCTGTGGGTCAAGTTTGGTTCGATTCTGAGAACGTTGACGAAATCGCGTGTCGTGGGCCCCACAGGCCCCGCTCGACGGGCGATTTTGTGTTCGGCTCATCGGAATCCAAATCTGGAAGTTCCGTTGGGTTCGTATCAGCGTTCCTGACCTGTCGACACTAAGTTTGGTGAATTTGGAGACCTTTGACCCGGACACGTTTTTCGGTGCAAAGCGGGCCCAACGGCGGACCCCGTTTTGACCCGAAACTGTCGTTATTGTCCTTGCCTCCAAATTGGACCCAAGGACAGGCGTTTCTAGCTATTTGACATCTTCTGAGCGTGATGGTAATGTTTATTTCAGCATTTGGACTCATCTCTGGATATTTCCCCCAAGAACTATTAATCGGATCCAAACAACAGGCAAGTACCTGCACTTCAAGTTTAATCTTTATATTGTGATAGTTAATTCCCTGCCTTACATGTACCATTGATGATTACACGTAGTGCTAGAACACTGGATTTCATGTCTTGAATATTGGAGTTCATGTCTTGTTTTTCATGTCGGGTGGGAGAATACTGAAAGGCATGTAGTTTACCCTGACCCTTGCCATGTTTAATAGCTGTTGGTACACGACTGTCCATCAGCCGGATCTCGATTATTCGTGATAAATAGCCGTCTATGACGGCCGGTTTAACCTTATAAACCCCTACATGCCAACTAGGTATTCTAAATACACAAGTTCACACACATAGTTTCTTGTCTTGTTGCAGTTCCTGTTGTCTTGTCACAGTTACATTTGTCCTATCATTCCTGATTTACTCATGCCCTGGTTTATAGAAATTAATCCTGTTTTACTTATAATCCTGATTTATAGCATTATTTCTCAGTTAAATTTTTCTACTTACTTATGCATATTCTCACCATGATGATTAGTCAGTTATTTTCTACCTGTCACACATATTTAGTTTAATCTTGTTGTGCATTGTGTACTTTGCTCCTTTCCTGACTGGATCCGTTATTTTAGGCGATGATGAGGACCTTGCCCTACCTATTATGATCCCTATGAGGTAGCAGATGACACAGTTGAGAAGCCGGTTCCTACTCAGGAGATTACCTTTGAGGAGTAGCCAACCAGTTAGCTAGCTTTTCCCTTTCAGCATAATACTCGGGTTTGTCCCCGATTTATCTTCTGGCTTTGTATTAACTGTGGATTTGATTGTCACAGATTAAATATTATGAAATCCAAGCATTCTTATTCCTGTGATTATCTTTGCCTGTTTAATATTGTGGATGAGATAGATAGTTATTGATCCCAGAAAATGACCTAGACAGCGTACTACCGCCGACACTGCGGCGTAGGCTGGACGTGCCCACGCACTCGTGCCCGAATATCCGGGTGCGGGTCGTGACAGTACATGCATCCCAATTAGTCAAAAAAGTTTTGGTCGCAGATGGACCTGATATGGTGTATCTGACACAGAATTCTTACAAAAATAATTGCCTCAAAAGACGTGAACCTACTAAACGACCGAAGTATCACGTCAGAACTTTATTTTTCGTCGCCCCATGCGTTCTAGACTCAATACATCCCAGATTCCACGCGGACCAGGCAGCACTCGCCCATGCATCCCAGACTCCATGCGTCTCTGCCCCCATGCGTTCCAGACTCCATGATTCCCAGATTCCATACGGACCAGGCAACACCGGCCCTATGCGGTTCAAACTCCATGCATTCCATGCGTCTTCGGCCCTATGCGGTCCAGACTCCATGCGTTCAATGCTTTTCTGGCACCCGACGTTCCAGATTATATGCGCTTCAGGCATCTCTGGCCCCCTGCGTTCCAGATACCGCGCATCTCACGCGAGAAAATCTTTTTGCTGCGATTCTCTCCTACCAAAATACGGGCCATATGTCAAGCTGACCAAGTCAGCAACGGAAGACGAGAACCGCCAGAATCTTCAGCAACAACAAATCCCAACAGAACGTCCATGTGGTAGCTCACCCTGGACCCAACCCAGACTATGCGGCTACAATTATAACAGTATTCTGTTGAAGGAGCCCCATGCGGCCACCAAACAGAGGTATATGCGGCACCTATAACCCATCAACATGATGGCTATAAATAGGAGCAACTTGGACGTCCCAAAGGTCAACTTTTTCTGCTTCAGAGAGACACCCTACCCTCCCAGAAAGTTGCGTACGTGCACCCAAGCTCAAGAGAGAGAGAATAGAAGAGAGTACCCCTCACTCACGCATCGAATCGTCAACGAAGTAAAGGAGCCGTCATAGCGCTCTTTGTCCATCGTTATGTCCCATAATCAAAAATTTATACTTAGATTGTCTGTCTAGGACCTCTCTGTACTTTCTTCTATTTTTTATTAAAGAAATTAATTTTAATAGCGAACAGAGAGTGGGGACCTACAGCAAGGAGGGGGTAACAAGGCCGGGGTATTTTCGTCCAAAAAATAAGTCAAACGAGTTAACCATTAGGAATAGACGATTTCCGTCAAAAGTGGGGGGTTTTGTACATTATAGAAACAATGTGGGGTTGTCACGTCCCAGTCCCAAAATACCGAGGGACTGGATGCGCGGCAATGGCCAGCAGCACGCACCGATGGACAACCCAATTTAATGGATCCATCAGGGCATGCTTAAGCTGTAGTCTAACAATAAATAGAGCAATTGTTACAAGTCCCAGGTTATTCTAATATCATCCACAGAGATAAACACAGATCAAAAGCCAGAATAAATGCAACTGAATATAAAGAGCATATCTCAACAAGAGTGTCTCGGGGAACAATCCGAGAATAAGTCTGTTACATCAAGCAAATAGACATGAAATAAAGTAACTGGAAATGGAAATATTTGAGTATGTAAAGCCAATACTCAGGAGAAGTCTTCGGCAACGATCTCGTCCTCGGTTCCTGGTTCTGCTCCTAGAAGTGCTCATGTTCCGTACACCTCGGGGTAGATCTCGTCAGCCAATCCTGGGGACATAGTCCATTCCTGGTCCTCAGGGGACATAACAAGGTACAGATAATACAAGCCAAAATAAATGCAGTGCAGCAATAAATGAAACAATAGGGTAAACTATGTAACCAGCTAAGTGATATGCAAGTTGAGAGTTTTAGTCATACTCAGGCTGAGACTACTACAGGATCAGTGTCGAAAAAACTATAGCAGTATTTTCTCGAAGGGCCAGTACGGTACCAAAGCTCTGTGTCAGAGTCTAAGGCACTTCCATTAAAATATTATATATATATAATCAGCCTTTTGTATGGTAAATCTCTTCCCACCCAATGTAATCTCACGTCTCATGTCCATGACACGCAAAACCATATCTAATGCAACAAGTCTGGATAAAATCTAAGCATGTAAACTATGTATGTCATAAACCTGTATCATATACAAAATCACCATAAATATCTCAGGAAGATTCTGTCTCATGAAATAGTGTCAAGTGTCCTGGGTTCTGATGTACTTGATAAGACAAGTACGAGAAATATCGGGTCTCGGTATCCATGTCTATGTGACGTTACACAACTCCGCGTACGGGGTTGGCACCCGACTATTAATCAGACGCTAAGTAAAGTCACTCGGTCCTGGGCTGAATATTTACAACAAGATTATATATGAAATCTACAAGAACTCAAGTAAAGTAATATAACAGGAATCACTGCGAGTTGGCAAGCTACACTTGCCCACTGATGTATAAATAAGTCAAGAAAATAAGTAGCAAAGCTGCAGGGTTTGGCAAGGTACACTTGCCTGTGGTTCTGGCTCCAACTGTAGCTCTGGCAGCAGCGAGATTTACACACAGTACTCCGGTTGCTAAAATAAACATCACCATCAGATCCAGAAAATATCAATCAGCTAGAAACGCCTATCCTTGAGTCCAATTTGGAGACAAGGGTAGAAATGACAATTTCGGGTCAAAACGGGGTCCACAAGTGGGCCCGCTTTGCACCGAAAAATGTGTCAGGGACAAAGGTCTCCAAATTTGCCAAACTTAGTGTCAACAGGTCAGGAACGATAATATGAACCCAACGGAACTTCCAGAATTGAATTCCGATGAGTCGATCACAAAATCGCCCGTCGAGTGGAGCCTATGGGGCCCACGATACGCGATTTCGTCAACGTTCTCAGATTCGAACCAAACTTGGGTCACAGGACCAGCATATTGCTACAAGTCCGGTGGCGTAAGTTTCGTTTCGATCCGACATGTGTACACAAAGTTAGGACGCGTTCCAGAACTGACGGATACGGGACGGTGTCCACGGATACGCGTTGATTCCGGTGTGCACGCACACCCGAATCGACTTCTGCGAAATCCCACACGTCCGTATCAACGACACGCACGTATCTGTGAAGACCGCACGCGACCAAGTTGTCCCGTTTGGCGGGGCGTACTCAGTTCCGGGGTGAATCAGGGCGTTATTTTTCCTGTTTTTGGATCGCAGTTCGCGATCGCCACAGGACGCGATGCCCCGAGCGGGTTGCACGGGCACCGAGAGGGTCACACAGGGTTCGCGACGCAACAGACGGAATCGAAAACGGGTAAACGAGCAAAGAGATACGGGTACCCGAACAAGGCTCAAAAAACCAAACTTCTCCGTGTCCGACACGACACAAAGTGGGCCGTGTCCGACCTAGGGTTAGGGTTCTGGTTCGCCGGAGAGAGAGTCGGAGGAGGCTGTGGGTCAGGGGAGGCCGGCGAGGGGCTGACGGGGCTGGGTGGACGACGGGCGGCCTGACGGCAGCGGCTATGTCGCCGGATCCGGGTGGCGGCGAGCGGGTTCTTGGAAGAGGGAGGGTGTCGTCGAGGTCTGGGGAGCGCGGCAGCCTGGGGAGCTGCTGCTGCGTCTGGAGGGGACTCGGCGGGCGGAGCGGCGAGGTCCGGAGCTAGGGGAAAGAGGTGGCCGGAGGGGTGGCCGGAGCTAGGGCTTGGTTAGGGGAGATGAGGGAGGAGGTGAAGAGAGAGGGATTTTATAGGGGGAACCCGCGGGGAGAGGTCGTGGCGGAGGAGGCGGAGCCGAGGGGGTCGTGACGCGGGGCGCGGAAGGGTCTGACGCGGGCTCCGGCGACGTGGCCGAAGCCGCCGGCGGGGGATGCGGGATCGAACGTGGGGAAGGAGAAGGGTTCAACGGGTTGGGCGGGCGGCGGGTTCGGGTCTGGCAGACCCGGCCCGACCCGTTAAGCCGAGCGGGTTTTGGGCTGCGGGTTCGGGCCGCGGGTTGGCCCGGATCCGACCCGCAGCGGATGGGCTGGGCCTGGGCTTGATTGGGCTGGGCTTGGGTTTAGTTTTTAAATAATAAAATAAATAATAAAAATAGTTTTTAGGTGATATAAAATAGGTCCGGGGCCCAATAAATTCCAGAAAAATTATCCTAAGTCCAGTTTTTCCTTTTACACCCAAAAATATTATTTTCATAATATTTTAATATTAATTATTATCATTTAAAAATTATTTAATAATTAAAACCCTGAATTTAATTACGAAAAAATCCCAGAAAAATCCAGAAAATTGTGAAAAATCCAAATTTAAATTTTTTTTTAAAAAATCAGGGGGTTTACAGGGGTGCACCATGAATATGGGTAAATAAAGTGGGGGATAACTTAAAATTTCTCTTATATATATAAGAGGTGATAGGCACGTATTTTGTCTATGCAATGTTAAACGTCGCTAACTAGTGATCAGTGATATAATTTAGATTTATAAAAGTGGTGCCCTCGAAGCATAATATCCATATCATTTTTTTTTCTTCATCGACGATCAGGGCTGGCCTTGGGGTATATCTGACAAGCCATCACACTTGGGCAACCCCCGGCTCCTAAGTTTCCACCTCTCTGTCGGTAGAGCCTTCGTGACCCACCCCGACTCTTCTTTGTCAGTTGAAGTAGCAATCCATCAAGTCCATATTTTTTGTTTCCACTGGAAAGGCCTCAAGTAGCTTAAGGAAATATACTCGAAATCCGAGCTCTACTCTACTATCAGAACTGAAGACTTCGACACCACTGCAAACTCTATTTGCCATCAATTTTTTGATATCTTCTTTTGGAGTCAAAGGAAGGAGCAACCAAATTTAGCTCCGGCTTGGGCAACCCAACGCCGTAGGCCGGCCCTGTCGACAATGATACAATAGTATTATTAATACAAAATTCAAAGAATAAAACGACTAATAAAATATAATATCTAAAATTATATAGTAATAATGAAATACTAATAAAACTGAAATATTTCCAAACTAAAAAATAAACTATTGTTCCTAGCAAATAAATAAAATAAAATTAATGTGTGGGGTAGTTAACAATGATAATAATAAAAAGAAAAAGAAAAAGCCCGTAGGCCATCAAATGCTTCATCAAAGGCATCTTATAGTCACTTAAATTTATCAATCTCGTTATTTGAGGCAAAAATACTGATTAAGTTTGCATAAACAACTTTTTCAACCATTCTTTCTCGATGGATAACATAGACAAGTCATTTAATCTCTTTTGTGACCGTTGATCGGAAGGGGAGAAAATTTTGACAGCAACAATACCAATTTTTTTTAATCTTACTAGTTGACTTGTCTCTTGGTATTATAATATATAAAATATACTCTGATTTTTTTTTATGTAGACTCAAAAAATAGAATGTCTGGTGGGCTTTTGTTCATAACTGGACTTACATACAATAAAAAATATATATAATTGTTGTCTTCTAAAATTTTGGGCCTTAGACGACTATATTTACGCAATCTCAGTCGAACTATATATATATATAAGGGATCATGTAACACATACAATTTGACATCTAAAAAATTACGCAATCTCAGCCGCACATCAATAGAAATTAGCGGTTCAGATCAATATAGAATAAAGGACTCTATTAAATAGTGGAATGTATTAATTAGTGGGATGTGCAATTAATGGGTTCATGCAATAAATACAACCCACTATTTAATAGAGTTCCTTATCATATATAGATATGAACCGTTAATTTCTATTGATGTGTGGCTGAGATTGCGTATTTTTTTAGATGTCATATTGCATGTGTCATCCGATCCCTTCATATATATATATATATATATATATATATATATATATAGTTGTGATTCAGGCATTTTCGCATTGAGATCATAAAATTTTTATTGTATGATGAAGGGAGAGATGAAGTACCAAATCATAGTAATTGAAAATTCTACTTACACCATTTATATTTTGAATCATCAGTTCTTGACTTAAATTGGGCCGGACAATTGATTCGGCCATAATCAATAATCCGTGATTAGGCTTAACTACACCACCCTTCTTTTGTAAAGCCCATATCAAAGCGCAAATTTGAGTGGCATGTCGGCCCAGTCCATATCAATATCACTAATAAATTTGCTTATAAAAAGAAGAAGAAGAAGAAGATAAAGATAGAAACAATTGGTTAGTCAAATAATAATATACAATAGATTTTAGGGTTAAGTATTAAGTCTAAACTAATTGGAAGTTAAAAGAGTACGTGAAGATACTGAACTCAAGTCTAAGACGTGAAGATACGGAACTCAAGTCTAAGACTTGATCTAAACTTTGTCCCCGACTTGTATTGGTGATACAAGCGCGTCTTAGATTTCAATCATAACTGGGGACACGGCAAATCGAGTCCATATAGTGCTAGATTCATAATTGGGGACAAGCAAAGAGAAACCTAGTTTGGGTAGGGGTGAACATTACTAAATTTCGGTTCGTAAATTTATGATATTTGAATTTCAGCCAAACCGTTTTTATTAAAAATTGAACCGAATTTAATTAACCAAAACGGTTTTATTTTTCGGTTAGTTCGGATTTTGCATGCTGGGTCGGACTAAAGGTTAACTTGGTTTTGCCGAACCCTTTGCATAATGATTGGTCTATGATTTACACTAAAAAAATTTCGGCAAAATTTGATAGTCAAACGATAGATTAAGTACAAAATATACAAATATAATAAAGTAAAATAAATACAATTTTACAAATATTAAGCATTGGTATGTACATGCCTACACCACATATTCTTTACTATTAAATGGAAGAAATGATATGCTTTTCCATGGAATCAAACCCATCCAGCTAGAAAGTTTATATCTCCACATCTTTGTCACTTAAGTTAGAAAGCTTTCATATTGGACAACATGGTAATATTTTCTTTCTTTTTTGAAATATTTTTTCTTATTGGTCCAACATGACAATAGCTAATTATACAATACAATACAATACAATACTTTCGAAATATTTTTTGAAATATTTTTCTTATTGGTCCAACATGACAATAGCTTTCATAGTATTGTATTGTATTGTATTGTAGTGTATTGTATTATATTATATTAGTATTGTATTATATTATATTATATTATATTATATTGTATAATAAGCTATTGTCATGTTGGACCAATAAGAAAACGGAAAATTTCACGTAGAGCAAAATATTTCGATAAATTTGTAATAACAGCATTGAAGTTTCAATAATTTCTGTAAAAGCATCAAAACGTCCTTACAAAGGACGTTTTATGTTTCCCCGTTAATTATTATTTACTCCGTTAACGGAGGAAATAAAAAAAAATTATATATACATAAAACGTCCTTCACAAGGACGTTTTATATTTTTTATTAATTTTTTAAACCTCTCTCCTCTCTCCTATCTCTCTCCACTCTCCCCGGAGAAAGAAAAAAATTTATTAAAATATTGTAAAACGCCCTTCACAAAAACGTTTTACAATATATATATATATATATATATATATATATATATATAATCCTCCAGTGGTACCCCACCGCCTCCCCCGCCCGCTCCTCTCCGACCGCATGCTCTTCTCCAGCGGTGCCGACCGAGACCAGGCCACCCGCTTCCTCCGCGCCGTAGACGATATCCGCCGCTCCGTCGGCTCGGATCCTGTCACCGCCAGCCCCAAGCGCCTCTCCTCCTCCTCTCCTTCCCCCGCCACAGCGCTCCAGATCGCCATGGCGAGACTCGAGCTCGAGCTCTTCTCGCCGGAATCGATCCACGATCTCCGCAGCATCGCCGAGGCGATCAGCATCTTCCAGCTGTTCGGCTTCGCCGAGGCGATCAGCATCGGGCGCCGGTCGCCCGAGAAGCTCTTCAAGATCCTCGACCTCCACGACGCCATCTCGGACCTCCTCCCCGACGTCGCCGCCATCTTCCAGTCCGACTCCGTCAGCTCGATCCACACGCAGGTCGTCGAGACGCTCAAAAGGTGCGGGAGGATTAAAAAAAAAAATTTGTAAAACGCCCTTGTGAAGGGCGTTTTACATTATTTTAATAATTTTTTTTTTCTCCGGGGAGAGGAGAGAGGAGAGAGGTTTAAAAAATTAATAAAAAGTCCTTGTGAAGGACGTTTTATGTATATATAAATTTTTTTTTTTTTTTTATTTCCTCCGTTAACGGAGTTAATAATAATTAACGGAAAAATATAAAATGTCCTTTGTAAGGACGTTTTGATGCTTTCACAGAAATTTTTGAAACTTCAATGCTTTTATTGCAAATTTATCGAAATATTTTGCTCTACGTGAAATTTTCCGATAAGAAAAATATTTCAAAAAAGAAAGGAAACATTACCATACTACTTGGAAAGAGCAAAAAATAGTAATATAATTTTTTACTACTTGAAAAAAACAAACAACATGTCATTTTTTTTAACCAAACAACCATCCTCTTTGTTATTATTATTTTCTATACGTAATTGTCTAACTATCCATGTTAAATTTAACGAACAATTTTAATTAGTAAATATAGATAAGGACATTATTGGAATAAAAAAATTTACGATGAAGTCTCAATTTTCTTATTATATAGTGTATAGATTGTAGGCTAAATTTTAACTTGATACTCTCAACTATTCAAAATTTTCAACTTGATATCCTAAACTTTAAAAATAGAAAACTTAATACATCAACTATAATTGTGTAACTTAATAACCTAACAGTGTTAACTGAAAATATTAAATGACAAAAATATTTTCATTATCTTTCCACCTTCTCTCCTCGGTAGCAGCGACGGCAGCAGTGTAGGGGAGTGGCAGCAGCAGTTCGCGGGAGAATGGAGGGGGAGGGGAGGGGAGGGGAGGGGGGGGGGGGGGGGGGGGGGGGGGGGGGCGGTAAAGGTGGGAGAGGGAGGGGGGTAATTTGGTTATTTTCTAACGAAAAAAATAATTTGTGATTGACTAAAGGTATAAACTTAAGAATATTCAATAGTTAATGATAGTAAATTGTCTAATTTTAAAGTTTAGGGTATCAAATTGAAAATTTTGAATATATGAGGGTATAAAGTTGAAATTTAGTCTAAAGAGTATCAAATAGTCATGGTCGTTAATAGTTTTACTTATGATTATTTAGAAGTTTATTTTTGTTAAAAAGTTTGGTTGAGTGTTGTCCTCCATACATAAAATAATATCAATATTTAAACAATATACCCCCTCCCCCCACACCACACACGCGTGTCCCGGCACTTTTATATATAACTAATAAATTTATGTGAGTTGCACGTAAAATAATATTTTTTTATATTAATGTAAAATTTGTTTAAATATTTAAATAAATTTGAATTAAAATTTATTATATATATGTTTATATTTTTAATTAGAATTTGTTATATATTTTATTATATTTTAATTTGTTATGGATATATTTTTCTTTTTCATAAAGAATTTTTAAAACGGTTAGCCATGTAAGCATATATGCTCACGTAATTAAAAATTAAATAAATAAATAAATTTAACTAATTATTTAACTACATAATATTATCTAATTATAAATAAACACCTATGCTAACTCATATGGTTAAGATGAGAGGTACTCTCTCTGGTTGGTTGAGTTCGAATCCCTGAAGTATTTTCGAAAAATCTATTTAGCACGCGCGGGTACACTGGACAGTGCACCTGCACGGCAGATAATACTGCCTCCGCCATCCCCCCTCCTCTTGCTCCGCCACGGCCTTCTCCTCCTCTTTCCGGCTCCATCGTCGCCCCCTCCTCCTCCTCCTCCTACGGCGATGACGTCCCCCCCCCCCCCCCTCTCTACTGCTCCGGTCCTCCTCCGACGGCGGCAGTGCAGTCGACGCCTTCGCGAACCCTCCCTCCCCTACCACTCCGCCTCTCCCCCATACCTCTCCGACGCCGTCCGGCACCTGCATGCACACACTGTGCACGCAGACGCGTGCTAAATAGCATACTCCAAGTGTTATTTATAACAATTTAATTTTTGTTCAATAATTTATTTTACGTAATATTATTATTTTTTAAAATAATTAATGATATGCTTACAGCTTAGATGTCCCCTTTATATTAGTACAAAAGTAATTATAATTTGGTTTTTGGTTCCAATTGGTTTTAAAAGTCTGAAATTATCGAATAACGGAAAATTTTCATAACAGAAATCGATAAGCGATTCTGGTTAATTTCGGTTTTGGATGGAGATATGGCTAGATTCGGATCAATTTTGATTTTGGAAGGTTATATATGTTAAAATACACACCACACACGAGTCCATTTTTGTTCACCCACAAATACTATAGTATTTGTTCACCCTCCACTAGAAAATGCACACGTGGCATCTTCATCCAAACAAAACCATCTTACAAGTGATTTTGTTCACCAATCAAGGTGGCGTGTACATTTTCTACTGTAGGGTGAACAAACACCTTAGTATTTGTGGGTGAACAAAAATGGACTCCACCACACAGCACACATTCCCAAAATAATAATGCCAAGTTTACTACCAAATGCTTACAACCTTCTTACAACCCTCTACCCCTCCTCCTGCTATGTTGGCCACCCCCACCTCCATCTTTTTTTCAATGAACGACCGTCACGTGACCACCTGAACAGTCATCGGGTCCCATTTTTTTTCTCTTCTCCAATAGATGGCTGTCAGATGAGCGTCACGTGGCAGTTGTAAAAGGATAGTAGGCATTTGGTTGTAGTCATAGTAGAGCATAACATAACATAGCATAGCATAGCATAGTCCTTCCCAAAATAGTATAAACAGCAGTTTTTTTATTTTTGCTATTTCTGTGTGCATCATCTTCGTCTTCAATCAATTTGACAATCACTACCCACACTCCACTCCTGCAGCCATGGGAGACTCCGCTCTTCTCCCCACCAAATCAAGAAGATGGTCACTGGAGGGGATGACCGCTCTCGTCACCGGCGGAACCAGAGGCATCGGGTTCTCTCTCTCTCCATGACCATGGGTTTTCTATTTTTGTTGGAAATTTGGATCGATGTATTGTTATTTTTGTTAGGCGTGCGGTGGTGGAGGAGCTAGCCGGTTTCGGAGCCTCGATCCACACCTGCTCCCGGAAGGAGGAGGAGCTCGCCGACTGCTTGAAGAAATGGAAAGGGTTAGGGTTTTGCGTCACGGGGACCGTCTGTGACCTGTCCGCCCGGGACCAGCGAGAGAAGCTGATGGCCGAGGCCGGCTCTGTCTTCGCCGGAAAGCTCAACATCCTCGTGAGTTGGTCTCTTCGTTCGATTTGTGGAATTAATTATTTCGGAAACATAAACCTAGGGATTCTTTAAGTTATTATCCATATTTATGTCTAGAGACCGTTTAGATGTCCACTTCAATGGGGTGAGGTATTAGAGAATTTGTTCATGGATTCGCGGAAACACGGTTATGAATGTGTGTGCGACAAGTATTGGACACGATGCGGTTGCTCGAAAAGACACTACGACACATGAAACATCAATGGTGCTTGTGTGTCGACATGCCCGTGTTGTTTCACATTTCATGTCCGCAGCTTAGGAGTTCGAAGGGGGTTAGAGAAATTTACCCTTGTTGGTTTTAGCTTCCGTGTGCAGCTAGCCGTAAAAAAAAGAGGAAAAAGAAAAAGAATAGAGGGAAAGGATGAAAATTGCTCAAACATTTATAAATCTTTCATGCAGTCTTCAATGTTATATTATTACTCATTATAGGACATTTGTTTTTGGTTTCTTTTTTAAGTGCGACTTTTCCAATTTTTACATCCTTTGGTGGACTCCGTAACGATGAATTAATATATTTGGATAAAAACAGGACAAGATCATGTCTACACTGGAGAGTGAAACCTTGATGTTTGTATGTTTCATTGTTCTCTTATTAACCAAACATGGTGGATGTTCGCCACCTTTTAGTGAAAAAAAGGACAAGATCACTGTGATCCCCCACCACACTCCATTTATTTATAAAGTGAATCAGTATTCAAGCATGGAGTTTTGTGGAATAGGTAGCACAATAATAATATTTGATGTTTTTAATATCTCTGTTGTATTTATACAATATACCTTCAAAAGATATGATCTCCAGCCATTTTCTCTAGATAAACAATGTCGGGACAAATGTACGGAAACCAACCACCGATTATACCTCTGAGGAATTCTCATTCATTATGGGGACCAACTTTGAATCTGCTTTCCACATGTCTCAACTCGCATATCCCCTTCTAAAAGCTTCAGGGTTAGGCAATGTCGTATTCATCTCCTCTGTCGCCGGGGTTGTTGCTATAAGCAGTGGCTCCATTTATGCTGCAACTAAAGGTAAAGGGCACTTGATAGCATACGTTTTAAGTATTTTCTTTCTTATACCAAGAAAACAGGTTTCAACGTTTAGATTATAAAGTTGCCTCTTCCATGCATGTATCTTTCAGGAGCGATGAACCAAATTACAAAAAACTTGGCATGTGAGTGGGCAAAGGATAACATCCGAGTCAATTCCGTTTCGCCATGGTACATCAAGACTTCACTTGTTGATGATGTGAGATCCTCTCTCCTCTTTGTGTATGCATGTGGTTAGGCTGTCACATGTTTATAATATTATCTTATTTCATTGGTGTCATCGCACTATCATGCATAAACTTGCTATCACTCTTACCATACTATTTCTTAGTGGCAGATATATTCCTCCCCTCGGTTTTTCTTCTACTTTTATGTCTCATTTTAGCTTTTGTAGCATTTGAATTCCGGTTTTTTTTTTACTTCTTTTTATGTTTGCTTTGAGGTTTTAGACAAATTGAATTATGTTTTTATTTTCTTTTCTTTTCCTGAATTGTTTCTTTGTATGCTTTGCAAATACCTAACAATCGTAGAGCTCTATTGTAGATCATATTTTTAGATTATAGGAATTGTTGCCTTTGCGTTCACCGGCAAAGATGATAGTTGATTAACCGATGTTTGTTGATATGGCTCATAATTTAGTTTTATGTTTCACTCAAGGTTCGCAGTATCGGAATCGGTATCGAACCCTTCCTATAAGTATCGGGATCGGCAATATCAGCGTTTTCGGATTGGAGTATTGGATTTTTTGGTATCGGAAACAAAATAATTATTAAAATTTTAGGAAAAAATTATTTTATGCATATAGCCATAACTTTAAGTATTTCCTTTGTTGTTTCTTAGTAGTTTTCAGTGAAATTGAATGGAATAGTAGTCACCCTTTTGAATTGAATGAAATACTATAGTAGTCATCCTTGCTGATTTGTTTACCTGTAACAGATCAGTTTTCTTCTTTTACAACCTTTTACACCCTTGTCAATTGGTCATTTTCGTTCAATTTTCTTCCCAAAGAGACCCCCAATGCCTGTATCAGTCAATATCGGATCGGTATCGGCCGATACCGTAAACTATGGTTTCACTTGGCAACATGGGGATTTGAGTGGTGGCTAAACCTAACCCTTGGCACTAGGACCTCAGAAGACTTAGTTCCGTTCATTTTATACCCCAAGTTTCTGTAGTCGTATAGCATCTTGCTTAAGGTCCACACAACCCGTTGCAAAATTGTTCTACATTAGTTAATAGTTCCTTAATCATCTCCAGGGATGTCTTACTGGAATCCACGGTCACCTAGGGACGTCTCAATTAGGGTCCACATACACCGAAGGGTGTCTTTACTAGGGTTCACATGAGTCCCTGCACCACATGAAATGAAAAAGCACAGTTGGGCTCTTTATTAACTCAATGGCCTCCTCCATAGAGTCGACAACCACCTCAAAATCCTGCGGTCCATGTACACATAGGAACCTATTCATCGGTCCAATTAACCCATCACTTCTGACTAAACCAGTCATTCTTTATTAACTCAATGGCCTTCTCCATAGAGTCGACAACCACCTCCTTAAAATCTTGCGGTCCATGTACACATAGGAACCTATTCCTCGGTCCAATTAACCCATCATCAATAGAGCACTTCATCTTTTGTAGTTCCTGCTTTCTGGATCTCAATTCAAAACTTCAAAGCACAAGTGGAATGCTTGGCACATTTCTCATTATCAGAGATTTCAAAATTGTAATAATATTGTAACTTTCAACATGGCAAGATACTCAGTTCGGATCAGTTAAGTTTAGAGATAGAGAGGAGAAGGGGAAGTAAGGGAAGAGAGAATATGAGAAAGGAGATTGCAAGGGCCTTAAACCCTAGGTTGCATCTCATGTCTATTTATATTGATATGCAATACACCCACAATTACTATTATACCCTCATATGATAAATAACAAAATAAAATAACTCTAACACCCTCCCTCAAGCAGGAGCATATATATCAGACATGCCCAGCTTGCTACATAAATCAGAAAATGGACCGCGAGCAAGTGGTTTGGTGAGGATATCACCTAATTGATCCTCTGACCGAACATAATGAGTGACAATCTGTTTCTTCAGCAACAAATCACGAACAAAATGACAATCCACCTCGATATGCTTCGTGCGCTCATGAAACACCGGATTACTTGCGATAAACATTGCCGACTGATTATCACAATACATCTCCATCGGAATAGGAATCATAATTCCCATTTCATGAAGAAGAGACTGCACCCACATCATCTCAGAAGCTGTATGAGCCATCGCACGGTACTCGGCCTCTGCACTAGAACGAGCCACAACATTCTGCTTCTTACTACGCCACGTGACAAGATTGCCACCCACAAACGTACAATAGCCAAAAGTAGACCTCCTATCACTGCGACTGTCTGCCCAATCAGCATCACTGAACCCAGTCACCGTAAGCAACTGGGAAGGTTTGTACAACAAACCCTTTCCAGGTGCACCCTTCAAGTATCGAAGAATGCGAGAGATAGCCTCCCAATGTGGTTGCCGAGGGGCATGCATAAACTGACTAACTACTCCAACTGCATATGTGATGTCTGGTCGAGTAACAGTAAGATATATAAGTTTGCCAACCAAACGTCTATAATATCCAACATCCTCAAATAACTCTCCCCTGTCAGCATCAAGCTTGTCATGATAATCCATAGGAGTCTCAACTGGCCGACACTCCAACATCCCAGTCTCGGAAAGCAAGTCTAGAACATACTTGCGTTGTGACAGATACACCCCCTTCTTAGATCGAGCAACCTCGATTCCAAGAAAATATCGAAGAAGACCCAAATCCTTAGTATGAAACTGACGACTAAGGTAGGCCTTCAAGTCCGCAATTCCAACATGATCACTCCCAGATATAATGATATCATCAACATAAACAATCAACACGATAATACCTGCTGAGGAAGAATGGCAAAACACTGAATGATCTGATGTGGTACGCCGAAAGCCATACTGAATGAGAACTGAACTGAACTTGTCAAACCAAGCACGAGGTGACTGTTTCAGTCCATATAATGCTTTCTTCAATCGACATACGAGTCTTTTATTTCCTGCTACAACATATCCCGGTGGTTGATCCATATAAACCTCCTCCTGTAAGTCACCATGCAAGAAAGCATTCTTTATGTCCAGCTGATATATAGGCCATTGGTGATTAACCGCCACAGAAATAAGAATCCGAACTGAATTCAGCCGAGCCACTGGAGAGAAAGTCTCCATATAATCCACGCCATATGTCTGAGTATACCCTTTGGCAACCAACCGTGCCTTGAGGCGCTCAACAGAACCATCAGGGTGATACTTAACAGTGTACACCCATCTACAACCCACTGTTTGTTTTCCAACAGGAAGTGATGTAAGCTCCCAAGTCTGATTTTGATGTAAAGCATACATCTCCTCATCCATTGCACTTTTTCAACCAGAAGATGACATAGCCTGCTTGTAAGTTTTGGGAATAAAAGTAGAAGACAATGAAACAACAAATGCATGAAAAGATGATGAAGCACGGTGTAATGAAACATAGTTAGAAATGGGATGCTTATTCTTTGTGGTACAAAGGCGTTGTCTTTTTCTGAGAGCAATAGGAAGATCATCTGGATCTGTGGTGATGGGAGCAGAAACCTCAGGCACGGAAGATGATTGGTTGAATGCTGAATTTTGCAGAACCACTGGCCTGTCCTTGGATCTCTGATAAACCTGTAAATGGGGAATGGAGACAGAAATTGATTCAGGAATGACCGGAAGTGGTATGGAAGATATCAAATCTGTTGTAAAAGGAATACAACGGTCTCCTGAAGGAAAGAAAGGGGTAGACTCAAAGAATGTAACATCCGCACTGACATAATATTTGCGTGACTGTGGACTGTAACAACGATAACCTTTTTGAGTACGGGGATAACCAAGAAAGACACACTTCAGAGATCTAGGAGCCAACTTATCTCGATTAGGTTCCAAGTTATGAATAAAAGCGACACAGCCAAACACTCGAGGAGATAAGGAAAAGGGTGCGACATCTGTATGTAATATAGTAAATGGAACTTTGTTATTTAATACAGATGATGGCATGCGATTAATAAGATAACATGCAGTAAGAACGGCATCTGCCCAATACTGTTTGGGGACATGCATATTGAACATGAGAGTTCGAGCCACATCTAAAATGTGTCGATGTTTGCGTTCGGCTATACCATTTTGTTGAGAGGTGTGGACACAACTGGTTTGATGAATCATACCACGATCAACACAGAAACTGTTCACAGAGGATTGAGTATACTCCAAAGCATTATCAGAACGCAAAATTTTGATACGTTTATTAAACTGAACATAGACTTCATTATAAAAGACAGATAACACATTTGGAAACTCAGATCTTTCTTTCATTAAATAACACCAAGTCATTCTGGAATAATCATCAATAAAAATAACAAAATACTGAAATCCTTTCGGACTTTTGACTCTAGACGGACCCCAAATATCAGAATGAACAAGATCAAAAGACTCTAATTGACGACTCTCACTACGACGAGGAAAGGAACTACGGTGATGCTTGCCTAACTGACAAGCCTCACATTCAAGACTAGAAACATGACTCAAACTAGGAACAACTTGACGCAACTTAGCCAAAGACGGATGTCCCAAACGATAATGCCACTGCAACGGAGAAGTAGAAACAGAAGTGAAGGCCTTTCCAGGTAGATCCAAGTAGTACAGTCCATCTTTTTCATGCCCCGAACCAATCGTCTTCTTCGTCCTGAGGTCCTGAAAAATACACGAATTGGGAGAAAATGTCACAGAACATTGAAGAGATTTGGTTAACTGGCTCACAGATAACAAATTAAATGGAAAATTAGGCACATAATGAATCAAATAATGATAGTGATTGAGTAGGGTGAATGACACATTTTCCAAGCACATGACGAGTAGACCCATCAGCCAAGATAATATTATGTTTCATGAAACTACGATTATGAAAGATAGATGTTATACCAGACATGTGAGAGCTTGCTCCTGAGTCGATGACCCAAGAGGTGGATGGTGACTGGGTTGCCACAAAAGCAGGATTACCTATATGTGTCATGGTTGCAGTAGGTTGGGAGGTGGTACTAGCAAGCGCGTTCAACTTCTGGAGGTCTGTTGAAATGGAGATGAGGTATCGGACGTTGAAGTCTGATTGAAACCCGAAGTATCATCTCTGGGAGCAGAAGTGGTGTCCTGGGACTGCATATTTTCATCATGCACTTGATGTGCATATTCTGGTTTGCCCCATTTGTCCCAACAATAGTCTTCTACATGACCGAGCATTCCACAATAGTTACACTTTCGTGGTTGACCACGGCCACCACCACCACACCGCGGCCACCACCACCACCGCGACCACCACCACGACCATTGTCTCTACCACCACGGCCTCCTACTCGACCAAACTACGACCACCATCTCTACCGTCACGTCCAATACCACGTCCACCACCACGACCAACAGCACTAGAAACTAGGGCAGAAGAGTCAGTACTCGGCACCACAGAACTCTGTCCCAGAAAGGAACGATTGAGACGGAAGAAAGTATCTGCCACCGTAGGTAACTGCTCTCCAGCAAGGATTTGAGCTTTATAAGGTTCGAGCGCAGGATCCAAGCCGGCTAGGATGAGTGAAACATGAAACTCTTCCTTCTGTCTCCGAGCTTCCTTCAAATCAGTAGTAACAGGATGATATTGAAGCAGTTCCTCCCACAAAGCCTTCTTTGAAGCCAGATATTCATTCACAAGCTTCCCATTTTGCTTTGTATTGAACAATAACTCGTACAACTCATAGATACGGGCAACGTTTCGCTTCTGCGAATAAGATTCTTCCAGAGATGCCCAAATCTGTTTGCTTGATTTACACCACTGAACATTAGCAGCGATATGTGGTTCCATACTATGCCACAACCACGACATAACGTATGCATCTGCACTCATCCAATCTTCATACTCAGCGGACGTTTCAGGCAGGGGTTCTTCGGTCAAAAACTTCAACTTCTTCTTCGCCCTTAACACCACTTTGATAGACTTGGACCAGGCAAGATAGTTCGCACCATTGAGTTTCACCGCTGTAATCGACTTTCCCAATTCATCATTATGAATAACAGTAAAAGGAGGACCACCTCCGCTACCACCACCACTATTAACCTCGCTAGAAGATTCGGTCCCCACCATACTTGCAGATGCAACAGAAAGACGAGATCTTTGAAACCCTAGATCTCACAACGAACCTCAACCGACGACGAATAACCAACGGAGATCTGTAGAAACCCTAGATCTCATAAACGAACCACGAACGACCACGAACAACGAACGACGAACGGCGAATCATGAAAAGTAGACGAAAAACAGCCGCCCCGAACCCTGCAATCAGGGGCTACCGCCTCCGAACCCCTGTCGAACTCACGGCCGAGTTCGATCGGCCCTGTCGAGGATGGGATGTACAGTACTTACAAATATATGCTCTGATACCAAGTTAAGTTTAGAGATAGAGAGGAGAAGGGGAAGTAAGGGAAGAGAGAATATGAAAAAGGAGATTGCAAGGGCCTTAAACCCTAGGTTGCATCTCATGTCTATTTATATTGATATGCAATACACCCACAATTACTATTATACCCTCATATGATAAATAACAAAATAAAATAACTCTAACAGGATCAAAGTACATGTTTCAGCGGTTATAACATACTGTATTACTGTGTCGTTACTAACATTATGAACTGCAAAAACAAGAAATTTATCAACAAATACAATTAGCTCTGATAGATGAGTCATGAAACAGCTTAACTAACTCGTAGTGTTCAATGCAGATAGGTAGTTGCTACAATCATACTATGCATCATTTATATTTGCCATTATGTTGGTTATTTGAAATTGTGTCATATTTTCCTCTGCGATTAGTACTGTTCTAGGTTGTTGAATACTAAGATATCGCAAGGACGAATGTAATATGGTATGTTCGATCTTGCATAACTTCTGTACTTATGAATTGTTTAACTGAACTGTGTTAGAGATGGGAGCAGTTCTACTCAAATGCAATTATGTTATGTTGGATCTTCTTTAACATCTTTGCAGTATAAGTTGTTTTCCATTCTTACAATACTTGTACATGCTTTGTAAATCATACAATTTTCATTATGAGAATGGAGTGGTATAGTTTTTCTTTACCTTTTGTAATTTTGCTTGTTCTTCAGATTCTTGCAAACAAGGTATTTTTGGACAATATAATTTCTCGAACCCCCCTTGAAAGGGTAGGAGAACCGGAGGAAGTATCTTCTCTGGTAGCGTTTCTCTGTCTCCCTGCTGCATCTTACATCACGGGGCAGATCATCTCTGTTGACGGGGGAATGACAGTTAACGGTTTCTTCCCAAGGCAGTAGACATTGAATCTGTATCTGCTAGATTTGTGTATGCGTTGGCTACAAATAATTCCCTTGTTCAGTGTGAATGGTAATAAAATGTGGTTTAACATTAACCGTGAGTGAAGTAGTGGAATAAATGTAAACTTCTGGCATCCAGATAATATCTTTCCTTGGTGATCTTTCTCGACCTAATTTCACCTTATGCTCTTGACATTCTATCAACTACGTTGTCATTGCCAGGAAAGTGATGACGTGATATAAACTTTGAGGTCGGTTCAGTATCAATTCCGTGGAAATCATCTGAGATGCATTGGATACCTTCAATTCAGTTGAGACCTAGACTGATTGTTAATTCAGTGATTGGATTGTATACTTTACATTGGTTGAGGCATTAAGTGTTGTATATGGATGTGTAGTTAGCAAACTTTTCTTAATCCCCTTTTTTCTTGATCCTGTCAGCAGTAGGCAAACTGTTATCTATCATATTACCTTCCTTATAAAAGCAAGATATGTTACTTGCATCCACTTCAGCATAGCTTCCAAGTTCCACAGGCTCAGCCACCATTAGCTCTTGCATTGCTTTGCGAGCAAATGGCGCTGCAACTGGGACTCCATACCTGCAGAGCTGCATACAAATTGACCGCAGTTCTATTTTGTGTCGCATCACAGTAGCCATTGGGAATTTTTCCAGAGTATGGTAGGTCCAAGGCTGATACTTCGAATGGGTATTGTTTTTATTTCTGGGACTGCAGAAATGATTTACCTGAAACAATTGAAAATGTATAATGTATATCAGTATACTGATGAGTCCCAGAATTAGCTATAGCTGTTCAATCTATACATAACCGAAACTGAAGTCAAGCAAAGGGAGTGCAAAATATTGAACTCTAACGCAAATGAAGCTGCTGCAGTTAAATTTGCAGGCAGAGGCTTGAAAGTGATCCTTACTTCTTAAGAGTTGCTATTTCCTCTATATTTTTCAATTGGTTGGAAACACAGGATATGTATAGACGATATCCTCATGGTGTGTAAAGGTACGGACGGCCCGAAAACTGGTCCAGGTCCGGCCCGGTCAACTTCGGTCTGGGCCGGCCCGGACTCGGTCAACGGACCGGTCCGAACCGGCCCACCCTCCCTCTGGGTCCGGACTGGGTCGGAGGATCAAACACACAAGTCCGGCCCGTTCGCTGCGCCTTTCGGTCCAGCTCCAATTCTGGGTGGTCCGGTCAACCCGGACCGGTTCAAGTCCGGTTCGGCCGGAAAATTAAATTTTCTTTTTTGGGGGATATAATCATTGTGAGGTATTTTTACCAAAATACTTTCATTTTAAAGGCAGATTTATGACCGTTTTAAGGATATTTTGATCATTTTGCTAAAAAAATCAAAATATCTATTATAACGACTTTTTTTTAGGGTATTTGGGGACATTTGGCCCCAAAAAAATTCTATAAATAGGCAATAATTCATGAAAAATAAACACAACACAATTTCTTTCCTCTTACAATTTTTTTTTTCCTCTCTTACAAAGTTTAGAAGCAAGACAATTACAAAGTTTAGAAGCAAAACAATTACTGGAGTCCAACTTCTTCCCTCTCAACACAGTTTCTTGCGATTTTTTTTTTGGAGGTTTCTAGCAGACGTTACAAGTAACTTTAATATTACATAATAATTTATTTTTTTCTGATTTGTAATTTTTCTTTCCTCTCACTCTCTCTCTCTCTCTCTTTGCAGAGAAATAATTAATTTTTTTTTCCTCTTACAAAATTTAGAAGCAATATAGTGTGAAGAGACAATATCATGAAAAATGATCAACCACCACATCAACCGCAAGATCAGCAAGCTCAACCAGCACCGCAATAAGAGTTTGAATCGAAAATTTGATATCATTTTAGCGGAGTTTACAATGAGCATTATATGGAAAGAAGAGGTTCGAATAAAGTTCTTGTTGAATGCTTGCATTGTAGGAAACGACTCAAATGGGACCATGACTATGGTACAAGAAAGCTACGTAGGCATTTGAAAATGTGTATGAATATCTAGTTATCTTATTTTTTTCTTCTAAAAATGTATCATTTTTAATATATTTTATTGTTGTTAGATAAGTCTTGCAACCTATGTTTGAGTTTCAGCTTTCAGTCTCTCTATAAATTTTATTTGCAGTATTACAAATAGTTTTTGAAGAGAGACTGAAAAGCTGAAACACAAATATAGGTTGCATGCTTATGTAACAAAAATAATATATATTAAAAAATAATTGTATTTCTGATATTCTTATGTAATAGTAATATTAGTATACGTCATTAATAAAATTTTGCCCCAATTAAGTATTTGTTTATTTATATTAGGATAAGGGTTGTTTACATTTAATATTTTTTGTTATGAAAATTATCTCATTAATTAAATCAAATTCTATCATCTATTTATTAATTATACTAACAAATAACTCATATACAAAAAAAAATCTTTATATATATAACATTATAATTTTAGTTAAGACTGTCTACATTTAATCTTATTAACTAATTTAAATTAAATAACTTATTATTTATATTTATTAACTTTGAATTAATAACTTATATATATAATCATTATATATATAACTAATTTAATAACTAAAAAAAATATAACTAATATATATATATATATTAAAAAAAAAAAAATTGTGTGCTCTGTAATATATTTCCAATTTATAATAAAATTCCGCTTAAACGTTTGACGCCTCATCCTTCTTATCCTGGTTCAATTTGGTATCAGAGCCATTATGGCTCAGGGCTGAGGTAATTCTACTTCTTTGCAAACATGTAAACGTATAGTTATTATTAAGTTGTTATGATCATTATTATGTTAAAAGCTGTTGTTCTAATTAACCATGAAAAATGTTTGAAGCTATTTTAGCGATGTGTCTCCTACCTAGTGGAACGACATTCAAGTCGCGTTGCCTTATTTGCCGAGATGGCTGTGTGTTGGCATAAATCGTTGACAGTCGTGCTAGGTCTTTACTATCGTTAGAGTAGTGTACAACAACTTGATTAGTTAAGTAAAACAATAGAATTTACATAATAAGGATCTATTAACAACTTCTTAATTTCTATAGTCTTTACATGTGAGCATAAGAAGTAGAACCTCAATTAAGCTTATGGATAACTCCTTAGCAATAGGAACCAATAAAAGAGCTCTTACTAAGGGCAAATCTCTTAAAAATGCTCAGAATGTTGAGTATCCCTCTGAAATGGATGAACTTAATAAATGGACAATTCCAAATGTTAAGCCAAAAAAAATTTACCAAATAGGTACTTTTGACTTTAAATCATCCATTGCTATTAAAACAATGGAAAGAACTGTTTCTGTTAATAACACAGAACACTCGCTTAAATTAATTAGCGAAGAAGATATTGGGCATGTTAGAGAAGCCTATAATTATGTCCATATTGGATTAATACAAATTGCTTTTAAACCCTTAACTCTACCAGGGTTAAATGCTTCAATAATGACATCTCTTAGAGATGCCAGATGTTTAGACTGGAGTCAATCCTTAATGGGAGTTATGCAAACAAGTCTTTGCCATGGCCCAGTATATTTTAATGTATACCCTAATTTAACTTTGTCGTTAACAGATCATCATTTATATGATGCTGTTACTCTTAATTTGAAAACCAATGGGTATAATTTTCTTCCTGGATCTGAAACTATAGCAATAATCTATAGAGTTCATTATAAGGTAATGAATACCATTGCTCCAAAGGCTAAACATATTACTAAGCCAGGGAAAACTACTTTGATAGAAACTAATTTGTTGACATCAAATGTAGCAACAAACAGAATCATTAGATGGGATGAAATTAACTTTCCCAAAGAATGAGTTTTAAGCCAAGCTGTATTACCACAACCTATTGTGGATACAGAAATAGATCAAATAATTCAAACTCACGATGGTGAAGTGGAAGTAAGATTTACTCCACAAGAGATATCAAGACTCTCAATACCAAGTAGAAAACCTTTACCCTCAACAATAGGGTCTACTGCCTCTAATAAAGAAGAAATAGATAAAATTCAAATATCTGATAATACAATAGCACATTCCTTATATAAGGCAAAGAGCAAATTAAGCTCACCGACAATGTCGGAAATGAAATTTATTTCTATTTAATGGTTTTTACAACCAATAAAGAAGTTCGGGACATTCTCAATAGAATGTACTACAAAGATATTAATTTTCGAAAATGGTTTGAAAAAACCTATTCTCTTAAAAGGAGATATGAATTAAAAGATGAATTTTATAATCATCTAGAAAGATCAAAATGTCTAATACCATTTACTGAATGGTATATTCAAGACTATGTCACTAAGGAATCAACACAACTAAATATGTTGGAAGAATACTATAAGGTTTGGAGTACTGATGAAGGCACAAGTAGTGGCCTAACTAGATCTATGTATCCTCCAAATGAGTTAATAAAACTCACTGTTAAAAATATGCCGGAAAAAATAGATGCTACTTCTTTCGTCAAAACTATTGACAGTAAAGAAGCAATTATCAAAGAATTACAAAAGGTAATTAAACAAAATAATTATACCAATGTTTCCATCCAAGTAATGGGTCAACAATTGACTCGGGTTGAAACTGCTTTGGATAAATTATTACATAAAATTGATGTAATTAAAAAATTAGAATTTTCAAGTAAAACTGAAAAATCTTCTTTGCGGGAAACTTCCAATATCTCAATAAAACCTCCGCCTGAGGTTAAAGATTTTAAAGTTAGGAAGACTCCTGAAGTTACTAAAGAAGATATTAAAGAGCTAATAGCTCAGTTTAAAAAAACTAACCTTCAGACAATTAATGCTGAAGAGACACAGTTGCGTGAATTAATAGCTTATGCAAAGCAACAATTTGCTAATGAAATACTTCAGCAATCTGAAAAGAATAATCAAATTCAGGTTATTAATAGACCTTTGTTAGATAACACTTCTTCTGAAAAGGATGATTCTGAAAATGAAGAAGAAATTAATTCCCGATTTTTTTATTTTATTACTTATATATATGGGTTCAAACCACCGGGTCATGGGTCCGGACTGGGTCGGTCTTCAGCTCCTAAGGGCTAGCCCGGCCCGGTCCACGTCAGGGTTTGAACCCGGACTGGTCCGAACTCAGTCAAAACCGATCAAACCAGACCTCGGGCCGGCCCGGTCCGGTCCGTCCCATTACACACCTTGACTATATCCCATACGTTCAACATATCGGAGTAAGTGATAAAAGGAAACTAATAAATTAAAGGAGAAGACTGTCATGGAGAAGAATGGAGCAGTGGGAAGAGAGAGCCCCTTTGTTGAGCCACTGCTTTAGTAACTGGAGGCACTAAAGGAATTGGGTGTCCTTATTCAGTGTCACCGTATCATGTTTGTGTCCTACAACATAGCCACCAAACAATAGCTATATTGTTTATAAAATACAAGCTAGTGCTAACGAATTGAGTCCCAATAACCGTAGAACAATAACATATTTCGCTCTGAAATGAGCCAGAGCCGATTCTTGTTTGCTTCGATGGTACTAAACTGGAAAGTTATTGTGCACATATTACTTGGCAGAACTCACAGCTGAGTGAAGTTACGTGTTCTCGCACTAATTATTAACATCAAACTCTGAATTCCTTGAATCATTGTTATTCATCTTGTAGATTAATAATTACACCTAATATGAGATGCATGGTATCCCCATTAGTCCCTCTTGCCACCACTAGTATGATTTAGTCCCTCTTGCCACCATTATTATGCATGGTATCGCCATTCCATCTAAGCCAACTAGGCCATCCTCTTCTCAAGGCATCAGGAGCAGGCAACATCTTACATATATCCACAATTGCTGGAATATTAGCTATATACCAAATATGGCCATTAGCACTCAAAACATTGATGAGTGTGTACAGAATAAGGATGTTGGATTCTTCTTAGAGGAGCAATGAACCAACGTACCAAGAATCTGGCTCTTGAGTGGGCAAAGGACAACATCCGAACCAGCTGCATCGTGCCAGGGGTCATCAACACCCCTCTATCGCAACCTAGCTATCATTTTTCCTAGTGACAAATTATTTCTACATTCGAAAAGGTTTTCATCATATGTGTATCAAAAATGCAGCAAGAAAATGGCATTTTTTAGCTAGCAACATATTATGGCTATATTTTAAGTATTCACACAAAGAGGATTCATTTTGCATATCACACAATACACATCACACAACCCTACATTGTTCCCGTAATAGATCTGGTTTTCTAACAGACTGATTCCACCGAATCGATTTACTTTGCCCCCCCCCCCCATGCATCTCTGTATAGGACAAAACAACATATCCAAATCTTGTACTAGGCATATGTTTTGGTTTATTAGATTTGTAAAGAGATGTAAATAAGTTAATAGTATGTACAAGACTAGATGCGCACTACCTGACCTCTGTAAAGAATGTACACACTATGTGCATACATTTACTAAATTGTAATGTATAACAAATTACATTCATCCTCCCTACAAACCTAAAATGCATGCAGAGCTAATTCAGGTGCTGTCATATGATTTATCTAGAAGACCCTACTGGTCAATACATCGTATAATACGACATAAATACCATCATCTTCAACAAAACTGGGTCTGAGAATGGTCCTCTCAGGAGAACGATTCCTTGAGAAAACCTTGTTCATGTAAGAGATTTGCCAAGCGCAAGGGTATGCCACCAACCACAAGAGACATTTGTCATGTGGAAGCCATCAATGGGAACCCGGGATGGTATGCTTCGATCTGTTGCATCCCCCAAGCCAAGCTGTTACATTGACATTTCAAATAGAAGCTATATCACCGGGGAAGACAAGAAAAAAGCTAAAAGCATAAGCTATACCTGACCGTACTTGTTCCATCCCCAGCAGAAAACACTACCATCCTCTGTGTATACAATGAGCAATGAGCAAGTTGTTGATTAATACGTAAGAAATATGAAAATTTGAGTCATCATTTGAGTCATCATTTGAGAATAAGAACGATTGGAAAAGAAAGGGGAACAGCAATCAGTATTTGATGTGCACCATTTACAACAGGCTTTAATCCGTCCAACAAAGTGAATTAGTAGAAAGAAAATTACAATAATCTGGGGACTTCAAGGAAAATTTAGCTAACACCTCTGTCTACTCCATGCCCTCATTGCATCCAATAAGATGAACCTCTTTAGACAGGCTGACCAACCAATCAACCAATTGCTGACTAATCCCAGTAAAAGGATGGTTTTGATTAATACCTGTTATTACGGCACTATGTCGCGCTCCGCAAGAGACAACTTTGGCGTTCTTGTTCTCCAAACACTGGGCTTCCAAAAGCTTGGGAAGAGTCTGTAAAAAAGAGAGGAAAAGAATGATCATTCTGTAGACACTCTTCCAGAGTGGTGTGATTGTGCAGTAATTCACTGTTTTCTCATTTGCATTGCACTGATAAGAGACCGTGGAATCCATCAGGCAGTGTTGAATTGGTTCACCCAGTACCCTTTATATTGATATTTCAGCTGCGTTAACTTGAGAACTAGCCAAAAAAAATTGTATATTATACCTCAGCCTGATCCGAACCAGTACCAAGCTGCCCAAACTGATTTCCGCCAAATGAATACACATCACCATCATCTGATATGCAGACAGTGTGCCATAAACCAGCAGCAACCCCCTGCATCTTCACTCCCATAAGAGAGGACACACACGTTGGTTTCAGCTCGTCGTCCGTGCTTCCTTGGCCACACTGGATAACAGGAACAGAATAAGAGGGAAATAGACAAAAGAAGATAAGAGGCATTGTCAGTCTCCCATCCGAATAATGCAATTAAATTTCATAACCAAGAGCAAGAAAGACAATATCTCATGTTACGGTGAGCCTCATCTTCAACATTATACTTGCTTTTTCTCCATCTTTTCTACTATACCTACATAGTGATTCTGGAGATCAGTCAATACTTAGGAACAACTTCAGAGAAAGCTAGAGGACATTAAACTAATGAATGAATGCCATGGAGATAATAGAACCCTTGTACACACAATATCCACCTCCCTTTAACATGCACTGGCAAGATGAGGCATTAAAGATTGATCTCAGAAAGATGTAAAGGCTAACAGCAAAAAGTGCCCCCACTGTGTCCAAAAGCAATCAAGACAGCTAGAATTATGAAAGCACCAAACTACGTTCACAGATATGGCAAGAAACTGATTTGGACTGTGTGGATGCACGTAAGATAAACTTCACACTCCCACCCAACCAAACAAATTCAACTGTTCAACTGTTCATAGATAGTTTTTTAGTCTTTATACTCCCATCCCAATCCATCTCATACATGAAAAAACCAAAATCACAACATGACTGCAACACAAAAAACTTCACACTCCCACCCAACCAAAAAATTCAACTGTTAATTTCCTCTGCAAGGAAATGTGTCGCCCATCCACCGTCCCAAGTGTCCTTTCGTCTTACTTTCCTCATTTGAACCTCATATATACAAAGACCACCTCCAAAACAAACTCTAGAAAGAGTAAATAGAAAATCAATGGAGGAATGAAAAGTTGGTCCTAAGTCATTAAAATCTAGAGAGAAAACACCCCCCATGGTTTCCTCCTTCGAAGCAACTTTTTGCTCCTCTCTCTCTCTTTCTCTCTCTCCCCACAGTTTGTTTTAGTGATGGTCTCTATATAGATGGGGTTCAAATGAGAGAGGGCTTAGAATCTGTAATGTCTTGTTCCGCCCAGAGGGCTGAGTTGAAAATCGAGATATTTGGAGTGATTATGCAGTCTTACTTAACTTGGCCATATGAGATGTTTTATTAAGCATGGTTCAACCGAATGGTCATGCCGAGTAAGCAGATTGTGAATCGCGTCAAATCATCTCTTGAGGCATCGTGAGCATATGGGAAATCGGAGCAGGAAGGTCGTTTGTATAGGCGAGTAGACTTGTCCCTTCTTCTCTACTCCTTCATGCCTAATAAAATGAATTCTCGTATTGCTATACTATGTCCCTTGAATCAATAGATGTTGCTTTAGTCTATAGAAAAGATAGTAATGGCTATGGTCAATATTGTTGAAACAAATGAATCACATGAAAGATGAATTGCTAGGGTCATTGACACAAGAATGTTTTAATATAAGTTTCACATGAGAAATGAATCAGTACTATAAAAATCACCTTACATGTGACAATATTGAGAATAGAACATTGGATAACTGTAACTTGGTGCATCAGTGCACGAGATTTTGTAGCAAGACTTCATATATGAAACAGAAAGATGTGGTTTGGTACCACGAGAACAGAAAGATGTGGTTTGTTGGAACCTGCGGATCGTCAACCGAAACATGGAAACAATATGTTGATAACGCGAAAAAGATCAATTATGCAAATGCTTTACTTATGTATCTTCATCGTGCAATTTATACTTTAAAGATTTTTATTGCATGTGTTGCATGATCATGGACAACTTGTGCACAAGGTTTGGTAAATTTGTACGATATGGACCGGGGGCACCGAGGACTACTTCAACTTAGAAAAAATATTGGTCGTGCTTTGGTGGCACGAGGTATTGCAAGATCTTTATGGAGGCTAGCTACCTCCTCGGAAGAGATGCATTCAATACCCTAATCACCAATGACCCATATAGACATGATACATGCTAACGATTGTCTTATGCAGAGACGGTAAGCAATATATTTGTATCTTATGCAGGAATGAACAAGTGGGTTGTTGGTAAGAAATCATTGATAAGTGATAAGTACTTCTTTCATATTTCAACTTATGTTGTTGAATATGTAGACCTGATTATACTATCCATCTAGACATTCTAAGCATTGTTAACTGGTCCTAATCCCTAATACAAAGATCACATTATCAATATACTTGCTTATCACATGATTACTTAATGTTGGTTTAGGTGAGTGGGTCAGTTCTGCTCACCAGTATTCGATATATGAGCCACGTCTCTGTGGACTTTCCCAGGTACTCAAGTGAAGGGAGTGGCTTGAACGGTCCCGAGACATTGAAAATTTATTGGACGTGCAGAAGCTCCTCCTAAAGATAGTCTTCTATTATAAATGACAATGTATAGAACATTGTAATTCTTTTGTACCAGTAAATTCTAAGCCAAGCCGACAAGTTCAATGTAAGCCAAGAATGGTCAATATCTGTTGTATTTAAAGAGCATTGTACTCTGTTGTAAGACTTGTATTCCACTACGATTATCAATAAAAGAGATTTTTCCATATATCTAGTTGTGGCTTTAATTTGTCTGTTTATTTTCGCTATAATGTCGATGATTCTGAGATACATCATTAATTGTATATCTTCTTGTCTTGTACAAGCAGTCTAGGATTGTACGACATCACGTCCAGTGGCTATTTTTGGGTTCTGCGGAACCGGAACGTGACATAATAGTATCATATCACGGCTTTACATCATTGGATTCTCACTCGATTCATTTCAAATCTAATGTTGTTTCCGCTATTATTCTAAGTTGCTTCCACGATCGAAAATCATTTGACCTCCTGATTGTTCATTGGATATTCCATACAATAAGTCTAAATATATTGTGATGCCCTGTATGTGACTCTTAAATTGTAATGATACCAAGAACCCAACAATGATTTGATGTCATAGTATGATAACCTGTAATTAATATTTTGCCTTGGAATCAACAACATTATGAGTTGATTCATGTATGATGGATCAATTGCATTTCAGACCTGAATAAGTATTGATCATGTTTGTGGCCGGCAATGCTACCATGTGAAGAATAGCTTGGATGGGTGTTGGATTAGTGGAGGGACAGTATGTCGGGAATGACTTTATTTTTGAGTGGTATATCCCTCTACCCTCTTAGTAATGATATATGCATTGACCTTCTCATAGTAATAGTGATGAGCCTATCAATAAGAATGGAGTAGGGTCGAGACTTAGTCGAAAATTATGCCTTGTTGTAATGTGATGTGAGTGTTCCTTGATAATTTGGATTCTTAGTCGGGAGTTATGCTTTGTTGTAATGTGATGCGAGTGTTCCTTGATAATTTGGATTTAGATGATCAGTATCAGACCCTTGATAGTTTAATATATGTCGGATATGATAAATTAGAAGATGTAAAATAGATGTCTTAGCTGGGAACAACGAGATGAGCTATACATTTAGACGGTAACGTGAATCAGTTGGGTAAAGTTTAAAATCAGTATCAATGGTTGGATGTTACTACCAAGAACTTATCATGAAAATAATTGAGTTATATATTGAAGGATGGTTGAAATTGGTTAGATAAAATTATACGTAGGATATCATGTTTTGGTTGCATAATTGGAAGTCCTTGAAATATTATCAATGACCCGTAGTATGTGAAGAACTATGCCTTGACCTTAGGTGTGTAATAACTGTGTACATACTAAGTTCAAAGGGTAGCAGCAGTAAAGTGAAAATATTGAGCCTAATGAGATGGATGGCTTTGTATTTGAGTATATTTATTCCTAAATGATTGAGATGTGTCACGAAGTGACTGATATTGGCCTTGGATATGTTAGTTATATGGATAATGATTAATCAGCATATGAACTCGTCGGATTGAAATTGATTACTTGCCCTTGTTGTATCGCACTATTCAAAAAATCTTTATGAGACTTTGATGGATGAAATAAAAAATAAGATTTGAGGTATAATAAGATGTGATAGACATTATTGGCAGATATAATATATTGAATTATGATTTTGTCATACAAACTACGATTGTGAAATTGTTAATGTTGGATGATCAATAAGATTGATTTATATGACCGGTGTATGGAATATGTGAGTATTCATTCAATATTATTTAGCAAAGATGGAATTATTTGTTAGACCTTGATGAGGTGATGCAAATAAGTTGATGGTTAATGTGAATAAAGTTGATCCTTGCTGTATCGGAAAGGATTTGACAAGAGTTAGATTGATCGAATGAATTGGAGGAGAATATCTTCACTTTATTGATTGGGTGATGATATTGGCCGGACCGTATGGATAATTCGAATGCTTGAATACAAAGTATAAGTGGCGAAGGATTTTAGAGCAAGAATCATAAATGTTACTATTTGAGGTAACCAAACTAGATTTTTAATTAATGAATAGTCAACATTATTATTGAAAGAATTGGATATGCAGGAACTTAAGTAATGAGATAAGTATACAATTGGAGTTAACTTATGATTTTAGAATTTCGAAGTAACAATGTGAGAAATTTGAATTTGAGTTGTGAAAATTTTACTTGATGGATATGGGTTGGACATGATGTTACGGGATTAACTTCATTGAGTTTGAGGGTGAGTCTAGAATGAACCCTTGTTGGAGGTAGTTCCTAGAGGAATGACAGTTGCTAAATAGACTTGACCCTAGACCGTCTGATACTTCCCTTGTTAGATACTTCCCTTGTTAGAAATTGGCCGACGGTAATGCATCAATTGTTAGATTAGAGCTTAAGAATTTGGTATAAGTGAATTTGGTATGAGTCCCTTGGATTTGTTGGATTATAGTTTAGCCCTAAGATAGAGATAGGTATGGTCCCTAGCAGTAGTCCACCTTAAATGGGTTACATAAATGATTAGGTTTAGCTGTTGGTATAACGAGCCTTAGAGACTTGGCCGAAGAGTTAAGTTGATTGTCAAATACCCATAGGATGACCCTATTGATGTTGCATGAATAATGTGGCATTGTATAAGACTTGGATTGGTGTATATGGTGCATCAGCCTATCATAGATAGTGGGTTTCCAAATTTGGAATAAGTACTTTCGGAAATAACTGATTATGTTGTAATAGTTTTAATTGAGTAATGAGTAAGTCTAGGAAATTGACGGTTTCATAAAAATGGATTTGATTGCCTTCGACGGAAATGACATATCGATATATAGTTCAGTTAGTTGGATTACTTAATATCAAATTGGAATCGGCGGATAACTTATTATGATCAAAATTGACTGATAATGTGTGACCCTCGGATTAAGAAATAAGGATTGGCCTCGGAGAGAAAACACCATTTTGGTAAATAAGTAGGAGCGGATGATAGAACTTGCAATAAAAGTTGGATGGTCGCTCAGGGATTTGATGGGGATTTCGTACTCATGAGAGAATTGGTTGTATGGCATGGCTAGTATGGCTTTTCGTGTTGGATGGATTGTAACTATTGAGCTTTACTGGATTTTGTAGAAAGGACCATGGTATGGTCGAAAGGGAACTATGGATTCATTGGGAATTCATGTCACTAATGTTGAAAAAGTTGTTGGAGATTTTGAAAGTAAGACCATTAAAATATTTGAGAAAATTGTCGGAACAGTTGTGGTATTAAACTTGAGTTGGAATAAAGTAACACCGTCATTATAGATTTTGATTGATGGTAACTAAATGAATTGAAGCAGTGAGATAATATCTTGTACTACTGATAAATGATGGAATTATTATTGGAAAGAAGGAATTTTTACTATCGAAAGAATGAAATTATAATTCGGATTATTGGAAACTTGTGATATAGTCAGCTTTGAGTTAGTCCCTTGTTCGGAATGATTGAAGTATAGTGCCTTGGTGAATAGTCTGATTTGGGTAGTTCTAGATATTTATGTGTTTGCAAATTTGAAAAATGGCGATTGCAAAGTAGTTATATTGGGGAACGCTATGATGAAGGTAAAAATATTTTTTGTATATATTGACCAAATGAGATGTGGAGAAAATTGAGAATGGCTAAACCGAAACTTGATTATTTTAAAATAATAACTTCGGGAGTACGTGCACGATCCAAGTCAAGTGATAGGCTGCAACCAAATAGAGCTGCATGGATAATTTCAGTGGGTAGAAGAATTTGTGCAAGTATTTTGGAAAAAAAAAAGAGAAGGTAAATTAAAATAACTAATATGTGATTGGTACGATTGGGTAAGAATTTTAAATCTGTCAAGATAGTCAAAGAGAGATTAAATCGAAGCCGATTGAGTAGTTATTGTGATTGAAGCAGTTAAATGGAATGAGTTGTCCTTTAAGTTTCGAGAACGAAACTTTTTCTGAGAGGTATATTATGTAATGTCATGTTTCGTCTGGAGACATTTAGCTGACTTCTAGATGGATCAGACTGTTTAGATATAAGTCGTGCTGGGAATGGAGATATTTGGAGTGATGATGCAATCTTACTTGGTCGAATGGGATATGTTATGAAACATGGTTCAATCGAATGGTCACGTCGGGTAAGAAGATTGTGAATCACGTCAAATCATCTCTTGAGGAATCGTAAGCATATGGGAGATCAGAGCATGAAGGTGGTTTATATAGGTAAGTGGATTTGTCCCTTCTTCTCTACTCCTTTATGTCTAATAAAATGAATTCTCATGTTGCTCTTCTATGTCCCTTGAATCAATAGATGTTGCTTTAGTTTATAGAAAAGATAGTGATGGCTATGGTCAACGCTTTTGTAAACAAATGAATCACAAAAAAGATGAATTGCTAGGGTCCCTGACACAAGAATGTTGTAATATAAGTTTCACATGAGAAATGAATCAATATTATAAAAAACACCTTACATATGGTAATATTGAGAATAGAGCATTGAATAACTGTAACTTGGTGCATCAGTGCACGAGATTTTGTAGCAAGGTTTTGTATACGAAACACATAGATGTGGTTTGGTACCACGAGACCACGGGATGGTCGGTATGTTGGGACCTGCGGATCGCCAACCGGAACATGGAATCAATATGTTGATAACGCAAGAAAGATCGATTATGCAAATGCTTTACTTATGTATCTTTACCGTGCAATTTAAGCTTTAAGATTCTTTATTGCATATGTTTTGTATGGTCATGGACAACTTGTACACAAGGTTTGGTAAATTTTCTCGATATGGACCCAGGATACCGGGGACTGCTTCAACCTAGGAAAAAATATTGGTCGTGCTTTGGTGGCACGTATTACGGGATCTTCATGGAGGCTAGCTACATCCTCGGAAGAGATGCACTGCAATACCCTATGAAGTCCTATATGGCAAGTCCTACATGGTGCAGAATTACCAATGACCTATATAGAGAGAATGCATGTTAACTATCATCTTATACAGGAGTTGTAAGTAATATATCATGTATCATATACAGGAATAAACAAATAGACTATTGGTAAAAAATCACTGATAAATGATAAGTACTTTCATATTTCAACTTATGCTACTAAATATGTAGACATGATTATACTATCATGCTAGACATTCTGAACACTGTTAACTGACCCTAGTCCCTAATAGAAAGATCATATTATCAATATACTTGTCACATGATTACTTAGTGTTGGTTTAAGTGGGCCAGTTCTGCTCACCAGTACGCGATATATACTGACTCACGTCTTTGTGGGCTTCCCCGGGTACTCAGGTGCGGGAGTGGCTTGAACGGTCCTGAGGCATCGAAGATTTATTAGACGTACATACACTGTAGTCAAAGGCGCGCCTTGCTCCTAGGCGCAGGGGCAGCGTCTCAGGGCACTCAAGGCGGGACACAATTCTTAAGGCGCACCTTTTCAGAGCGCCTTGGAATAGCTAAGGCGCGCCTAGGCGTGCCTTGAAAATCTTGTAAAAAAATAACATGTTTAGATTATTTTTTGAACTGTTGTACTTTTTTTTTACTGTTTTCTCTCTCACTCACTCAATTCAAAGTGATTGCAACCTAGACATGGGAGAATTTGAAGCACACATATTTATCAATGTAAAAATTCGATGTGAATATATATAGAGGAAGGATCGACATGCCTGCAAATAGTGCATCCACATCCATCCCCATGATAGCATCCGTTGGATGTTGTTTAAGTCATCTAATCTTAACCACTGAGTTGAACCATTCAACTCAACGATTAAGATTAGATGACTTAAACAACATCCAACGGCTCCTATTTCGGGGATAGGCGGAAATGCAAAGATAGCGGGGATGTCGATCCTTCCCCTCTCTCGCTATCTTTGCATTCCTACCTATCCCCGAAATAGGAGCCGTTGGATGTTGTTTAAGTCATCTAATCTTAACCATTGAGTTGAATATATATATTATTTTTGCGACTCACCTCGCGTCGCTCGCGCGCGCTCCTTAAGTGCGCTTTGCGCCTCGAGCGATTTGGACCATTTGCGTCTCGAGTGCGTCTTGCGCCTTTGACTACCTTGCGTACATAAGCACTTCTCCTAAAAGTGTCTTCTGTTATAAAGGACATAATATATAGAATATTGTAATTATTTTGTACGAGTGAATTGTAAGCTAAGTCGGCAAGTTCAATGTACGCCAAGAATGACTAGTATCAGTTGTATTTAAAGAGCCTTGTATTCTGTTGTAAAACGTATTCTGCTATGATTATCAATAAAAGAGATACTTTTCCATATATCTTGTTGTGACTTCAATTTGTTTGTTTATTTTCACTGTAATATCGATGATTCTGAGATACACCATTAATTGTCTATTTTCTTACCTTGTAAGAGTGCAATCTAGGGTTGTACGATATCATGCCTAGTGGCTACTTTTGGGTTATGCGGAACTGCAGAACCGGGACGTAACAGAAACGATGCGGGGGCGGTGGATGAGCGACTCGGCTCCTATTACGAAGGAGAAATAGAGGGTTGGATTTTTTTTGGTTGGGTAGGAGACTGGAATTGTTTTCCTTGGAGTCGTATATCAATTTTGGTTTTTGCATGTGTGTGATGGATTGGGAAGGGAGCATAAATACTAAAAAAAATGTTTTACTTGTGATGATTGTTATCAGTCTAAAAAAATTAATTGGTATGCTAAATAAATAAACATGATCCTTCGCCTGGCTACCTAAGTACCAGCTATAAAATCAATTCATCAGTCAAAGTAACCTCAAACTCGACATCATGTATGATGTGCCTGAAATGTACAAAGAACTACTACTGCTAATCACAGCCACTAGAGATACTAACAAATGAGAGACCCATTCAAGATAACTAAAAATGTGGATTAAAGTATAAGTAATGGTAACAAGAAATACCTTTGCATTTTTTTATCAAACCAAATGAATACCAATTCAGTTGATAGTCGCGTATGGAGCTTCCCTCCAAGGAAATTTTCCATGAAGAGAAAAGCAAATAAAAACAAATATTGTTGTAATTTTAAGAATTGCATGGTTGTTGTGTGAATAATGAAAGACACTGTATGGCTCTTAAATGCATGAAAAAGAAAGTAAAATTACACTAGAAACACACCTGTCCATAAAGTCCCCAACCAAAGGTAAGGATTGCTCCAGTATCTGCCAATTAAGAATATAAGTTACATTAGCTGCATCAGGAAGAACAAAGATCAATGTTGAGCATAGGGGCTCAGGATTATTGGAGATCCTTATAAGCAGCATATAACATTTCATGAGAGTTGAATTGAAATTAGATTACGCCTTACCCGCTATGACATACAATTTAAGGAAGAAGATTAGAAGATTTTCTATAAAGAAAAGAAGATTTGTTTTTAATTGGTACAAAAATATAGTAGTTTTAGAGAACTAGGGATTGAAATTAAAAAAAAATAGAAAACCATGCTCCTTGAATAAAGATAAGCAAAAGGGTTAACACTTAATTGCAAGAAAATAACATGAACTGAAATCTAGATGCAACCATTGTTTGAATTATGTCTCACAAGAAAGATTCCTCCAGAACATCGTAAACCAGATCCACCAACAATTGTTAACAGTCAGCAGGTCGATCAAGGTTTAGCCTTCATCACCTCTTTTCCAACTTTGTACAAACCTAAACCTCCGTTGACCAAATTCCTTAAAATTTCAAACAGAAACGGCCTGCAAGTTCACGTCTTGCGAGTTTATACACCTTATCAAGATTCATATGCTTGTCTTAAAATTGTTGAGAAACTCCTCTCAATACCTACTTCACAGTCCAACATGCTGACTCGTCATCCTTACATTCAACATACTTGAGAAATTCGTATTCCATCCATAGTCCATCCCGACTTATCATCCATATTAAGCCACGTGTTTGCTTAAGATAAAGAACCTACAGCCACTTCCACTTGCATGCATCAACCACAATATAATTCACCAAGTACCAATTCTTTGCATTTTATGTTTTCTTTTTCTTTTTTCAATTTGCCCCTAGTTACTAAAGTTTACCAACAAAAACTTAGGAAATGAATCAAATGGAACAAACCACTCTGAAACTTTCTTGGCAATTACAAATTATAATTGCTCCAGCAGTAATTTCTCTCAACTGGTCTATAACTACCCTAAAGATGATCAAGTAGTAAACTTACATGGTTTAAAAATAACACACTAGGCATTACACCCATATTTATCTCAAAATGAAATTTCCAAACATACAATCTTCCTCTAATTCGAGAAATTACATACTTTGATATATAGATTCATTTTGTTATAAACTACAAAAAACAGTAAATGACGATAAAATATTGGAAGTTTAGAATCTAAGTATGATGTGTAGCAAGTTAAATTATTGTGTGGATAAGATAAGAAGGTACTACAATTACATGGTAATTTTCCTATCATAGCAGAGCAGATATTTGATGAAAGACAGTTAATTCTAACCAGTGACGACAGCACTGTGACGTCCCCCACAAGCAATGGCCTTGACACAGCTTCCAGCAACTTTGCAAGCCCCCACTTCTGAACTTGTGCTCCCTTTAGTAACTGATGATGATCGCTCTTTACCGAAAGAAGCTGACTCAAAACAAGATATAGGATGAGGGGAAGATACCATACGGATACGAGAACCCAAACCAAGTTGTCCTTCCCCTCCATAACCCCAACCCCACACCTGACCTGCATCTGAAACCTTGGAAGAAAAAGAAGGCATAAGGATTTTCAGTTCCTACATGAGGAAGCTATTATAATCACGAGAACCATGACTAATATATACCAATAACAAATTACAGTGGCTACTCAGCAAAGAAGTGGAGTTACCTGACAATGCTAGCGTATGACGGCCACCTGCGGCTACAGCAGCAATTCTCACTCCTGCATTCAGTGTTACCAGACATGGAGGTGCTGACAGAGTTTCATCACCAGAAGTTGAGGTTTCAGGGCCTTGTTTAGCTGAAGATACCCTTCTCCGTTTGGTGTTTTCTTCTCCATTCCTACTCTCATACGTAGATACCATTCCGCTACTAGTTCCAGAAACATGTGACCTGGGGCTCACTGCAATGTAGTTGCTTTTCATTACACTAGTTGGCAAGTTGTTCAAGAGAAACATGAACTTTCTTCTTCATAATTTGGGGAAGCAATTGCTTAGCTTACCTTGCTCATTCAGAAATGTGCTCTCCCTGTCATCTTTCTCCAAGTTTCCTCCCATTGATTGGTCTCCAACAACCTTACCTGATGGAACACACTCTTTCCAGCCCCATGTATAGACTTCTCCATAAGCTGATAAAAATAGTGAAAATAAGTTCAAGCAAACTTACAGTATAAGTAAGCCTTTAGAAATGTCCTTAAATTTCTAATATATATTTTTAGTTAACCACCAAACCCAAAAGCTCGAGCTGACAAGTCTTGGGTATATGAATCCTAACACCCCCTCAATGTGTGGGTGGAGATTAGAGGAACGTGGGCTAGTACCACATGTCCATGAGCCTAGAGCATGTAACCTTGACTGGAGCTCAGTGTAGAAAGGAATACACATGGCAAGGCAATTGAATTTTTTAAGATAAATGCTGAAGGAGAATTGCAACTGCTTGGTTACCATGTTAGTCAACCATTACACACCTTGTAGAATTACAATAATGGAAAGATTTTCATAGATGAAAAAGACTACATATATATATAGGAGAGGCTGACCCCTCTCTCTATTATTCTACCCGATGTGGGACTAAAGCCCACTACCTAATATAACGCTTAACACCCTCCCTCAAGCTGGAGCATATATATCAATCATGCCCAACTTGTTACACAAAAATTATACCCGGTGACCCAAAAGAGATTTCGTGAAGATATCGGCTATCTAATCACCGGTCCTCACGTGATAAAAATTTATCATTCCCTTTTTTATACTCATCACAGACGAAATGGACATCAATTTCAATGTGCTTCGTCCTTTCATGAAATACAGGATTGGTAGCAATATGCATAGCAGATTGGTTATCACACCACATATCTGCTGCTTTAGATCCCGCTTCTTCTCCCAGCTCTTGTAGAAGATGCTGCAGATATAACACTTATGTCGTGGCATGGACAATGGCTCGATATTCTGCTTCGGAACTTGATCGTGCGATCACACTCTACTTCTTACTCTTCCACGATACCAAATTTCGGCCAATAAATGTCGAGTAACCAGACGTAGATCGTCTGTCTGTCAGGCTGGCACCCCAGTCAGCATCAGTAAAACACTCAACATTTGTATGTCCCTGGTTCTCCTTGCGAATTCTTTTTCCAGGATTCTGGACTAAATAGCATAGAATTCTGAGAACTGTCTGCCAATGTGAAACTCGTGGAGAAGACATAAATCTACTGGCAACACTAACGACAAAGAAAATATATGGACGAGTCGTAACTGCCAGGTAGTTGAGTTTTTCAACCACTCGACGATATTGATCCGGATTCATCATCAGGACCCCCTCGTCAGAGAGTAACTTTTCTCCTGGGTCCATTGGCGACGTTGCACCTTTGGCTTGCATCATTTCTGCATCATTCAGTATGTCTAGCACATACTTCCTCTGTGACATGTCAATGTGCTTCTTTCTCCGTACAACTTCAACACCCAAGAAGTAGTTTATGATCTCATATCCTTGGTCTGAAAATGTTCTCCCAAAAACTTCTTCAGCCCCGCAATGTCCTGACTGTCGCCTCCTGTGATCACAATGTCATCAACATAAACACCAAGTAGAATCCTCCCCGCCGATGTCTGTCGATAAAATACTGAGTGATCTTTCTTCGATTGACTCATGCCAAACTGAGTGACCACATCTGTAAACCGACCAAACCATGCAAGGGGTGATTGTTTGAGACCATACAGGACCTTTATCAGATGACACACTTTACCCTCCCTTGCAACAAATCCGAAAGGTTGCACCACATATACCTCTTCATATAGGTCCCCGTGGAGGAAGACATTCTTGATATCCAGCTGAAGTAGCGGGTAGTCATAGCGAACAACTAAGGCCAAGAGTACGCGTACAGAGGTCATCCTGGCAACTGGAAAGAATGTCTCAAAATAATCCTCACCATAAGTCTGGGAATATCCTTTAGCTACCAGACGAGCCTTTAGTCGATCAAGGGTCATCTGGTTTCACTTTGATCGTGAACACACATTTGCAACCGACAGCCTGTTTACCAAACTGCAAATTTACCAAGTCCCAAGTATGGTTCTCCCAAAGCGCAATCATCTCCTCTTTCATAACAGCACGCCAACCGGAATGTTTGAGACCCTCCTCGGCAGAATTAGAAATCTGAATCCCATCAATAGTAGCTATTAAGGACCGAGAGTGGCTAGCAAGCCCTTTGTAGTTTTCAACATAAAAGAGATGATCACGACAGGCACGACGAGGTTGAGCTGGTGGAACATGCGGAACCAAAGACGGAGACGAATCAGGCGAGCCAGAGGAGAAGGATGACTCTGTGACCATAGGCATTATCTGCGACGATCGATCGGACGACGGCGTTGCTGAGTCTGTTACCATCGGCAGTATCTGTAACATGCGATCGGACGACGAGGATGCTGACTGAATCGGTGTCTGCGGACCGTCGGACTGGAGCACTGGCTCGGTAGAAGAGGACAGTCTAACAATGGGCTGTTGTGCTTGAACCGGGAGCAACAATAAGTCATCTTCTGGGTAAACTTGGGGCACTGGTCCTGTAGGTTGTGGAAGTGGAGGAAACTCGGTTTCAACAAAGGTAACATCCCGAAAAAAAAACATCTTCAAGATGGGAAAAACACCGATACCCTTTCTGATCCTTAGGATACTCAAGGAAAATACATTGGATGGCCTTGGGATCTAATTTAGAAAGAGTTGGTCGGGTATCCCTAACATAACACAAACAACCAAAGAATCAGAAAGAGAGAGAGGGGGGGCGGGGGGCCTGGCGGAGCGGAGGGGGGGCTGGTGGAGGGGGGGGCTGCAGCAGGGGCAGCTAGGGTTAGGGGTTTTTTTTTGTAGAGAAAGAGAGAGAGGGGGAGGGGGGTTATGGCTCTGATACCATGTAGAATTAGAATAATGGAATAATTTTCATAGATGATAAAGACTACATATATATATATAGGAGAGGCTGACCCCTCTCTATTATTCTACCCGATATGGGACTAAAGCCCACTACCTAATATAACGCTTAACACACCTAAAAGCTCAAGTTGATAGGTAGTGAGCCAACAACGTATATAAAGCCTAACGAATATAACAACTTATGATTATCTAAGAGGTCAGATGGAGCTAGATTAGTTTCAGCTAAACAACATAGATAACATTAACTTCTTCTAAATACCAACCAACATAAAGATTTGGAAGGCAATCCTTACACTTATTGACCAGTCTTTCAATAGGGACATCTTTCAAGACATAAAGATGATATTTCATAAGAGCTTAGTAACTTGTTCAAAATTTCACTCGTCAATCCATAAACTTTGCTAAAACTGAAGTCTTGTGGGGATGGCTCCATGAAGCAGAAATGTTGCTGTTTAACTTTTGTTGACCAATCAGTCGTCTATTAATTCACTAATGATTTTCCTTACAATATAATTATCCAAAAAATATTAGACTTTCTTCAATTATCCATAAAGGCCATTCTGGATCCTGATAGGATAACATCAAACCTAGCAACACAGTGAGCCCATCGTGGGTCTAGAAATTTTGGACGTACAACATGCATTCCAAATATATTATGCCATCAGGCAGATGATGATCCTACAACATTCATTACGTATGAACCATTTGAAAAATATAATTAGGAATTGTACCTGTAACTGCAACACAGTGAGCCCATCCTGCAGCAGCACTCACTATCATTACTTCATCTGGAAGAGGAAATGACTCTGGATTTTCCTGAGTGATTCAGAGAGTTCCATTAGTATTAGGAAGGTGCAACATACGGGAGAAAATGAAGTAGCGCATTTTGTAAAAACATAGTAACCATTGTAAGTCCAGTTATCAGTACCTCATGCTTTCCAGATGCTACATAACTCAAACCCATATCATCTGTTGAACCCCATGTAAACAGCTTGCCAGATTCTGACGAAAGAATGAAGGGAATGAGAAAAGACATTACTAAACTTTAGATTGAGGATTCATCCTATTTGAAAGGTTTAATCCATAGTTCGCATATCCTAAAATAATGATGACCAGCCAATTTATGTGCCTGGTGATCGCTTCGTCACTCATTATACTAAGGTTACTAGTTTTAAGAATTTGAAAATGCTAACACCACTTCATAAAAAATGATGTAATCTAGCATGCCTTATCCTAAGTAGCAGGTGAGTCTTTGGTCAGCTTACATTATGAAAAGGGAATATGGACATTTAAGAGCTAGAGTTTAATCAAAAGCTTTTATGTGGACAAATTATAAGGAGAGAAAAAAAAAAAGATAAAAATAACTTATGATGGTTATAAAATACTTAGCAATTGGAAGAACTTGGTCACCGGCAAAAAGGTTCTGGGAGCTCCAGTACCTCAAGGTCAAAATTTTGATGTGGCTTGGTAATGAGAATAAACTTCTCACGATATACAACTTGAAAAAAAGAGTTTGCTTTGACTAACATATGTATGATATGCTTGAAAGCCAAGTAAATCAACTTGTAACTTTGTCAAAATTCTACAAGAGAAGCTTAAGAATGTTATAAATATTTGTAACATTACAAATAATCATATTGATCTGGTGAACCATCGGGCCTCTTCGAGAACTTCTGTCTTTCTGGCATTACTTCACTTATTGGTGTGATTGTAATATTATGACATTGCTTGGATGTGCTTAGCATGAAAGAAATCCGAGTTTTACCTCAAAGTCAATTGATTCTAATTTATGTCTAATATTATTCTTCATTTTTTACTCAGTTATTCCTAATTCATTTTTAATATTGTTTGAAAATATCAATCCTTTTGGATAGAAACTGGATTCCATATTCAGAATCTCAACTAAGAAAAATGAATGCTTCTAAGTATAATTGTAGTTGTTGTCGAAGGTTCTCTTGTTGATCTGATTATTCAAATAATTTATGGTGTAATGGATGTTTTTTATTGTGCTCATTTGTCTATCCCGATCACTTGGTGCTATTCGGATTCTATCTTCTAAACGTTTAGCTTTTTATATCCACTTATTGCATGGTTCATATTTGTCCCATTTTAGTATTTAATAGGCTAAATTACTGTAATGGCACATAAATTGTAGCACTGGAACATTTTTGGCACCTTAACTTTTCAATGCTCAAATTTGGCAATATAACTTCATAAATTGCTCATTTTAAGAACCTTACCATCAATTTTGAACATTTACCTCCAGCCAAACTTTCCGGGGGGGCCCACGTAAAGGTAACTAAGTCAATTACAATTTAGCTAAATTACTTTAATGACACATTAACTTTCTAATACTCAATTTTGCACCCCCAACTTCATAAATTGTTTATTTTAAGTACCTTCCATCTATTTTGAACATTTACCTCCCGTCAAACTTTCATGTCAGACCCACGTGAGGGTAACTTAGTCATTTATAATTTGGCTAAATTACTAAGTTACTCTAATTCGTTCTTTGATGAAGACCTCCTGGAAGGAGGTTTAAACGTTGAATTTTTCAGAGTAATTATTTTTTTTCGAATGGGTTAATGATCTGATTTGCGATCATGATAGGGAAATCATTACAGGCCAAATGATCAACAAGCATGGAAGGGAGAAAAAACTTATGGTTGTCTCTGTTTTTGCAATAAAATGAATAACAATATTGTTTTGACACGATCAACTCTTATTTGCAACCAAATTTGGAAACCATCACAACTGAATTGCAACAAGGCAAAAATATTTACTCTGTTCTCATAATGTGATTCTTGATCACAAACACAAAATGCATTTCAATTTTACTTGAAGCCACAAAATAACATGAATATGAACCAAATGCATCTAACATTGGCTTCTAACCAAACAACTTCAAACAATTCAAAACCACACATAAGTTGCTCAACAAGTACCATCAAACATGTATCAAAATAAGTTTTAATTCCATATCAAAACACTAGTCTAAAGTTGTCTTCTTGGCATGACGTATAATTTTTTGACTAACTTATGGACACGAAATGACTATATTATTCTCACATGGGACCTCCATGGAAGTTTGACTGGAGGTAAATGTTAAAATTGATGGAAAGTGTTTAAAAGAAACAATTTATGAAGTTGAAGTGTCAAAATTGAGCATTGGAAAGTTAAGGTGCCAAAAATGCCCCATACTATAGTTAAGGTGCCATTAGAGTAATTTAGCCAGCCTATTCAATATAATGCTTTACAATGAATGTTGGCTGGGATAAAAAAAAAACTTTTTGATGAATTGGAAAATATGCTACAGAACAGAGGACGCACAGAAATTAGAAACTGCACGAAATTATATATTTATATAAATTCCCCGAAAAAATTAAGCACCTCTAAAACCAACTAAAAACACTTTATTATTACTGAATAAATAAATCATTCAGAAGACTTTTAATTAGAGCACAGATCTCGTGAAGAACATTATCCTCAATTAAAATTAAATATAATTTACACAGTAATGAAGAAGAGAAATTCGAAATAGATCAAAAAAATCTTACTAACCTAGTAAACATGGACACTCCAAAATCGGTACCGTGTCCGTGCGGTATTAGACACGTATTATAAGGACACTTCAAAATACACTCGGACGTCAAAATCAGTCATGTGTCCCTGTCGCAATGTCCGTATCATGTCATATTTGTGTCCGTGCAACATGGTTACTAACATTCTCTACATAAATCTAACACCAAAAAATGTTATTTAGCAAAATCATACAAATCGCAGAAAATAGCTCCAAATACTGAAAATTCAACCAAACCGAGAGAAAAAAACCCATCTTTCTACGAATCTAACACAACAAATTCCTCATCAAAAATTTGATGAAAGAAAATGCTATTTATCAAAAAACAAAGGTGAGGATTTAACATCAGCACCAAATCGATTCGACCGAGAAAGAGGGAGATCGAGAAGAAGCAATACCAGAGACCGCCATGGCGAAGCCGCAACCTCCGCCGGATACGTCGCTCCACGGGTCGCCGGCGGAGGACTCCGGCATCGGAACAGACGTCGGAGAGAGCACCGGCGATCTCTGCGGCGAGACTCCCGGCAAGTATCCCCACATCAGCACCACCTTCTGCTCCTCCATTTCTCCTCCTCCTCCTCCTCCTCCTCCTCCTCCAGTTCCATTCATGTTCTTTTCCTTCTTTAAAACCCTAAAAAAACACCCTTTTTTTCTTCTTTCAGTTCCTTCGGTCTCTGTCGCTCTAGAAATGTAATGCCCTAATGTGCTCCGTATCATTTTCTTAGGTGTGGTAGACGCCACGTAGGACGGACCACGTGGTGGGCCCGGGACACGTGGAGCGGAAGGAGCGGCTGATCGCAACGGGGCGTTCCTAGCCATGAGTTGGCAGGAAGCTTCTGGAAGAGAAGGAGACCCGGATTTCGCTGGTGGCGTGGACGCTCCTGCTGCTGCCACGTCATACATTTTTTTTTGTGTGTGGAAGTTTTGGAGAGGGATTTCGTTTTCCACCAAACTATGGTCGTCACCTTCCGGAAGAAAATAGATTTAAAAATTTTGTTCTTCTACAATTTGGGATTCTTTCTCTAAAAAATAAATTTATGACAGAACTTTTTCATTGGAAAAAAAAATCTCTCTAATTGGAGTTTATATGTAACTCTGTTCTAGATAAAAAAAAAACTATTAAAAATAAAAAATCTATGTAAAAAGTTATACATGTAGCAGGGCCGGCCCTGGCCCAGGACGATCTTCCAGGACCCATGATCTAGGAGGACCAAAAAAAAAAAAATTGGACATATATATACACATAATCATGTATCAAAAATAGAACTAGTACATATCATGGACCTCTCTTAAAATGAACAATTGTGGTGGCGGTTATTATGTTAGATTTGCATACAAGAGGTTCAATCATTGATGGTATTATTTTTTTAATTTAATTTTATTTCAGTTTTTATTTTATTTTACATTATATATAAACTCGTGATCGACAATGACATGTAGATTCTCTCTTGATAGAGTTTTTCTTGTAGCATATGAAAATGAGTTACACATAAAAATTTACTTACCATATTACAATATAAAAAATTAATAACCTATGAATAAATATAGAGACTAAACATATTTTTTTATAGTTAGATTTTTTACATAAAAAAAATTATAAGTAGACATTTTAGAAACCTTCTTAAAATGGCTTGACATATATAATAGAAATCTAAAAATATGGATAATTATTGGATAATATCTTATGGTTGTGATCTTAAATCACAATCATGATGATTTCAGACAAAACATATTAATTTTATAGTATCTATAATTTTGTCGGTGTGATTATGAAATACTTGCACCATGTTTTTATAATCAACATATATTTTTATTTTTCAAAATTTACATTATATATATGAAAAATAATTTTAAATAATTTGTTAATATAAATATTTTTTATGTCATTTTGACTAAATTTATTGGTTATGAAATTGGGTGCAAAGTGTTAAAATATATGTTAAACAAATAAAATTAATTTGTTAATATAAGTAATTTATTAAAAAATGTTCCACATAGCATTAAAGTATTATTAATTTTCTTCCAGAGAAACAAGTTTGTGAAAATTAGATGAAGAGAAACAAAAACGTCTTTAACAAAGGCGTTTTGATTCTCTCCGTATATAAAATTAAACAACGAACGAAATAAAATTAATTTTTTATTTAGTGTCTGGAGAAATCAAAAGGTAATTTATATATATATATTAGTCTAATGGTAAAAAGCTTGGGACTGGGAGGTTGGCAGGGTTCGATCCCTGAG